>LPNX010311189.1:4054-187886 GCA_001517045.1 Pseudotsuga menziesii | reverse complement strand
CTCAGATCTAGTCATAACTGTATAATATACAAAAAATATACAAAACATGGATCAAAGTCCATAAAATGCTCCTAAGTTTAAGCTTGACCACCCTGGTCCCCTCGATCACCTTGATCACCCTGCTCTCAGGCTTCTTCAGCCTCCTTGGCTTCAACAACCTCAACGACATCAATATACACAAGTACTGCTCTCGCTACCCACCTCATAAGGCGTATCTAGACAAGTGGTTTACCAACCACTAGCTCCTGCATGACGGCAGGGATATGATCAATGCGTAAGGTAGGTAATCTCTGGGTAATCCTGGCCAGGTTTTCCTCAAGAACCCTAATCAGACCCTGGTCCTCTCCCAACACAATATGCACATACATGTGTGGATGCCCAGCAGGGTGGACTTGTCTAATATCTACATTTTGACATTTTAAAAGGATTAAAAAATCTTATACATATGTATATATCTTTATAATTAAAATTCATAAAAATTTTAAAATTTGAAAACAAAAATACATGGCTCTCCCCATGCTCCTCCAGGAGGGAGGACAAGTTCAGTATCACCTTAGAAATCTAGCCCAGCATATGGAAACTACTCCAAGGCTGGTAACTGTCACTCCCACCTAAGTAGAAGTCATTGTCGTATACGCTCTGGACTGATCCACCCCCTTCTTGGAAGAGGAAGATCTCTCCCCGCCTACTCAGTCTAGGATGATAGGGAGAACGAACTGGTAATGGTACTGCAGGACTCAAACCAGGCACTCTCTCAAAGAAAAAGGCTACCAATATGCTGGAATAACTATAAAAAAATTGCTTGCCTCTTTTTCAGTCATAGAGCTACTTCCTCATTATTGGGATTACTCCCGAACACCATTCATATAGAGCCCCCTGTATACAGTCCACTACAAGTCTCATTTGGTTCTAAGTTGCAAGGTGAAGTGATGATTACCCTGCAACCCTCACTATAGTACTCGCCAAAACCTATAAGGGAAAGTTGCAAATATGAACAATATGAATGCAGCTAACCCTCTTTTGAGTGTCAGGCTTGCAATATATATCTATGTAGTTCTGTACACTTAGAAGGTCACCACCTCTGCCGGTACCTTCCAAGTTCACTGGAGCTCCCCATCGTGATAAACCAGAGATAAAATAGATATCTTCATAAGTAACCTCTAGAAACTCACCTTGAAGGTCAAACATACCAAGATCATGATCCCAATAGTTTATCAAAAACTCTAATAGGCGGACATTTGACCGCATAGGTGAGGTATAGAAGAATTTCAATAACCCACTTTGTCGCAAAGCATTTACCGTGGGGGCATCTTGTAGAGCTTCTTGGTCCATGTCTTCATGTTCCCTCTCCCTCCACTCAAGCAACATATTTCAATCTGATAGACAAGCCATTTTAAACCTTTAGATTCATATAAAACATTGATTTTTTGGCCCTATATAATCTTTTTCTACCTTGCGTAGTGTACGTGAATGTCCTTTGGACAAGTAACGTACTATATGCGACTTTCCTTTGGGAAACCCACGTACAAAATGCGTGTACGCGACTATTGATATGCCATACCCGCATACACAACATTCATGCTTTGAGGGCGTTGGAAAACATAAAAATTGGGCCAAAAATTGAAATTTGCTTGGATCAAATGAAAGAGCATGGAGTGTAGTTTTACCTGGCACTTGCAGTTTCGAGAATTGTCCACCGAGTCGTCCACACCGAGCAATCAAAGGTAGAGGTAAAAATGGTATATTTTGGGTAAAAATCAAATGGTGAGTTTTTTATTTATATTTTGAACTATTTATAGAAAACTTATTTTCAAAGTGGGTTTTTTCCCTATTGTTCATATTTTTTAGATAAAATCAAACTAATGCCATATCTTTTTCTTCAATGTGATAGGTCTATGGTCGTTTAAAGTTTATTTTTTCGCTCATATAGGATGGTTTTTTGGTCATTTCACATGCATTTTGTATTTATACCTAATCCATCTTAATCCTAGCATTAACACTTTGACCACGGACTATGGTATCTTTAACCATTAGTTTCTCATTTATGCCATTTTTATTCCATGGATAGGACTTTTCTCCCATGTGTATCCTCATTTCGAACCTACTTATTGTCTTTCGATACTCATGCTACAGTTGTCATAGGTTGAGGGGAGTATTCTTAGCTATTTTTCACGCCAAATTGAGCCTCATTTTAGTCTCTTTTTACAAGCTATCTCTTTATAAGACTCCCCACCCTTATGGAGTTTCTTTAGGCCCAGGTCTAACTCCTAAAAATAGACTTCACTGCCGGGTAAACTTGTACATTCAATATCATGAAGAATATGTGAATGGGAATCCACATTGGTGGTAGGTTATCTCTTTCTCGAACCATGTGGAATAATACGAGAAAGGATCACTATATTTTCTACGGAATTGAGAAGAGTATTCTCAGGTACAGGTTTATCACTTTTCCGGACCTGAGGGACTAAATTTAAGGAAAAGGAACACCCAGTATGAGCTCAGTTTTTTCTTTTTCGTGCTCTGGACATACACATGAAAAATATTCTGAGTGTACTTCATGTCTTTGTCATGGTCGTTAAACATGAAGAACAAAGCATCAAGTTTATTGTTGTAATCCCCATTTCTCATACTCAAATGGATCTTTCTGAGTGATCTTTCTTTCCTTCACACTCATAAAACTCAAGCTATATGCTGCTCTCGAAGGAGCATTGGGTAGGTGGTAATTTAACCTTTTCCGGACCTCCCTGACTAAGTACGAAAAAGGTTCACCTTTTTTTCTACAAGAATTAAGAAAGTTCTTCTGTGGTATTTTTTATACTTTCTCGGCCTCGGGAGACTAAATTAAATGAAAAAGGACCCCCCTGGATTCTTCTTCGGAGTTTTCATACTCTCTAAACATGAAAACCAGGGATAATTTTAAGGGTGAATTTTAGCCCAGTGGGCTATTTTTCCATGTTTTTCTCCCAAAAAAGATTCGCCATTTTGCATTTTTTGAAACCCTGTTTCACCCAATTTTGATGGGGTAAAATCCTTGGAAATTAAAATATTTTTTGAAAAATATCACCAATCATTTTATAGTTGGCGTTTTAAGAATTGGTAATATTCGCCAACATTTATACACTTTTAAATAAGTATGGTTCCTTAAAATCATCCCTGATGAAAACACCAAGTGAGCATGTACTAGTTTGGGCTCATAAAATCCACGAATCGGTGACACTATCAAGCATTATTCCCTCTTCTCTTCAAGCTTGTCAAAAAATGAAGAGAGACTTGAGTTAACTTTCCTGGACTCATTAAAATTTAACAGGGAAGATAAGGAAGAATTTTTCTTTTGGTTCTCAGTCGGTGGCAGCATGTTTTCCTTGAACATAGCACTCTCTGTCTTTTTTGATACTCATGTCTCAGTGTTCACTTTCAGTTCAGCTATTACTTCGAGTTTATTACTCCTCTTCTTGTCAGTTATACCTAGGGAATGTGATCATGTCTCCTACATGACAGATAAGTCTAGTTGTACTATCTACAAAGTTAAAAGCTTCCTTGGGTCATCTTTGTGTCGTGCTCATTGTTCAAGGATTTAACCCTGTATCTGATCTATATCCTGAATCCATCATTGTATTATCTATTATTAATTGTGTTTCCCTTCCTTTACCTATTTCCTAGTCACTCTTGTGATCCGTTGGAGGATCTTTTGCCTTCCTCATCACAGTATGGTTCCGCATCAGCACTTCTTGACGACGAAGAACTAGATTTTTTTATGATCATACCTTAGGATTCACTTTCATTATTGGTGAATTCCTTTTCTTCATTTTTCAATTATCACCTATTGGTTGAAAATATGTTGAATCCTATCCATGTTGGACTTTAATAACATCTATTCACATGGCTTGGATTGTACTAGTTCTTTGGGATTTCTGACGAAGACCTTAGGTTCATATCTATGGACTAAGTTGCGTAAGATTATGTTGTGATTACTTACATAGCTTCCATATCTTTGAAGACTCATCATTATTGTATGTTTTGGCTTTGATCCACCTTTGTAATATACGTGTTTTTATACCTGTACCATATGATGTACTCAAATATTGTAAAGGAGCCAGTGTTCCAGTATATTGAACATAGCATCCTCAAATATGTATTTGTTTTAGGTACTACCTCTGCTCAATTGGACTTCTGAGTTCTCCAAGATAATGCTTATAATGTATTTCGGCCATCATTTCCCTCTCACCTCACACATTACGGGGCATCTGTTATCAACCCAAATGGCACTTCTCCATCCGAGTGCTGACATTCCTTATGTTGGTACACAAAAGGACATCTTAGGATTGAAGTTTGCCAAAACACTATAGATGGGCATGACTTGTTATGCATTTACCCTTGAACCAGCTTGCCATATTATTTTTCTAAGTGTTGAGTTGCATACACGACTATCTCCATTGCAACTCGTGTATGTACACGACTATTTCCATTGACAACCCACGTATTGTACGCGACTATCTACATTGCAACCCTCGTACATCATCATATGTGGGTTTCCTTTAAGAAACTCGCATGTCATACGTGGGTTGCCTATATCAATAGTCACATACATCTTGATTCGACCTTAAAAATATAAATCACGATTAATGGAGATTAGTTGGGCCCTAATCATTAACTATCCTAACTGTTTCAACCTCCTCAACCTTCAAAACCACTCTATTTCCCAAAGTATAAATAGAGGCCTTGGGGAGGGCATTAATCAATCAAGATTGGAGAGCAAAGTTATGCTGGTGGTATATCTTCAAAAGTCTTGGAGCAGCAGAACTTAGAGTCCTTTTGTTGCAGGGGATTCCTTGTCTCAGAAGCTGGGTTGTACTCTTATCTCATTCACTGATTGTTAATAAAGAGAATTGTTCTTCCAACATTGTGTTGAGTCTCTTTCATGTATCATGGTTAATGAATATTTTTGATTATGTATTGGATATATTGTTTATCTAACCTCTTATATATACATGCATAAGATAGTACTTGAATAATTTTCTCTTTACAGGTGAAGGAGGTGCATCCCTAGAAGCTTTGGAGAGAAGAGTAATGGAAGAAGATGAAGCTTGGATCAACCGTCGACAATTGGGTAAGTCAAGACTTTCTTCCTATTTCCTTTATGTTCTCTGTTAAAGCTGATTGTCTACAAGGTTAGTAGTAAGTTGGTAACCCCAGACCCTAGGTTACAAGGGTGCTTAATCCCGAACAACACCATGCCTACCCATATCCCAAATCACGGGAAAATGATACTCTCAGGATATCGAGTGTGGTGGTTCAAGGTGTTGTTCTTGAAATAGACCACCTAAGAGATAGTTTTAGATCCCAAGGATTAGGTTCATCTCTTGTCCACTTAATATAATACATAGATTTTTCCATATAATGTACCACATAAAACCTTAAACACTGATTGGAATTTTTAAGGAATCTAAAATATTCATCAATCAAAAAACTATATCCTCCCTCCTAAGATACATCTAATATTTTTCTATCAGCTCCCACCAATTTTGCTTCAATGCATAATTTAAGAATTAGATGCATGAAAACTTCACTTATGATATTATCCATGGGATTCATCTCTTAATCATCTTTAGGGCCCTAAGAATTATATCTAGTATTAAAAACCACATAATGTCATACATATACCCACATAGAGGCCATTTGTGCTAGTTTGAGATGTCATTCTATAGATTAGATTACTAAGATATTTGTTTAAGTATTGAGGCCCAGGTTTCCTACTCAAACCTAGATACATAGTGCAATGGATACCACTACAAAGTTATGCATCATTCATTGAAACATTATTCATGGCTCTAAATGCCCTAGGAATTAATTTAGGGCCAAACACATAGTCTTCTTCCCTAGAATACCATTCCAAGGCCTTGACACAAGTAACTATTACTCAAAATCATTTAATTGCACTAGAATACTTAATCATCAGCCAATTCTAAAATCTTACCTTAGGGCTCTATGCTTAGTTCTATTTTATTAACCATGTCAAAGGACCTAAGGCCACAAGACCTGGATAGATTGTGCCATGGATACCACTGAAAATTCATGTGTGGTTGTTTGAGTAATTTTTCATGGATATTTAATCCTCAATTATTTCTTTAGGGCCAAAATCATGCTCTTCCTCTCTAGAACTTCATTCCCAACACCTTGATAAATGTACATACTCCTCAAAACATGATAATTTCACTAACACCCTCAATCATAAGCTAATGACCCTCAAAATGACATATGTTGTTGGTGGATACAACCTTCTTATCCATGTATGGCTAAAATATTCCTTTAGGGATTGAGCTTCATGCCTCCTCCCATGACCATGTCCAATCCCCCAAATCCCCAAGAAATGGATACATAGTGCCATGGATACCCTTTCAAAGTTGTAGATGATGCTTTAAGGTAGTGTTCATGGTTTTTGATGCCTTAATTGTTTCTTTACATCCAAAGGAATGATCTTACCCTAGAATGTCATTCCTAAGGCATCGAGACACATACATATTTCTCAAACCCACATAATGGAATTGTCATCCTTAATCATATGTCAATGAGGCCATGTGTGGTTGATAGATGTAGCCTTTTTATCCTTGGATGGATACAATGTTTCTTAAGGCCCAAGGTTCAAATTTCTTCCACTAACCATATTCAATACCTCAAGGCCCAAAGACCTAGATACAAAGATCATTGGATACCCTTGCAAATTCATGCATGGTTCTTTGAGGAATGGTCCACGGCTATAGATTACTCAATGGTTTATTTGGGGACAAAGGCCTTCTTCACTAAAGCATCATTATCAAGGTCTTAAGACACCTACATACTTCTCAAAACCACATAATGGTGTTAATATCTCAATCAGTGACAATGACACCCTCTAGAGGCTATGTGTGGTTAGTGGAGGTGATATTTATAGCCTTAGGTGTCTGTAATATTTCTTTAGGTCCAGATATTTAAGTCTCCTCCTTTAACCATGTCCAAGGCACCAAGGCCCCAACACATGGATACATAGATGAATGGATATCAGCGTAAGGTCATGCATGGTGCTCTAGGAAATTTTCATCGCTATAGATGCCCCAATTGTTTCTTTAGGGAAAAGACATGGTTGTTTTCCATAAAACATCATTCCCAAGGCCCTAATATATGTAGATACTACTCAAAACAACATTGTGGGAATGACATAATCAATCATAGGCCAATGATACCCTCAAGAGGTCATGTGTTTTTAGTGGAAGCAATATTCTTATCCTTGGATGGATAGAATAATAATTTAGAGATCGAGTTCGAGGTCACCTCCACTAACTATGTGTAAGGCACCAAGGGTGCAAGACCTATATACATAGTTCCATATATAACCCTCTAAGGTAACCAATGGTTCTTTAGGTGGTGTTCATGGCTCTAGCCGCCTAAATGATTTTTTTAAGGACAAAAAAATGGTCTTCTTCGATGGAACATCATTCACAAGCGATTAAGACATGTACATACTACACAACAATTCCAACATCTTCAATCATTGGCCAATGATACAAATTAGGAGGTTGTATGTGGTTGGTAGAGGAAAAATTCTTACCCCTATATGGCCATAAGAGTCTTTTAGGGGAAAATCTTTAGGTACCCTCCATTAACTATGTCGAACGCCCCAAGGTCATAAGACTAAGATACATAGTATGAATAGATACCCCTACGAATTCATGCATAGTTCTTTGAGGAATTATAATTCATATATTATAATCATTTCCATCTTCAAGGCCCTAGTACCCATACCTAGTGCTAAAAAACTCCTAATGGCATGCATATCTCAATTTGAGGGAAAACATACAATTTGAAGGTATTATACATTGAGACATTATTATTGGCTTTCCTGCTTAGATATTCTTTAGGGGCTACAACTTGGGTTTCCTCATTTGAAAATTTCAACGTCCCTAAACTCATATCTAATGCTCAAAACCTCCTAAAGGTGATGACATCCTTTCTTTGAGGCCAAGGATATCCTAGGCTAGGGATGTGTGTTTCTTTAAAATATTGTTCATGGTTATGTATACCTCTAATATTCCTTTAGGGAATAAGGCATGTGATTCATTCCTTAGTTATGTATAGATCCTCAAGACCCCTGACTACTATTCAAAACCATATAACACCATAGATATCCCTACTCAAACACTAAAGATACTCTCAAGAATCTAGGTGTGCTTGTTCAAGTTATTGTTCTTGGCAATCGATTCTTAAAAGGTTGTTTTAGGTATTAAGGCCCAATTTTTCTCCCTCAAGCATTTATAGGTAACACAAGAACCATACAAAGTTCTCAAAAAATCGTAATGGAACTAATATACTTAAATGAATAATATTCTCTTGGGAGGTTGTGTGTGGTGGTTCGAGGCATTGTTCTTAGAAAAAGATGCCTAAAATTTCGTTTGGGACCTAAGTACCACTCTTTTCTCCCCATCCATGTCAAAGGTGTTGACTTTTATAATTAGTCTTAATATTCTCTCCATTCCACAAAAAAACCCACTCAAAGGCCCAAGATACTGTGGAAAGGTCTATTGTATTTATTCAACATGTCATTCTTGGCTATAGATACCTAGAAGCTTCCTTTAGATCCTAAGGCCTAGATTCCATTACTTAACCATGTCTAGGGCCCCAACACCCATACCTAATGCTCAAAAAATTCTTAACAGTGCCCATATTTCGACTACAAGGACAAATATCCCCTCAATAGGTTAGCATTGATGGTTGGAGATAATGTTGTTAGACCTTTAGGCCTAAAATTTTCCTATATATCCCAATGCATGAGCTTCCTACACCATTCATGGTTAATCACCCAACACCTAAGCCTAGGGCCAAAAGATCCAAACACATAGCACTATATATACCACTCCAAAATTGCATGGTGCTTCAAGAGGTAATGTTCATGGCTTTCAATGCTATGAAAATTTATTTAAAAGGCCAAAGGCATGGTATTATTTTCTGGAACATCATTCCCAAGGCCCTAAGACACCTACATACTACTCAAAACAACTTCTTGTCACTGAGACCCTAAATCATAGGCTAATAATATAGTCAGCAGCCATGTGTGGTTGGTGGAGCCCACTTACTTAGCCTTATGTGTATAGAATATTCACTTATGGATTGAGGATAAAGTGTTCTCTACTAACCATGTCCAAGACCCAAATTCAAAATACATAAATACATAGTGCCATCGATACCCCTGTGAAGTTATTCATCATTCCTTGGAATGTTGTTCATGGCTCTAAATTCCTTGAGAATTAATTTAGGTTCAAACACATAGTCTTCTTCCCTAGAATGTCATTCCCAAGGCCTTGACACAAGTATATATTACTCAAAATCATCTAATTGTACTAACATCCTCAATCATAAGCCATTTCTAGAAGCTTTATTTAGGGCCTTGTGTTTAGGTCTATTTTATTGACCATGTTGAAGGCCCTAAGGCCACAAGACCTAGATACATAGTTCCATGGGTGTCCCTGCAAATTTATGTGTGGTTTTTCAAGGAATTTTTTATGGCTCGGGAATCCTCAATGATTTCTTTAGGGTCAAAATCATGCTCTTCATCCCTAGAAACTCATTCCCAACACCTTGAGAGATGTACATACTCCTCAAAACACCCTAATTTCACTAACATCCTCAATCATACACTAATGAACCTTAAAATTCCATGTGTTGTCGGTGGATACAACCTTCCGATATCCTTGGATGGCTAAAATTTTCCTTTATGTAATGAGCTTCATGCCTCCTCCCATGACCATGTCAAAATCCCCAAGTTCCCAAGACTTGGATACATAGTGCCATGGATACCCTTTCAAAGTCACACATTATACCTTAAGGAATTGATTATGGTTTATATACCTCAATGGTTTCTTTAGGGCTAAAGGCATGTTATTTCCCCTAGAATGCCATTCCCAAGGAATTGAGACACATACATATTTTTCAAACCCGCATAATGGAATTGTCATCCTTATCATAGGCCAATGAGGCCATGTGTGGTTGGTGGAGGAAACCTTATTATCCTTAGATGGATAAAATGTTTCTTAAGGCCCAAGGTTCAACTTTCTTCCACTAACCATGTTCACTGAACTAAAAACCCCAAGCCCTGGATACAAAGCTCAATGGATACCATTGTTTGTAAAGTGATGCATGGTTCTTTGAGGTGTTTTCCATGGATCTAGATTCCTGAATGGTTTATTTGGGACCAAATTCATTGTATTCTTCTCTAGTACATCATTCCCGAGGTCCTAAGACACCTACATACTTCTCAAAACCACAAAATGGTGTTAATACCCTAAATCATATGACAATGACACCCTGAAGAGGCCATTTGTGGTTTGTTTAGGTGACCTTTCTATCCTTGGATGGCTATAATATTCCTTTAGGTCCATAGGTTCAAGTCTCATCCCTTAACCATGTCTAAGCCCCCAAAACATGGATACATAGTAGCATGGATATCCATGCAAGGTCATGCATGGTGCTCTAGGAATTTTTCATCACTCTAAATGACTCAATTTTTTCTTTAGGGCCAAAGACGTGGTTTGTTTCCCTAAAAAATCATTCCCAAGTCCCCGGGACATATATATACTACTCCAAACCACATAGTGGAAATGGCATAATCAATCCACCAATCATACCTTTGAGAGCCCATGTGTTTTTAGTGGAGGCAATCTTACGAGCCTTAGATGGATAGAAGAATAATTTAGAGATCAAGATTGAGGTCACCTCCACTAACCATGTGTAAGGAACTAAGGCCCCAATACCTATAGACATAGTGCCATATATAACCCTATGAAGTAATAATGGTTCTTTTAGGTAGTTTTCATGGTTCTATATGCCTTAATGATTTCCTTAAGGCCAAAAACATGGTATTATCCCATGGAACATAATTCCCAAGTGATTAAGACATGTACATACTACTCAACGCCACTCAATGGTAACAAAATCGTCAATCATAGTCCAATTATACAATTTAGGAGGTTCTGTGTGGTTGGTGGAGACAAACTTCTTACCCCTACATGTCTACAAGATTTCTTTAGGGAAAAGGTTTAAGTATCCTACATTATCCATGTCGAAGGTGCCAAGTTCATAAAACTTGTTTACATAGTACAATCGATACCCCTATGAAGTAATGAATGGTGATTTTAGGAATTATAATTCATGGATTATATGCATGTCCATGTCCAAGGCCTTGGAACCCTAACCTAGTGCTAAGAACCTCCCAATGGCACACACATCTCAATTTGAGGGAAATCATTTCATCTGAAGGTATTATACATTGAGACATTGTTATTCGCCTTGCATGCCTAGAGATTCCTTTAGGGGATAAGGCTCGGGTTTCCTCCTTTGACAATGATGAGGCCCATAAATTCATATATAATGCTAAAAACCTCATAAAGGTGATGCCATCCTCTCTTTGAGGCTAAGGATAACCTGGGCCAGTGATGTGTGTTTATTTAAAGTATTGTGCATAGCTCTGGATGGATTAAAGATTCCTTTAGGGAATACGGCATGCAATTCCTTCCTTAATTATTTATAGATCCTCAAGACCCCTAACTACTATTAAAAACAATCTAATGACATAGAAATACCTACTCAAACACTAAAGATACTCTCAAGAATCCATGTGTGTGTGTTCAAGTTGTTCTTCTTGGCCATGGATTCTAAAATTTTTTTTTTAGGGATGAAGGCCCAAGTTTTCTCCCTCAAGCATGTATAGGGAACCCAAGACCCATACCAGGTTCTCAAAATATCCTAATGGAACTAATATCCCCACTTAAATGAATAATATTCCCTTGGGAGGTCATATGTTGTGGTTGTAGGAATTGTTCTTAGCCAAAGATGCCTAAAATTTCATTTAGGACCTAAGTACCACTCTTTTCTTGCAACCATGTCCATGGTGTTGAAACCCATAATTAGTCTTAAAATTCTCCTTGTTCCAAAAGAAACCCCACTAAGATGCGGAAGATACCTTGGAAATGTATATTGTATTTGTTCAACATGTCATGCTTGGCTATAAATACCTAGAATATTCCTTTAGGTTGTAAGTCCCAATTCCCATTCCTTAACCATGTCTAGGTCCCTAAGACCCATACCAAATTCTCAAAAGATTCATAATAGTTCCTATATTCCAACTATAAGGAAAAACATCCACTCAAGAGGTTAACTTTCATGGTTGGAGACATCATTGTCAGACCTTTAGGCCTAAAAGTTTCCTATATATCCCAATGCATGAGCTTCCTACACCAACCATGGTTAATACCTAAACACCTAAACCTAGCACTCAAAAATTTTAAATGGTTCCCATATCTCCACTTGGTGGCCACATATATCCTCAGGAGATCATGTGTGATGTTTCAACGTGATGTTGTTGGACCTACCAACATGGAGGAAAACAACACTCTTAGGAGATTGAGTGCGATGGTTCAAGGTTTTTCTCTTAAAGTAGGGTACCTAACATATTTTTTTAGTTACTAATCCTTAGGTTCCTCTCTTATCCATTTCTATGGTTCCATGACCACCCTTTGTGCTAAAAACCTTCTAGTTGTGCCATATTACAACTTAAAGGTGAAATATCCTGCATAGAGGCCATGTGTGGTAGGTTAAGGGTTTATTAATGGCCCTTGAGTTTCAAAGGCTACATTTTAGGACTAAGGCTAATATTTCATCACTCTATCTTGCTTTAGGCCTCAATACTTACACATAATTCTCAAAATACAATAATGGTTCCAATATGCTCTATTGAAGGTGAAGGGTCCCCTTGAGAGACCATTTGTTTGTTCAAGGCATTGTTATTAGGATTGGAAGCAAAAAATAGCCCTTTAGGGCCCAACACCTAGGTTTCTTCCATCCACCGTGTTCAAAACCTTGTGAATAATACCTTATGCTCAAAATTTCATAATGGTGTCCAAATCACCATTTTGAGGTCAAATATTTGCTTGAGAGGTCATGTGTTTTAGCTCAAGGAATCATTCTTGGGACTATATTCCATTAATATCCATTTAATGGATTAGTATTAGGATTTTTTATGAACCATTTCCAAGGACTCGAGATACATCCTTAGGCCAAGTATATGATAGACATATTGATGTGAGGTTGATCAGGGCATTGTTCTTTAACCTAAATGCATATAACTTTACTTTATGGAATAAGGCCTAGATTTCAATCCTCAATCATGGTCAAGGCATAAAGACTCATACCTAGTATCTAAAACATTCTAATGGCACTTGTATCGCCACCTGAAGGCGGGGATAACCTTGAGAGGTATTAGGTGGTGGTTTGAGGTATTGTTAATGACCTTGAGTATTGATATTATTTATTTGGAGTAATATACCTACATTTCCTCCCCATATCATGTCAAATTCCTTGAAATCCATACCTACTACTCAAATTATTCCAATGGATCCCTTAGCCCCACTCAAAAAACAATAATACCCTTGAGAGGTTCTATGTTGTATCTTGAGTTGTTTTTATAATCCTTAAATAACTATAAGCTCTTTCTTTATGGACTAAGTTTTAGGTCCTCTCCCCAAACCTTTCCCTCAAATCCAAGACCCATACATAATGTTGAACAACTTCCTAATGTCATCAACACTCCACTATTAGGTAAAGGGTATATTTCAAAGGTCATTTGTTGTGGGTTGAGGTGTTGTTGTTATCCCTCTATGCACACAATTTTCTTTTAGGGTGTAAATTCAATATTTTATTTGTAGACAATGATCATAATCCTGAGACCCATATCTACTATTCAAAGCATTCTAATGTAATTAATATCCCTATCAAGAGGTGAAAATTTCCTTTGATAGGCCATGTGTGGTGATTCAAGCCATTGATATCAGTCTTGGTTGTATAGAATGTGCCTTTAGGGCCTATGGCCTAAGTTTCCTCCATTGACCATGCCAAAGGTATTCAGACCCAGTTCATCCTAATAGAATTGGCATTTCAACTCATATGTCAAGGATACCCTCAAATGGTCTCGTATAGTCATTTGAAGTGTCTTTCTTCACCATAGATTCCTAGATAGTTCCTTTAGGATCTAAAGTTTAAGTTTACCCCCTCATCCATGTCTAGGGCCCCAAGACCCATACCTACTCCTTAAAACCTTGCAAATTCCACCCATATCCCTATTATAAGGCCAATGATCCCCATGATAAGTCATGCCTTATGGTTAGAGGTGTCTACATCTCTATTAGTCTTTAATTCTTAAAAGCATCATTTAGTGTATAAGGCTTGGTTTCCTCCATTAACCGTGTAAATGACTCCTAGTCCCATGTGTAGTTATCAAAATTTCATAATAGTATTGATATCCACACACATACGCTAAAAATGCCCTCACAAATCCATGCATAGTGGCTTGAGGTGCTTTTATTGGCCATATATGTTTAGAATATTCCTATAAAACCTAAGGTAAAAGTTTCCTCCCTCAACCATGTCTAGGGCCCCATGCTCAAATATTCCTAATGGAATTGATACCCATAAAAAAATTTGATAATTAATTATTACTATTCATAAAAAATATCATTCAAATAATTAAATTTCAATTCAAAACACTTTTATCACCATCTTTATAATCTTAATAAATTAAAATTGATTAGATATTTAATCATCTTTTAGTAATATTTTTCTAAAATGCATATTTATTTATTTGAAGTGATATTAATATAAAAAGTAAACAATTGAATATATATATATATATATATATATATATATATAGGAACAAGTGATATTAAAAATATTTATTTACTTGAATAAAATAAGAAATCAATTATTGAAGTGGGTTATTACAGAAAAATAATTACCTCTGAATTTGCTTTATGGTTGGTGCAAACTCTCTTAATTATATATATATTTTGGAACAAGTGATATTAAAAATATTTATTTACTTGAATAAAATAAGAAATCAATTATTGAAGTAGGTTATTTAAAGAAAAATAATTACTTTTGAATTTGCTTTATGGTTGGTGCAAACTCTTATAATTAATTTTTTTTTGTAAGTGTCAATGTGGCAAAGAACTTATCACCACTTTATTGTACTTCTCAAAGTATTATACACCACTTCTCTAATTAACATATATGATGTGGCACGCTATTTCCAATAAGATTAACAAATAACATGCCAGTTTAACATCATATAATATAAGTGGTGCTAATATCCCCATATTAACATCATATAATATAAGTGAACTAACTTGTGGTGCTAAAGATAGACTTAAGCCAATGACTAAAACCTAATAATGATACTTATGTCCATCAAAAAATTTAATAAGCTCAACATAGAAATTTCAATTGAATAATCAAATTTCTGTTTAAATCATTTGTATTGCTACTTTATAATATTAATAATTAAAAAATGGTTATTTTTATTGTTTGTCAATATTAAGAGTCAAAAGTATTTATTTTTAAATAGTATTAAAAATTAATAAAATAATTAAATTGAAATGCATGAATTTATTTGTTAAAATAGTATAAAAATAAGATATTGAATTTATTGGGATTGTGATGCAAAAATTAGTATTCATCATTTATTTGAATAAATTGAATTATAATTAATTAATTTAAATTATTTACAAAATACTTATTAATAATTATTTGTAAAATGGTTATGTTTATAGTTAATAATTATTTGTAAAATGGTTATGTTTATAGTGAAAGCCCTCATAAATAAAACCACATGTACATGTCCATGGGACAAATAATTATTAGCACCACTTTATGGTACTTGCCAACTTGGCATTTCTCTTAATATACACGAGTGAAAAAATAATTTACAATAAACATTAACACCATTTTAACACCACAAATCAGATGTGGTGCTAATACCACCACTTTAACACCACAAAATATAAGTGGTACTAATACCACGACTTTAACACCACAAAATTTTAAGTGGTTAAGTGGTGCTAATAGCACCACTTTAACACCATAAAGTATAAGTGGTGCTAACTTGTGGTGCTAAAAGATGGATTTTCTTGTTGTGACAAATAAGATAAAATCCAAAATCCATTGAATGTAAAAAAATCATTTACAAAAACATAAGTATGACAATGATCCAGTAGATTGGTGATTGGTGTGGAAGATGATGTATCTAGGACTTTTAAATATAATAGAGCACACAGGGACATTAGCACTAGAAATAGAACCTGCAAACAAACAATTCAATAGGAAGTTAAGAAGTGTTATTGTCCACTTTAAGAAGTTAAGAAGTGTGATAGTCCATTTCGGAAGTTAAGAAGTGTGATAGTCCATTTCGGTTTGCTTTAGCTTTGGGCCTGAAAAGATTTTCAAGAAGCTTTAATTTCACATGCACATCTTTAGAAAAGGTAAAAAATTTCAATTAAATTCTATCATTAACCTAAAGTTAAAGTCATTCAACATGAATCATCATTATCACGATTCACAAGAAATCGCCTTTAAAAATAAAAACCCTCAGAAATCAATCATTCTCACAAATCAATACTTCTGAATCGTTGAGTAATGGATTTGTAGTATCTTTACGAAGAATGAATAAAAGGCATGAGCTAACCGAAGAATGAATAAAAGGCATGAGCTAACCTTGCTCATCTATTCTGGAACCAGACTTCAACTTGCTGAGAGCAGAGATTAAACCGTTTGGCCAAAGCTTGTTTTTGTTTCCGCATAACAAAAACTTACATGAGCCAAATTCAAGCGAAAACATGTGAGCAAATTAAGATGATAGATAATCCAACATTTGATCAAATAAAGATGATAGATAATCCATTATATTAGATCGACTTACAGGATTGACGAAGTTATTCTCTTTAAATCTTTCCTCTGAAAGAGCAGATTGTTCCTTGGAGAATCTAAGTTTCTTCATAGTGCCACCCTCCTTCTTTGTCACTAACCCTAGGACAAGCTCTCTCCGCCTCCAAATCCTCATTAGCATCTGGATCTCTCTTGACACTAATGGCTTAGCAGCTACTCTCAGCGTTGATCGCACCGCCAGAATCCACATGAAACGATGATAGGGACCAGTTAGGCGAAGACACATTAATAGTGTTGGCATCTTCATTATAGTAACAAGAAGAGGGTAATTTGTTCACATCGATTCGCCTTGGCATGGTGCCTTTCGATTCTTTGGCCGATCTCTCACCATCTGCACACACAATTATTTATCCAGATCCACAAACCAAACTAAAACACAAAGTTAAAATGCCATTAAAACTGAATAGGGCTTCAATATACCTGTCCTGGGTGAAGTTTTTCCCCATGGAAAATCACGGCGCGGAAGAACTAGAGCCACATGAAACATATTTAACTACACAGGAAGACCCTTGACATGATGTCTACAAGAATGAATATCCTCTCTTATGAGACTCATCCCAACGCCAACACTCATTCCCATACCAAGCCACAAACAAAACAATTGAATATGTAGTTAGGAAGTATTATAATTCAATATGAAGTTAGGAAGTGGTATAACACAAGCAGTCATGACATGTTATAGCATAAGCACCTTAAACTTATACACCTCATTCTATTTATACATCTTAAATCTTTGTTTGCTTGGATAGATCGCTGGCGAACACTATGTACACATGGCAAGGTGACTCATGCCAAGTCCATGCAGCTTGCCACTTAGTGTGCATGCAAGGAATCAATTGCAGGTTTCATCGACTGTAGGGTTGTCAGGTGTTAGGTGTGGGAGCAACAGGTTTGTAGGGTGTGTCAGAGTTTGATTCAAAAGAAAAAGTAATTTGCACAATAAGAGGGTGAATGTTACAAACATAGGAAAATTGATAGATTTATGATTAAAAGTATAACATAAAAAACTGGATTTGAGGTGGCTCAAATACCAAAGACTAGTTGATTACATAATTCCTTCCTTGCAGGGAACAATAAGATGGGCAGTCAGGTAGGGACTATATTACAATGAGCCTATTTATTACTTATCACTTATTAACTTGATCTCAAACTCCAACTGTATATTTCATTTGCACGGAATCCCGGTCAACTTACTTTGTCACTGACTATCCAATGCTTATAGGGGCTTTCAATTTTGATATGGATCTCAATTTTTATTGTACATAGTTTAGGAGGGCCTTGCAAATGGTTTTAAGACCATGTGCAGGGCCTCCTAAACAATCCATGGTTGGTGCAGAGTTTGTAATGTTCGTTCCTAACAAAATAAAAAATAGTAAAAAATATTTTATGTTGGCCATAAATAATATTAAATATTAATAATAAAAATATTATATGTCTACCTTAAATAAAAAGATGTGTCTTCTCCTTGAGTGCAATACTTAATAAGAGGTTTGCACCTTGAGAGATTTGATCCTTCTCCGTGCTTGATAGAGCTTAGGATTTGGATCTATACTAATCTATATATCAACTATGAGTTTTTTTATATTCCTCTCTTTTATCTCATATTCTTCTAATTATCTGCCATGAACAACTTATATATATATTTTTAAATAATTATTTACTTGAAATTTTAAACGAATTGCATAGTCCATCCTACTCTATAAAAAAAAATGTAGGCCTTACTTGACCCCAAATCTTAAATAAAAACTGCTATCGGCTTAAAAATCCAACACTATGTAGCTATTGGGTTAGAGAGGTGTGGGGTAATAAGTCCCGGCTCTGGACAAAAGACGGCGTTGAGCTGAAAAATATATTATGAAACCATTTTTAGAAACTTTAATGTGCAGAATGTTCTGATATAGATATAGATTTTACAACTTCAATTTTTTATGGGTTTTGAATTGCCTATGGGCAATTTCGTGCTATTTGAGGATATACTATTGGTTTGGATTTCGTGATATTTGGCGATATGTTATTGGTTCGCCGCATCAATGGATTTGTTGGATTTAATGAATTCTCAGCATTCCTGGACGATTTGTTACATGCTTCTGACTACGGCGGACCTTCTAAGTTTCTAACACCCAATCAAATCCCTAATCAGTATGTTGAGAGGTATTTAAATCTTTTGTTTAGATAACTCTAACGAAAACTTATCTTGTATCTAAGAAACCGAGAAAAACGTCAAAGATAAATGGAAGGTAGTATCATTTCAACAGTCTCATCTTTTCACAAATCATAAATAATCTCTACTAACATGACTCAAGTGTCATTTGCATTGAATATGTAGATTTCAAAGGGAAAATACAGTTAGGTGAATATAGAAGTCCAACTGTTCTCTGGACTTTCTTAACAACAATAGATGTATATAATCGATGCATTTTGTCAGTTTCCCTATATTTCCCTTTTATCTGCAGATTTAGCTATGTACTGCATGATAGCACCATTCAAAAGTAAAGCCCTCAAACACAGAGAGAACCTTAATTTCAAGAGACGCAATGTCTGGGAAACTCATTTCAACTTAGAATTAGATCAACGCCGTTGCGAATTAATTATTAGTACTTATATTCTCTTCAGGGATGCTCTCCACCGACGGCCTCCACCCACTGTGACAATTCTCTTGACATGGATTATATACTGTTGTACTACTCTGATTACCTAATTTAGCTTGAAGCTCCACCAATAGATCCTCTATGGCCGCCCCCTTAGCCAAACCATTAGACAGCAAGTCCACCAGTTCTTGCTTTCTGACTACAAGCTTAACCTTCACAATACCTCCTCTTGTGTTCTTACACAGAACCGCCAGTTTCAAAGAGTTGAAATCTTCTGCTTCATTGCTTTCGCTTGATCTCCTTCTGGTTGTGTCTTGGCACTTCTGTCCATCTCGGCCATTCCTATTGTCCCCACGGACTTCGTGGGAAACAAGTTTAAAGGTAGAAGGTGTGATACAGTTGCCCATTTAGCTAACCTCTAGTAGCCAAAACAATTCCAATACAACCTCCGGTTGTGAATCAATGGCAGCCTGCTAACAGACACACAATGGTATGTGATATATATATATATATATATATATATATATAGTAGCCGGTTCAATTCCAATACAAGCTCCGGTTGTGAATCAATGGAAGCCTACCAGACAAGTGATGATATGTGATATATAAATATATATATAAAGAGTAGCGGATCGTCATATATTAGAGCCATGTGCAGCGTTAGCGGGTGTAGTTCAACGTTCAAAGTTGATCAGGCAAATCAACGTTCAAAATGGATATTGACGGGATCATTGGAGATTGAAAACCTGCAAGGACTTAGAGCAGAAGAAGACAAGGACAGTTACGTCTGTGATAACATTCATTGACTACTTCTCATCGTAGAATTATGGTTCGTGATTGAAACGATTCACCAAACTTAGAGTTGCCGGAATTACGAAATATGGCATTAATCAATTATAATTTTTTTTTTTTATAAAATTGTGAAACGCTGTTCAAACTTTAAGTTTAATTTTAATTAAAAGATTCAACTTTTTTTTATAATTATGTTAGAAATTATATTTATTTATAAGTCTATATGTGTTTATATTTGAAAATTTGGAGTAAACTTGAATATATATGTTTTTTAGATTGCATCAATATAAGATAACTGTACTTTCTAGATATGATGCAAGAATAACTCTTAATTGAGACTGGGATAAATTGGAGTCTATTTAACCTATAACTTATCAGAGTAAGCGATGGAATATGATGAGAAAAACCTAATTTTGAAGGGCTATAAAATTTATAAACAGTTATTATATTACTATTTTTTTTATATTACTATTTTAATTTCAATTTACAAAGCATACATTCACTAAAAATCAGAAACATCTATTAAATTAGAATTATTTTGTTTCCCTTTTATTTGCAAGTTGCATTGATTTTTCACAAAAACATAAAAAGTCATATAACTCAATGATTTTCCATTATTTTTTTTTATTTTTTCATTATTGCAATGAACATCTACAGTTTACAAATTTGAGTCATCAATGCTCATTGATTACATTAACATAGTTGAGAGTTGAAAGGTGGGACTCATGGGAGTCAAAAGGGCATTGGAAACAGAGTTTGAGAGTTATTTACATTATAAGAGGTAATGCATTATATTTTTTACATTATACTTAATGATGAGGTATTGCACTATATTTTTGACATTATATTAATTGATTTGTTTAGATTAAGGGATTTACTTGAAATCTATGATTTTTGCATTATATTTATTGATTTGTTTAGATTCAGAGATTTACTTGATATCTATGATTTTGAAGAATTGTTTTAGAGTAAGTCTATGTATTTTTTAATCATTTTAAATAACATCAATAATGTATGTGTAGCCTTTGTCCCATAATTTCGTAGCTATGTAGATTCAGATTCAAAGAGAATTGACAAATTGAAATAACCATCTCTTATGTTTCTCTCATGGTTTTATTTCACTTAGAGATTCAAGTACTAAATAAGGGTATTGAGAGACATGAATTTTGTGTTCAACATTTAAAATGAAAATAGCTTTGTAAAATAAATAGTACTCAAATAGAATGTAAACACACAAAAAAGAACATACAAAGCTATATTTTATCTTTATAAATCAAATATTATTTTATTTTGTATTTTTTTATAAAACAAAAACTTCTTTATATTATTTGACAAGATAAAATTTTATACAAAACATTTTATGACCGATAATATTAAAACCCAAATCATAAAAAAAATAAAAATCCAAATCATAAAAAAAATAATAATAATGTGGCAGATAAACAGGGATGATTTTAAGGAACCATACTTATTTAAAAGTGTATAAATGTTAGCGAATATTACGAATTCTTAAAACGACAACTATAAAATGATTGGCGATATTTTTCAAAAAATATTTTAATTTCCAAGGATTTTATATCGTTTATATAATAATTTGGCGATTTTTAAAGTGAAAAAATTTTACCCCATCAAAATTGGGCAAAACTAGGCTTTAAAAAAAAGCAAAATGGCGAATCTTTTTGGGAAGAAAAACATGGAAAAATAGCCCAATGGGCCAAAATTTTCCCCTAAAATCATCTCTGCAGATAAAATCAAAACCAAATTCTAAGTAGCTATAATGATTATAAAATTGCAAAGTATTTAAATACTAATCTTTATTTTAATTAAAAACCTCAAGTTTAATGTTACATTTATTTGCAATAAATTTGTCAAATAGAACCTTTTAAATTGATTTTCAATTTTTCTTTTGTCTTGTACGAAAATTGTTTAAACTTGCCACACATATCAAATAAAAGGTAAAAGAACCTAACCTATCAAATAAAAGGTCAAAAAGTCAATTTTGAACGATTTGAAATTTTGATGTTACATTTATTTACAATAAAATTGTGAAATAGAACCTTTTAAATTTATTTTCAATTTTTCTTTTGTCGTATACGAAACTTGTTTAAACGTGCCAAACATATCAAATAAAAGGTAAAAAAACCTACCCTATCAAATAAAAGGTCAAAAAGGTTGAAACTTTTGTTCAGAATTTAAGAAGTCACATTATTTGATTTTCTTAATAGTTATCTAGGTTGGAATTTATGATTTCGTAATTTATATGTATATGTTAGATATTTGAAATCAAGTTTTTTTTCATATGAATAGTGTTTTTTATTATTATATAAAAATAATATAATAATAAAAGAGTAAGATTTAAAATAAATAAGAGGAATTATTGTTTTATTATGAAGTTTACAAGAGTTCGTTCTTATTTTGGCTATATTAATATTTTTCTTTGAACTAGTTAAAACAGCTAGATATTTTTGTTCTTCTAGAGTAGGGTTGATGACCTCCTTATGATATCTTAATTTTCCTTTAGTCTTTAAATCTTTCTCAAACCACATTTTCTCTTTAAACTTAGAAGTAACAATATTTTTAATGTCATTAATAATTTGCAATGCAATATTAGTCGATCTTCCAATTGTTTAACCAGGCCTTAGTATTTTTACACCAACCTCACTTGAGCCTTAAATGGTTTTGGATGGATTTTAAAGCTAGCTTAAGAAGCCTATCGTCTCCATGTTATTGATTTTGTATTTGTATAACATGAACCTACTCATAGCACAACCTACTTCTTTTAAATAACCTTCTAACTAATAAATGTAAAAAGACCAACTCTATAAAAAATTGTTTAAATTAATATATAAAAAAGTTGTTATTCTTTCATAAAGCATTGAGAGTAATAAACGCTTTATATTTATAATAAAAGATCCTGTGAAGTTTGCATTTTATTCATTAGTTATCCATAAATAAATTAAAACCCACTTTGGAGTAATCTATTAACATTAAATACAAATTATTAAGATTTTGATATTGCCATAACATTACATTAAATATTCAGATTTTGATACTACCATAACATTAAATATAATTATTAAGATTTTGATACTACCATAATTTTAATTGATTTAGCTGCAATCCAATAATTAAGTGACCCGAACCGAGTTGCGAGACAGTTTCGTTTTGTAAAGATACTTTTATTTGTAAAGATCGTAAAGCATATTTTTATTTGTTTTATCGTACCGCTATTGCTTCTTTGGTAGCGATAGGATAGTCACCCTTTGGTTGACTAGAGGAAGGAATTTACATCGGGGTGCCGGCAAGGAACTGGATTCTATTTGGAACTTACATCAGGATGGAATGCTTGCACGCTTACGGAGTGTTTATATTACTTTTATATTTTTTTATATATAACAAGATGAATGAGCAGCAAAATTGTATATTCCGTGCTGTTAAGTTTGTAATTTGAATTGTATTATTAAAATAGTTGAAAGTAGTAAAGGCTTTGAGCATTATAAGCTAGATTAGAAAGACACATAAAAAATCAAATGTGTTAGCGTTAAAAGGTAAGTTATGAAGTCATTGTCATTTTCAAATAATATTAACCTAGGAGAGGAACCAAAAACTTGTAGATGAGTAGAGAAATTCATGGTAGATGAACAAAAAAATTGAGGATACAAAAACACATAAAAAATAAAATATGTTTGAGATACTTGGAGAGCAACTTGGAAAACACAATGTTATTGATACAGAGATGTGAAGTTGGAATTGTTCTATATAATTTTGAAAAATAATAAAAGGAGTAAGCTATCTACCCGACGATTTGCACTGGGTCCACCTGACGTCATCAAGTAGATAGCTTACTCTGTTACCTAGTGAGACTAAAACTTCAAAACATTTTCAATAACTTTCAGGTTGAACCTCCTTGCAAGTTAGAGGCAACAACCAATTCAAGAGCTGTGCATCGTAGATCAAAATGAAGCTGCTCACAACAAATCTCCAATCCCTCCTACGCCAAGCCTTGCAAATTGCAGGCAACTACCAATACCAATTCATTCATTTGCTCTATTATTCTTTCATCTCACTGAAATGCCATGAAGGGACTCTAGCATGTCTGGGAAATGAAAATGAAGGATATTTATCAAGATGATTACCATAATATCATATTTTGATGGAGAGGAGTACCGGACTGTTGAATTCATTCTACCAGTTCAAAACTTTTTGCTGATAGCGTGATAATACAGTGAATTGATAAAAAACCAATTCAAAAACAGAGATTGTTGAACACGTCATTTCCAAGAATTCATGGAGAGAATTAAACTCATTAATATTTAAATTTTATTGCTTCAAAGAAGTGCATTTTACAATCAAGTAGATTCTTTTTTGTTCTTGATCTCTTTTTAAAAATTGATTTCTCTACCATAATGGTTGCCTTTTAAAATGGATATATATTGGTTAGTAACAATGATAATTAAAAATAAAAAACACCATTCATATATAAAGCTCTTGAGCATATTTCATAGTTCACAACATAACCAAAGCTACAGAAAAATTGCCATGCAATGAGGCATATTATCCTTTTGAGCATTTACTGTGTATAAATTGGATTCACCAGATAATTTCACAACATAACCAAAGCAACAGAAAAATTGCCATGCAAGTAGGCATATTAGTCATTCGAGCATTTTCTATATAGAAATTCGATGATCACCATATAATTACCAGGAAACGAATGAATGAATTGGTAGTTTCCTGCAATTTGCAAGGCTTGGCGTGGAAGGGGTTGGAGATTTGTTGTGAGCAGCTTCATTTTGTGGCAGGATGCACAACTCTTGAATCAGTTGTTGTGTGTAACTTGCAAAGATGCTGAACGTAAAAGTTATTGAAAATGTTTCTAAGTCTGTGTCTCACTGGGTAACGGAGTAAGGTATCTACTCAACAATGTCAGGTGGGCCCGGTGCAAATCGTCGAGTAGATAGCTCACTCCATACTAAAATAGTAAAATAAGCTCATTTAATATATAAATGCTTAGGAAACATGTAATTTTTTCAATTTTATTAAGGCTAATTGATTTTATACCAGCATAGATCCAAATCCTAGGCTCTATCAAGTGCCGAGAGGGATCAAATCTGTAGAGGTGCAAATCTCTTCTTAGGTATTGCATTAAATGAGCTATCAACTTTGGTGTGTCCTATATATAGCCATTGATTTGATTCAAACCAAAAGACACATCTTTTTATTTAAGGTCCACATATAATATTTTTATTAGTAATATTTAATATTGTTTATGGCCAACATATAATATTTTTTATTATTTTTTATTTTGTTAGGAACGAACATTACAACATTTCCCCATACATGGATTTAAAACCATATGCAAGGCCCTCCTACAACCATGGGTTGAACCATGTACAATAAAACCATGGGTTGCTTAGGAGGCCTGGCACATGGTTTTAAAACCATGTGCAAGGGCCTCCTAAACCATGTACAATAAAACCATGGGTTGTTTAAAAGGCTTTGCACATGGTTTTAAAACCATGTAAAAGGTCAACATATTTTTGCAGATAATTCAATTTTTTAATTTTTATTATTTTGTTAGGTAGGAACATTACAACATCTCTCCCATATTGTGTTTTTTTTCTAGCCCACATTTCTTTTTTTGCGAATAATTAAATTTTTACTTTTTTATTGCTTTATTAGGTAGGAAGATGACAACAACTCCTTCATATTAGGTTGTTTTTGTGGGGACATTTATTTTGTCCTATAATTTTGTTAATAATTTCATTGAAGACTACACATATGGAGAATACTCCAATGGAGAGAATTCATTAAGGAATCAATCGCAATAATAATAATAATATCATTCTTATGTATTTTGAAGTTTCTAACTAATTGAGCATTTAAATTATTTGTCATTTCCTTTGAGTGGTGTTCTTGATTACTCTTATGGGAAATTAATTGTGAACGCGCCTTATTTCTACAGACAGGGCTACCATCTGTTAACCCTTGTATTTAATTCGCGTTCTTCAAACATATGGCAGAGATTCAATCTAGGCTGCCATTACTTATAGTCACCACCGTTTCAATGCAGCAAAGCAAAGGTGTTGAATTCAATTATCTTACTAGAGGCTCCTGAGATAGGCTGCCATTACTTACAGTCACCACCATTTCAATGCAGCAAAGCAAAGGTGTTGAAGTCAATTATCTTACTAGAGGCTCCTGAGATTAAGTTAGTACCCACACTCGGGATACAAATAAATAACTTAAAAGGTAATTCCAGTACCTAATGCTCATCGCACTAGGTAAGCAATAACAAACCAAATTCTATACAAAGAAAAGATAGATTTGCGCTTGTCAAGACTGGTTATTTGTTACATAGCTACACCCTTCTCACTTAGTTTTTTTTCCATATCTTATTAGTTGAATGATTTATTGAAAGTGTGATAAGAACTCATCTTCTTGAATACAACAATTTTTCATAATTAACAATAGGTATACCTTGTTATTATTATTAATATATGAGATTTGTTACTCAATTTGATGAACAATCTCATATAAAGATACTCTTCAACGTATTTGGTATTTTTTTTCTCTTGTCAGATTTTTGACAAATATAGCTTCTTCCCGACATACAGTATGTTTTGTGATTGTTTTTTATGTTGCTCTCAACTCATGGCTTTCTAAATGCAATGGGTAGGATTTCAGGAAATGCTTTGCAGACTCATGTTTACATATTTGGAAGATGTTTGGAAATGTACTTTTTTATTCTTATTGAATAATAAAATTACAAGTTTTTTTATGCTTGAAAAGTTAAAATTTTAGTTTAAACACATAATTAAGATAAAATTGTTTTTTGCTTAAGGAAGTGTAATGAGTAGAGTACGTATAAGATCTTGATGTGGTGCTAAATGGAACAGAAGGTGCAAAGACAAGTAAATGTTTTGAATAATTCAAAACATTTCCGTGAAGGGTATTAGATTTTATCATGGCTTTATGAAAATGGGGGAGAAAACCCCTTCTTGAAGGTGTCAAGGTTATAGATTTGGATGAGATTTTTGTAAACAAAATGAACAAAGTAAAATACTAGAATGATGCAAGTTAACCTCTAAGTATTTTGGTTCATAAACCCAGTCGATAGATAAGATTTGTGATATGATATCTGTAATGCAATTCAAAATCAATGAAGTAATCGCTTACAATTTCAATCTCTAGCATGGTAATCAATGGAGAGAGGCCATAACTTGTTGAATAATGTAATCTCACCCGTAGTTAGTTAGTGAGTTAGGCTGCCCATGGTTTATTCTAGCCCAGGGTATTTTCCCATAGTATTGCTACTATGTATTTCCTATTTATATGCAGTCTAATAATGAGAGGGCATTCAATCTTCCCAAGTGCTTTTGTTCATTCCATTGTTTTGTTTTACATGGTATCAGAGCCTACGGCTTGGTCCAAGGGTAAGGTAAGCCTTTTCACACAGTGGAAAGCACTCTGAAGCTATTGGCTCCATTATTTTTACTTTTTATTCCATATTTGATTTTTGGGTTTCTTTTTGCCATAACCCTAAAAAGTGGTGATTTGTTTTACGGGAAGGCCAAGTGGTGAAATTTTTTTTACTGGAAGGCCAAGTGGTGATTTTTTTAACGGAGAAGAGCGTTGCCAAGATAGGCCACTGCTTATTTCACAAAGTGAAAGAGTGGTACCATCGCCTATAGTGAAGAGGAAGAAAGCAGCGCCACCACTTTACTTGCATTTGGAAAGTGTTGTGAAAGTGGAATTGCTAGAACAAAAGATCATTGTGCAAAATATTCTTCTGTGTCTTACTAAGAAGTCTATTATGGTAGTGACTACGATAGAAGAGGCAAAAGATTTGTCTAAGTTCACCCTAGAACAGTTGGCTAGATCTCTTTTATCTCATGAAGCGGGATTCAATCAAGAAAAAAAGTCACAAACCAATGCTTTCGGCACTCAAGATTCCCTCAATAGAGGTTGAGGCAGAGGAGGACGAGATAGAGGAAGAAGTGTCCGAGGATATCCTACTACAGAAGACAGAACCGGTCACAATCATGAACACTCAGACTATTCAAAACACTCTCACAACACTAAGGTCAGAGGGGGAGAGGCAAGAGATGGACCAATAAGTCCAATGTTCAGTGTAACTACTGCAAGAAGTATGGGCACTATGAACGAGAATGCAGAAAGAAGCAAGCTGGCCAGAACAATAGCAGAGCCAATGTCTCGAAAGAAGAAGAAGGCTCGTTAGAGGTAATGTTTCTTTCTTATCAAGAAACTGAAGAACACTGCATATCAGATCTATAGCTACTAGATAGCAGTTGTAGCAATCACATGACAGGTAACAAGTCACTATTCTCTAGTTTGGATTCGTCTGTTGTCACGAATATCAAGCTAGGAGATGACTTTCTGGTTCCAGCAAAAGGAAAAGGTACTATTCATGTATTTACTAAGTAAAATGAAAATAAGTTCATTCATGAGGTGTTCTATGTACCGCATCTGAATGTCAATCTGATCAGTATAGGTCAATTAGTTCAGAACCAGTATGATATTCGGCTTTTTGATACATATTGTGCTATCTATGATAAACCTCCTAGTAAGAGACTCATAGCCAAAGTTGAAATGACCAAGAATAGAATATTTCCTCTCAGTCTTAGGAGTGCCAACCTTCCATAGCCTGTAGCTCATAGAGTTTCCAGTCAAGATGAATCCTGGTTGTGGCACTGTAGATTCGGTCATCTTCCCTTCGAGAGTCTCAATCTCCTGCACAAACAGTCAATGATTAAAGGATTACCGGTTATTCATGAAGAATCCAGCACCTGTGAGGATTGTATCACTGGTAAACATCACAGGGACAATTTCCCCACTTCCACCACTCGAGCCAAAGAACATCTTGAGTTATTTTATACATACCTCTGTGGACCCATGCAAACCCAATCCATAGGAGGCAGTTTTTATTTTTTGACCTTTATTGATTATTTTAGTTGGAAAACATGGATTTATTTCCTCAGGAATAAAACAGAGACCTTCTCCAAGTTCAAAGAGTTCAAGGCTCTCACTGAGAAGCAGTCTGGAAATTTCATTAAAATGCTCAGGTTAGATGGTGGAAGTGAATATGATTCACATGATTTTTCAGAATTTTGTAAGCAACATGGCATCCAAAGATAGTTCACTACCAAATGCACTGCATAACAGAATGGAGTTGTTGAATGAAAGAATCAGACCATCATGAAAATGGCCCGCAGCATGCTATCACAAAATAAGTTGTCAGATGAGTATTGGGATGAAGCTGTTGGATGCTCAGTCTACTTGCTCAACAGGTCACCCACAGTGACTGTCCAGGACAAGATTCCTAAAGAAGCATGGAGTGGCACTAAGACTAGTGTCTCACATCTCATAATATTTGGTTCTGTTGCATTTGTGCATATACCTGATGAACTCAGAATAAATTTGGATAAGAAGAGTGAGTGCTGCATTTTCACTTGTTATAGTGAACAACACAAGGCATACAACCTGTATAATCTTGTCACCAAAAATCTTGTGGTGAGTAGAGATGTAAATTTCATTGAAGACAAATGTTGGAATGATCCTTCAGACATACAACATGAAGAACGCTCACATCATCCAGATCTACCTATCAAACTTCCAAGATTGGAAGTGTAGCAGCAAGAAGAAGCGACAGAGAATCCACCACAACACCAGAAAACCAGAAGCTTGAGGGATTTATATGAACAAACTCCAATTCCTGAAGAACAACTTTCGTATGCTCTCTTCTCCTGTCAGCCAACATCTTTTAATGAAGCAGTGAAGGATGAACAGTGGGTAAAATCCATGAATGAAGAAATTGATGCAATAGAGAAAAATCAGACTTGGGATCTTGTTGATATCCCCGCAGACAAAACCAGTATTGGAGTGAAATGGGTCTATAAGACCAAATTGAATGAAAAAGGAGAACTTGAAAAGCACAAGGCAAGCTTGGTTTCCAAAGGATATGCATAGAAGTATGGTGTAGATTATGATGAAACCTTTGCTCCTGTAGCAAGGATGAATACCATCAGAGCTGTACTTGCCATTGCAACACAAAATTAATGGCTTTTGTATCAAATGGATGTGAAATCTACCTTTCTTAATGGCATTCTTGAAGAAGAAGTTTATGTAGACCAGCCACCTGGTTATACTGTCAAAGGTCATGAAGACAAAGTGTATAAGCTGAAAAAAGGCCTTCTATGGTCTAAAACAAGCTCCACGAGTATACACAATACCCATAAATAATACACAAAACCATCTAATGGTATAAACCTCCATAGTCAAATGTTAAAGATACCCTAAAGAAGCCATTTTTGTTTGTTCAAGTTTCCCTTCTTGGCCATGGATTCTTAAAACAATTCTTAAGATATTTAAGCCCATTTTTTTTCTCTCTCAAGCATGTTTATGGCACCCAATACCCATAACAAGTTCTCAAAAAATTATAATGGCACCGATATCCCAAATTAGATGAAAATGATGCTCTTAGGAGGTCATGAGTGGTGATTGTAGGAATTATTCTTATCCCAAGTTTCTAAACTGTATCCTTTAGGGTCTAATACAAACACTCCCCCCCAAGCATATCCAAGGCATTTATAGTTATAATTAGCCCTAAAATTTTTATTGTGATAGAAAAAATCCCACTCAAAGACCAAAGATATAGTGGAAAGGTCCATTATACTTGTTCAACATGATGGTTATAGTACCTAGAATCTTTCTTTAGGTCCTAAAACCCAAGTTTCCTTTGTTAACCATGTATAGGGTCCCAAGACTCATACCTAGTGTTTAAAACTTCTAGTGGTTCCCATATTCCCACTATAATGCCAAATATCCCCTAAAGAGGTCATACTTTTTGGTTGGAGGCATCATTCATAGAAATTATCCCTAAAATTTTAATATATATATTGGGGAATTCCTAATATTCTTACATAAACCATGGTTAAGAACTCAACATGTAAGTCTAGTGCTCCAAATATTTTAATGGTGGCCATATATACACTTAGAGGCTAGGGATAGCCTTAAGAGATCATATGTGATTATTCAAGGTGACGTTGTTGGCCCTATCTACCCATATCCCAAATCATAAGAAATTGATACTCTTAGGAAATGGAGTGTCATGGTTCAAGGCATTGTTCTTGAAGTAGGATACCTAATAGGTTACTTTGCATCCTAACGATTAAGTTCCCTCTTGGAAATTTGAGGGCGTCGTGACTAATCCTAGGTGCACAAAACCTTCAAATTGTGTCATGTCGCAGCTTAGAGGCCAAATATCTTGCATAAAGGCCATGGGTGGTAAATATTTTTTAATGGCCCATAAGATTCAAATGTGACATTATATAAATAAGGATAATGTTTCATCAATTCACATTACTTCAGGCCTCAATACCTACACATAGTTTTAAGAAAAACATAAGTATGCTAATATGCATGCTTGAAGGAAAAGGATTCCCTTGGGAGGTCATATGTGTTTGTTCATGGAATTTTTATTGGCCTTGGAAAAAAAATCCTTTAGGGCCTACAACCTAGGTTTTCTCCTGCCACCATACTGAAGGCCCCATGAACCATACCTTATTCTCAAAAATTGTAATGGTGTCCACATTTCCAATTTGGGGTCAGATATCCCCTTGAGAGGTCATGTATTTTTGTCAAAGACATAATTATTGGGACTAGATTCCATTAATATTAATTTAAGGAACATTGATCAGGCGTTGGCTACCAACGATTTCCAAGGCCCTGAGACACATAATTCAACCATGGAACTCCATAATATTATTGATATTTGCACTTGGAGGCTAATGATATGATAAACATATTCATGTGTGGTGAATCAAAACATTGTTCTTTCACCTAGATGCATAGAAATTTCCTTTAGGGAATAAGGCCTATGTTTCCTTCCTCAACCATGTTCAAGTATGAATCATACCTAGTATCCAAAACCTTCTAATCGAACTTGTATCCTCACTCAAATGCAAGGATAACCTTGGGTGGTATTAGGTGATGGTTTGATGTATTGTACATGTAATAATTTTTAGCATTCATATCCCACATTTCCTTCCAAAACCATGCCAAATTCCTTTAAAACATTCCTACTACTAAAAGTTTTTCAATGGTTCCCTTAACCCCACCTAGATGACGACGATACCCTTGAAATGTATGATTTTCCACTTGTGATAAAAATCTCCATTTGACAGATATACCTCAGTGTGATTTTTGCTTTTAGAAATATTTTCTACCAACCAGTCATCATTATTAGACCTTTATGCCCAAAAATTTTCTGCATATCCCAATGCATGAGCTTCCTACACAGAATATGGTTAATGTCTCAACACATAAACCTAGTGCTCAAAAAATACGAATGGTTCCCATATCTCCACTTGGTGGCTAGGTATTCCCTTAGGCTCGATCATGTCTGATATTTCAACGTGATGTTGTTGACCATGTGTTATCAACCCAAATGGCACTTCTCCGTTCGAGTGCCAACATTCCTTATGTTGGTACACAAAAGGACATCTTAGGATTGAAGTTTTCCAAAACACTATAGATGGGCATGAATTGGGATGCATTTACCCTTGAACTGGCTTGCCATATTATTTTTCTAAGTGTTGAGTTGCGTACATGACTATCTCCATCGCAACTCACGTACGTACGCGACTATTTCCATTGAAAACTCATGTACTATATGTGACTATCTACATTGCAACCCACGTACATCAGCGTACGTGGGTTTCCTTTAAGCAACTCGCATGTCATACGCAGATTGCCTATATCAATAGTTGCGTACATCTTGATTTGACCTTAAAAATATAAATCACGATTAATGGAGATTAGTTGGGCCCTAATCATTAACTATCCTAACTGTTTCAACCTCCTCAACCTTAGAAACCATTCTATTTCCCAAAGTATAAATAGAGGCCTTGGGGAGGGCATTAATTAATCAAGATTGGAGAGCAAAGTTATGCTAGTGGTATATCTTAAGAAGTCTTGGAGCAGCAGAACTCAGAGTCCTTTGGTTGAAGAGGAGTTCTTGTCTCAGAAGCTGGGTTGTACTCTTATCTCATTCACTGATTGTTAATAAAGAGAATTCTTCTTCCAACATTGTGTTGAGTCTCTTTCATGTATCATGGTTAATGAATATTTTTTATTATGTACTGGATATATTGTTTATCTAACCTCTTATATATACATGCATAAGATAGTACTTGGAGAACTTTCTCTTTACAGGTGAAGGAGGTGCATCCCTGGAAGCTTTGGAGAGAAGAGGAACAGAAGAAGATCAATCTTGGATCAACCGTTGGTAATCAGGTAAGTCAAGACTTTCTTCCTATTTCCTTTATGTTCTCTGTTAACGCTCATTGTCTGCAAGGTTAGTAGTAAATTGGTAACCCCAGACCCTAGGTTACAAGGGTGCTTAATCCTGAACAACAGAACTGGAAACTCCGCAGGGGAGTCTAACCTACTGTGGGTTAGTCCTATAGATCCTTTCCCAGTCTTTGCATTGATTCAGTGTGTGGTTTTATGTCTTGGTTTGGACTTGCGGTAGTGTTTTAGAGACCTTTATAATTTTTTCTTTTTCGAAAAAATGTTCTCCTGTACACGGGTTGCTGTGCTACACAGTCACGTACAGAAGCTTGTATACGCAGGTTTCCTAGTGTTCCTACAGTTCCTACTTCCTTTGAACACACTACTCATAGTGGTCCTATAGGATCCTTGGATTTTGTCTAGGGTTTTCCTTGGAATAGGGGGCACATTCCCCCATCCACTCCATACATAGGCCCAACACCCGCATATGTAGGGGTGCAGTTCGGAAACCCTAATCCTTATGGTCAAGGTTTTCAAACTTCAGTTTCAACTCCATTCACGAGCTCTCCTTTTTCTCTTTTCAGTGGAGGGATACCTGCTCCTATATTCCAAACCCCAGCTTCGACTGGGGAAGCTAGAACCTCATATACTGCACCACACATAAACAATCCGTTGGCTTATGGATGGAATCCTTTCCAAAGTAGCCCAAGCACTTTGCAACCGACAGGAGGGGATAAACCCACCTTCACATATGGGAATATGGGGGCAAGTCCCTCTATTCCCCAAGATGGTACTTTTAGTGCTCCGGTTATTCCCAAGATCCCTTTCCTGGGAACGTTAAATTTGCCATATTTGTCGAAACTAATGAATGACCAAGTGAGACATAACTTTTCCTAGCCACCCGTTCCTACCAAGCTTCCCTCAGATATCCTGAAATTTGAAGGCAAAGTTGGTGATGATCTAGGAGCTCATGTTGCCACTTTCCATTTGTGGTGCTCTTCCAACTCACTGAATGAAGACTCAGTTCGATTGAGACTGTTATAAAGAACTTTAACTAGTACTGCATCAAAATGGTATATTGAACTGCCTTCTGCTATGTTTAACCATTTTTGGGACTTGGCTAATGTATTCCTTAGTCACTTCCAACTTCCTGTCCGATATGATTTCGGGACAGACTTGTTGTCTAACTTTCGGCAGGACAAGTCCGCTCATATTTCAGATCACATCCAAGAGTGGAGAAGATGGAAGAGCCTTATCAAAGCCACTATTCCTCCCAAGTTCTTAATAGAATGGTTCCTTAAATCCCTATTGACATATATATATATATATATATATATATATAAGGATGTATCTACTTCAGGAGTGACCAATGAGGAAGAAGCTATCCTTAGGGCCCAGCAGTTAGATTTGATATATTCTCAGTCTAGGATTTTATATGAAATTATCCATGAGGCATCGAGGCCAATGCACAATGTAGAGAAATCCAAGCCTAGACCCCATGCCGATGGTGTGGTTGGTTCTGTGAATTCTTCCACTATAGAATCTTTGGCTAAACAGCTCCATCAGTTGTCTATCAAACATTCTACGGAAAAGGAAGCAAAGGCTTCCCCCTCACCCAAAAATGAAAATGTTTTTGCACAAACCTCTTAGAAGGGCAATCAGCATCCCGGTGGGAAAAAGAAGAAAGGAAAAAAGGGTGAGGGAAACCAAAACAAGAAAAAACCCACAAACAATGCTGATGGGGGAAAAAAAAAAAAGAAGAAGGTGAAATTCCCATGTAAGTTGTGCCATGAAGATCACCTGACCCATCTATGTCCCCTTATGGAACAAGCTTAGAAGCTGTTAAAAGGACAACAACTAGCTGTCCTAAAGGATCCTTTTCCCCAAGGACAGAATTTTGCTTTAGCTTCAAATGCAGCAGGGGGCACCCCAAATGCTCCTGACCCCAATTATATCAACATGGTTCGATACCAGACTTTACTACAGACTAGGAACAAGAACTATGAAAAAGAGACCTTGGAGAAGGGTAAGTCAATAGGTGAAACTTCCAACCCTCTCACGATTGAGAAGCCTACCGAAATTATTCCCAAGATACCGAAAGTTGTCTTCAAGAAAACCTTTCACAATACTAATGCTAGGGATGTAGAAAACTACTATGTACTTGAAGACTAAGCCCAGAATCCTTGTGTGATGTCGACTATAGAGGTGTTACAGATTTCTCCCGCTCAACGAGATGCACTCTTAACAGCCTTAGGCAATATGGACTCATCAAGTCTCATGGAGAAATTTAATTTGTCTGATGTCAAAATTCACCTGCCATATCATGTAGCCTTATCGATAGATGTCATCCATGGTGGAAAGACCATTGGAAGGGTAATTGTCGACGAGGGTGCTTCTACATGTGTCATGTCCCTGTCTTGTTGGAAAGCTCTTAGATCTCCAGAGCCGGTTCCATCGAACACCCTACTTACTGCTTTCGACGAAAGGTCATTTCATCCACATGGTATCCTACTGGATTTTGAAATTAAGTTGGCAGGGAAAGCGATGTCTGTTGAGGTAGAGGGCGATTGATGCACCTTTGGATTATAACTTGCTCTTGGGGAGAAGTTGGAATTATGCCATGTCAGCTATTGCATCGATTGTTTTTCGGGTGGTAGTGTTTCCACATGAAGGGAAGTTGGTTATTGTAGACCAACTCAGTTTTACTCGAAAAGGACGCATGGAAACTAACGAGTCCACCATACCATTGGTTGATTAGGTTAGACCTGCTTTAGAGAGATTAGGGGTTGGAATGTACCCATCATTGATGGGCACATTTGATATTCTAGCTCTGATTAATTATATAGGTTCTACTAGTGTAGGGAAGTCTATAGCAATGGTTGTTGATAGAACATGTCCTTGGGTTCTTCCTTCCCACCATGAACCTGAAGTTTCCTTATTGACAGCGAAAGTAGCTTATCAAGCTATCGTTCATACTGCTATTGATTCTATTCTTATCCCTCTCACAGTCTCAGAGGAGCTGGAAGAAGCCTATTTTCCTGCTTGGGCAGAGAACTCTTTGCATTCTAGAGATTTCTTAGATATGGTTTTACCTTCGGATGAAGCCATTCTGGAATCCATGTGCAGACGAGATAAGATCTACGAAGATATTCACCATCGATCCTATTTTCTTCCAGAGTTAAGCAGTATCGAGAACTAGGAGTTCCATATGAGACTGGTAGGTGATGTTGACATGCCTATTAATCCCTTACCAAGGAAAGGAATATTTGCTGAGGGGAATATGGAAAACATTTCCGCTACAATTCCTATCAACATCTCTGTAAACCCAAACGTTGTGGAAAATGTACACATCGACACAAACTACTCTCCAGAGGAGATTGCGATCTATACAACCTTGTTTAAGGAATTCCACGACATATTTGCCTGGTCATATGAGGAGATTCCAGGCATTGATCCATCAATAGTCGAGCATGAAATCCGAACTTACCCTAATTCTAGACCCGTTCGACAAAAGTTGAGACCTGTCAACCCGTGTAAAGCAGCGGTGGTTAAGGTTGAAGTTGAGAAATTGATGAAAGCCATTTTCATTTACCCCATAGCTTTGACAGAATGAGTATCCAACCCTGTTCCTATTGACAAAAAGAAAGGGAATATATGCGTTTGTACTGACTTTCGAGATCTAAACAAAGCCTGTCCTAAGGACAACTACCCCATGCCATTTATAGATCAAATTATTGATGCTTGTGTGGGAAGTGAATTCTTTTCGTTTATGGATGGTTTTTCCGGGTATAATCAAATCCAAATTAAACCGGAAGACCAACATAAAACAACTTTTATTTGTCCTTGGGATACCTTCGCATACAATAAAATTCCCTTTGGATTGAAAAATGCAGGGGAAACCTTTCAGTGAGAAATGAATTTTTCCTTTCAAGACATTAAAGCCATTGTCAAACCCTACCTTAATGATCTTCCAGCACATTCTCGTAAGAGGATCAATCACCCATATCACTTGCGTTTGATTTTTGAACGATGTAAATACTACAAAATTCACTTGAATCCCCACAAGTGCATTTTCTGTGTCGATTCAGGGAGGCTGCTCAGATTCATTATTTCCAACAAAGGCATTCAGGTGGATCCTTTGAAAGTTGAGACCATCGTAAATCTGCCTCCTCCTCGTTCTATCAGGCAGATTCGAAGCCTGCAGGGGAAGTCCAATTTACTTTGATGTTTTATTGTAAATTATTCCAATATTACTAAAGGTTTCATGCGCCTATTGAAACAGGACACCCCATTTGCATGGGATGAAATTGCACAACTTGCATTCGAGGCATTAAAAAAATCTTTGTTGTTGGCACTGTTATTGCGCCCACCAGATTACTCTCGGGATTTTATATTGTATCTAGCCGCATCTGAGTCGACCATAGGGGTAGTACTAGTCCAAGAGGATGATAAGCTCCAAGAGCATGTCGTCTACTATCTTAGATGTGCTTTATCCAGCCCTGAACTTAGGTATTCCCATGTCAAGAAGTTGGACTTGGCAACTGTGTATGATGTTCAGAGGTTGCGTCACTACATCTTACTGAGGACCACAATGGCAGTGGCGAATGTTAAACCTTTTCAATATGTTTTGTCCCGATGGATATTTGGAGGCAAATTCAACAAATGGATAGTCATTCGTAAAGAGTTTGACTTAGATTTCCAATCCTCCAAATCCAAGAAATCCTTAGTTTTTGCTGAGCTCATTGCATGGTTTCCTGTAGAGGAAGATGTAGCCATTGAAGAAGACTCATTCCCAGATGAGCATATCTTTTTTATTTCCACCTCTAACCCCTAGTATGGAGATATACTTATCTATCTTCAGAATTTTAAGTACCCTGCAGCCTTCTCGCAGGAAGAGCGACGTAAACTTCACATACATGCCAAGAACTACCTGATTATTAGAGATACTTTATATCGTAGGGGGGTAGATTCCATTTTGCGTCGATGTCTTACACACGAAGAAGCAGAGACTATCCTAAATGATGACCATAGTGGAGCATGTGGGGGTCATTTATCTGGGTTGGAAATGGCCCAGAAGATCTTACGTGCTGGTTATTTCTAGCCCATTATCTTTAAATATTGTGTGGAAGCTGTGAAGTGTTGTCATCCTTGTCAGCTTTACACCAGAAAGATGCGGTCGCATCCCGCTCCATTATTTCCCATCATCTCAGTGGGCCCCTTCACGAAGTGGGGGATAGATTACGTGATGTGTAACCCAGTCTCAGCTGGGGGGCACAAACATATAATTGTCACTGTAGATTATTTCACGAAGTGGGAGGAGGGAATGCCCACCTTTAGGGTGACGGGGAAAATATAGCCTTTTTCGTTTTCAACCAAATTATCGCACGATTTGGTATCCCTAAAGAGATTGTCACTGACCATGGAAGTCATTTCCAAAATAGTATGATGACTAAATTGACCACTATGCTAGGGTTTAGACAAGAACATTCATATTCGTTCTATCCTCAAGAAAATGGTCAAGTCGAGGCTGTAAATAAACTTTGAAGACTATTCTCAAATGTACTATTAATGTAGCCCGTTCCAACTAGCACATCATGCTATATCCTGCACTTTGGGCATATCAGACCAATGTGAAAACTGCTACAGGATTTTCTCGCTTCCAACTTGTTCACGAAATGGAAGCAGTCATCCCGGTCGAATGCAAAATCCTGTCTTTAAATATTGTTATTCATGTGTTACCTAATACGACTGAGCTGGAAGAAAGTTTATTACATTTAGAACATCTAGATGAGTAGCATAGAGATGCGTTGATAACAAATGAAGCTCATAAAAATAGGGTAAAAAGACAATATGATAAATCGGTTAAGCCTCATATTTTTTCTGAAGGGGAGCTTGTCTTGCTCTGGGATCAAGACAAAGAACCCCCGGGGGCAGGAAAGTTTAGGTCTATGTGGTTAGGACATTATGTCATGTCGAAGGTGTTGAATAAGGGCGCATATGAATTGATATATTTCAAAGGGAATAAGCTGCCTGAGCCTAGAAATGGGCTCTACTTGAAAAATTACTATGCTTAGGCTTAATGTTTTTTCCTGTATTTTATTGTATGTATTTTTTTATGTACAATAGTTTGTCGGTTTGTGTTTTATACCATATGTCTTCCGAGTGGTTTGTAGGTTTCACTGATGGCGCCAGTCGCCACACCTGTAATCTGGCTTCAGCCGCATGGGACATTTACTCGCCCTCAAGACAGTTAGTTGCCTCGAGAGGCGCTTGCTTAGGTCCTGCTACCAATAATGTGGCCGAATACAGGGATGTCATTGAGCTTTTATGGGATGCTTTGTCACATGGTATCACTTAGCTGGAATTCCGAATTGACTCTCAACTGGTGGGTTCCCAGCTCAATCGAGCTTATCAGGTGCGGAACCCTATTTTACTACGTCAGTTTATGCAAGTTAAGTTATTAGAATTTTTTTTTGAGTTTATTATATTCCATCATATTCCAAGAAATCAAAATTCATTAATTGATTCATATGCTAATTATATCTTGGATTGGCACTTAACACATTTTGCATAAAAATATACAGTAGANGTGTGTGTGTGTGTGTGTGTGTGTGTGTGTGTGTGTGTGTGTGTGTGTGTGTGTGTGTGTGTGTGTGTGTGTGTGAATATCTGTCCATATAGATAGGTTGAGTTTTTTATCCTCAAATCCAGTCATAACTGTATAACATACAAAAAATATACAAAACATGGATCAAAGTCCATAAAATGCTCCTAAGTTTAAGCTTGACCACCTTGGTCCCCTCGATCACCCTGATCACCCTGCTCTCGGGCTTCTTCAGCCTCCTCGACTTCAGCAGCCTCAACGGCATCAATATACACAAGTACTACTCTCACTACCCACCTCATAAGGCGTATCTAGACAGGTGGTTTACCAACCACTAGCTCCTGCATGACGGCATGGATATGATCAATGTGTAAGGTAGGTACTCTCTGGGTAATCCTGGCCAGATTTTCCTGAAGAACCCTAATCAAACCATGGTCCTCTCCCAACACAAGACGCACATACATGCGTGGATGCCCAATAGGGCGGACTTGTCCAATATCTACATTTTGACATTTTAAAAGGATTAAAAACTCTTATACATATGTATATATCTTTATAATTAAATTTCATAAAAAATTGAAAATTTGAAAACAAACATACATGACTCTCCCCATGCACCTCTAGGAGGGAGGACAAGGTCGGTATCACCTCGAAAATCTAGCCCAGCATATGGAAACTGCTCCAAGGCTGGTAACTGTCGCTCCCACCAAAAGTAGAAGTCGTCGTCCTATACGCTCTGGATTGCTCTACCGCCTCCCTGGCGGAGGAATATCTCTCCCCACCAACTTAGTCTAGGCTGACGGGGAGAACAAACTGGTAATTGTACTGCAGGACTCAAACCGGGCACCCTCTCAAAGAAAAAGGCTACCAATATGCTAGAATAACCAAAAAAAATTCACCTGCCTCTTTTTCAGTCAGAGAGTTGCTTCCTCATTATCGGGATTACTCCCGAACACCATTCATATAGATCCCCCTGTATACAGTCCACTGCAAGTCTCATTTGGTTCTGAGTTTCAAGGTGAAGTGATGATTACCCTGCAACCCTCACTATAGTACTCACCAATACCTATAAGGGAAAGTTGCAAATATGAACAATATGGATGCAAATACCTCTCTTTTGAGTGCCAGGCTCATAGTATATATCTATGTAGTTCTGTACACTTAGAAGGTCACCGCCTCTACCGGTACCTTCCAAGTTCACCAGATCTCCCCGTCGTGATAAACCGGAGATAAAATAGACATCTTTAGAAGTAACCTCTAGAAACTCACCTTGAAGGTCAAACTTACCAATATCGTGATCCCAATAGTTTATCAAAAACTCTAATAAGCGGACATTTGACCGCATAGGTGAGGTACAGAAGAATTTCAATAACCCACTTTGCCGCAAAGCATTTACTGTGGGGGCATCTTGTAGAGATTCTTGGTCCATGTCTTCATGTTCCCTCTCCCTCCACTTAAGCACCATATTTCAATCTGATAAACAAGCCATTTTAAACCCTTAGATTCATATAAAAAATTGATTTTTTGGCCCTATATAATCTTTTTCTACCTTGCGCAGTGTACGTGACTGTCCTTTGGACAAGTCACATAATATATGCGACTTTCCTTTGGGCAACCCGCGTACAGAACGCGTGTACACGACTGTTGATATGCCATACCCATGTACACAACGTTCATGCTTTGAGGGCATTGGAAAACATAAAAATTGGGCCAAAAATGGAAATTTGCTTGCATCAAATGAAAGATCATGGAGTGTAGTTTTACCTGGCACTTGCGGTTTTGAGAATTGTCCACCGAGTTGTCCACACCGAGCAATCAAAGGTAGAGGTAAAAATTGTCTATTTTGGGTAAAAATCAAATGGTGAGTTTTTTATTTATATTTTGAACTATTTATAGAAAACTTATTTTCAAAGTGGGTTTTTTCCCTATAGTTCATATTTTTTATATAAAATCAAACTAATTCCATATCTTTTTCTTCAATGTGGCAGGTCTATGGTCGTTTAAAGTTGTTTTTTTCGCTCATATAGGATGGTTTTTTGGTCATTTCACATGCATTTTTCATTTATACATAATCCATCTTAATCCTAGCATTAACACTTTGACCACAGACTATGGTATCTTTAACCATTAGTTCCTCGTTTATGCCATTGTTATTCCATGGATAGGACTTTCCTCCCATGAGTATCCTCATTTAGAACCTACTTATTGTCTTTGGATACTCATGCTGCAGCTGTCATAGGTTGAGGGGAGTATTCTTAGCTATCTTTCACGCCAAATTGAGCCTGATTTTGGTCTCTTTTTACAAGTTATCCCTTTATAAGACTCCCCACCCTTATGGAGTTTCTTTAGGCCCAGGTCTAACTCCTCAAAATAGACTTCACTACCGGGTAAACTTGTCCATTCAATATCATTAAGAATATGTGAATGGGAATCCGCATTGGTGGTAGGTTATCTCTTTCTCGGACCATGTGGAATAATACGAGAAAGAATCACTCTCTTTTCTACGTAATTGAGAAGAGTATTCTCAGGTATAGGTTTATCACTTTTCCGAACCCGAGGGACTAAATTTACGGAAAAGGAACACCCAGTATGAGCTTAGTTTTCTCTTTTTTGTGCTCTGGACCTAAACATGAAAAATATTTCAAGTGTACTTCATGTCTTTGTCATGGTCGTTAAACACCAAGAACAAAGCATCAAGTTTATTGTTGTAAGCCCCATTTCTCATACACAAATGGATCTTTCCGAGTGATCTTTCTTTCCTTCAAACTCCTAAAACTCAAGCTATATACTGCTCTCGAATGAGCGTTGGGTAGGTGGTAATTTAACCTTTTTCGGACCTCCCTGACTAAGTACGAAAAAGGTTCACCTTTTCTTCTACAGGAATTAAGAGAGCTCTTCTGTGGTATTTTTTATACTTTTTCGGCCTCGGGAGACTAAATTAGATGAAAAAGGACCCCCCTAGAGTCTTCTTCGGAGTTTTCAAACTCTCTAAACATGAAAACCAGGGATAATTTTAAGGGCGAATTTTAGCCCAGTGAGCTATTTTTCCATGTTTTTCTCCCAAAAAAGATTCGCCATTTTGCATTTTTTGAAGCCCTGTTTCTCCCAATTTTGATGGGGTAAAAATTTTTCACCCTAAAAGTCGCCAAATTATTATATAAACGATATAAAATCCTTGGAAATTAAAATATTTTTTGAAAAATATCGCCAATCATTTTATAGTTGGCATTTTAAGAATTGGTAATATTCACCAACATTTATACACTTTTAAATAAGTATGGTTCCTTAAAATAATCCCTAATGAAAACACCAAGTGAGCATGTACTAGTTTGGGATCATAAAATCCACGAATCGGTGACACTATCAAGCATTATTCCCTCTTCTCTTCAAGCTTGTCAAAAAATGAAGAGAGACTTGAGTTAACTTTCCTGGACTCGTTAAAATTTAACAGGGAAGATAAGGAAGAAGTTTTCTTTTGGTTCTCAGTCGATGGTAGCACGTTTTCCTTGAACATAGCACTCTCTGTCTTTTCTGATACTCATGTCTCAGTGTTCACTTTTAGTTCAGCTATTACTTCGAGTTTCTTACTCCTCCTCTTGTCAGTTATACCTGGGGAATCTGATCATGTCTCCTGCATGATAGATAAGTTTAGTTTTACTATCTGCAAAGTTAAAAGTTGCCTTGGGTCATCTTTGTGTCATGCTCACTGTTCAAGGATTTAACCCTGTATCTGATCTATATCCTGATTCCATCATTGTCTGTTATTACTTGTGTTTCCCTTCCTTTACCCAGTTCCTAGTCACTCTTGTGATCCGTTGGAGGATCTTTTTCCTTCCTCATCATAGTATGGTTCTGCATCAGCACTTCTTGACGACGAAGACCTAGAGTTTTTTATGATCATACCTTAGGATTCACTTTCATTACTGGTGAATTCCTTTGCTTCAGTTGTCAATTATCACCTATTTGTTGACAATATGTTGAATCCTATCCATGTTCGACTTCAATAACATCTATTCACATGGCTTGGATTTTAGTAGTTCTTTGGGATTTCTGACGAAGACCTTAGGTTCATATCTATGGACTAAGTTGCGCAAGATTCTGTTGTGATTACTTACATAGCTTCCATATCTTTGAAGACTCATCATTATTGTATATTGTGGCTTTGATCCACCTTTTTAATATACGTGGTTTTATACCCGTACCATATGATGTACTCAAATATTGTAAAGGAGCTAGTGTTCCAGTATATTGAACATAGCATACTCAAATATGACTTTGTATATGACATTATTATGTATCTGTTTTAGGTACTACCTCTGCTCCATTAGACTTCTGATTTCTCCAAGATAATTCTTATAATGTATTTCGGCCACCATTTCCCTCTGACCTCACACATTAGGGGGCATCTGTTATCAACCCAAATGGCACTTCTCCATTCGAGTGCTGACATTCCTTATGTTGGTACACAAAAGGAAATCTTAGGATTGAAGTTTGCCAAAACACTATAGATGGGAATGACTTGGGATGCATTTACCCTTGAACCATCTTGCCATATTATTTTTCTAAGTGTTGAGTTGCATACGCGACTATCTCCATTGCAACTCGCGTACATACGCGACTATTTCCATTGACAACTCACGTATTGTACGTGACTATCTACATTGCAACCCACGTACATCAGCATACGCGGGTTTCCTTTAAGAAACTCGCATGTCATACGTGGGTTGTCTATATCAATAGTCGCGTACATCTTGATTCAATCTTAAAAATATAAATCATGATTAATGGAGATTAGTTGGGCCCTAATCATTAACTATCCTAACTGTTTCAACCTCCTCAACCTTCAAAACCACTATATTTCCCAAAGTATAAATAGAGGCCTTGGGGAGGGCATTAATCAATCAAGATTGGAGAGAAAAGTTATGCTGGTGGTATATCTTCAAAAGTCTTGGAGCAGCAAAACTCAAAGTCCTTTTGTTGCAGAGGAGTCCTTGTCTCAGAAGCTGGGTTGTACTCTTATCTCATTCACTAATTGTTAATAAAGAGAATTATTCTTCCAACATTGTGTTGAGTCTCTTTCATGTATCATGGTTAATGAATATTTTTTATTATGTACTGGATATATTGTTCATCTAACCTCTTATATATACATGCATAAGATAGTACTTGGAGAATTTTCTCTTTACAAGTGAAGGAGGTGCATCCCTGGAAGCTTTGGAGAGAAGAGGAATGGAAGAAGATGAAGCTTGGATCAACCGTCAGTAATCAGGTAAGTCAAGAATTTCTTCCTATTTCCTTTTTGTTCTCTGTTAAAGCTGATTGTCTGCAAGGTTAGTAGTAAGTTGGTAACCCTAGACCCTAGGTTACAAGGGTGCTTAATCCTGAACAACACCATGCCTACCCATATCCCAACTCAGGGGAAAATGATACTATCGGGATATCGAGTGTGGTGGTTCAAGGTGTTGTGCTTGAAATAGACCACCTCAGAGATAGTTTTAGATCCCAAGGATTAGGTTCATCTCTTGTCCACTTAATATAATACATAGATTTTTCCATTTAATGTACTACATAGAACCTTAAACTTTGATTGGAATTTTTAAGGAATCTAAAATATTCATCAATCAAAAAACTATATCCACCCTCCTAAGATACATCTAATATTTTTCTATTAGCTCCTACCAATTTTGCTTCAATGCATAATTTAAGAATTAGATGCATGAAAACTTCACTTATGATATTATCCATGGTACTCATCCCTTAATCATCTTTAGGTCCCTAAGAATTATATCTAGTATTAAAAACCACATAATGTCATACATATACCCACACAGAGATGATTTGTGCTAGTTTGAGATGTCATTCTATGGATTAGATTCCTAAGATATTTGTTTAGGTATTGAGGCCCAGGTTTCCTACTCAAACCTAGATACATAGTGCAATGGATACCACTACAAAGTTATGCATCATTCACTGAAACATTATTCATGGCTCTAAATGCCCTAGGAATTCATTTAGGGCCAAACACATAGTCTTCTTCCCTAGAATATCATTCCAAGGCCTTGACACAAGTAACTATTACTCAAAATCATGTAATTGCACCAGAATACTTAATCGTCATCCAATTCTAAAAGCTTACCTTAGGGCCCTATGTTTAGTTCTATTTTATTAACCATGTCAAAGGACCTAAGGCCACAAGACCTGGATAGATTGTGCCATGGATACCACTGAAAATTCATGTATGGTTGTTTTAGTAATTTTTCATGGATATTTAATCCTCAATGATTTCTTTAGGGCCAAAATCATGCTCTTCCTCTCTAGAACTTCATTCCCAACACCTCGATACATGTACAGACTCCTCAAAACATGCTAATTTCACTAACACCCTCAATCATAAGCTAATGACCCTCAAAAGGACATATGTTGTTGGTGGATACAACCTTCTTATCCATGTATGGCTAAAATATTCCTTTAGGGATTGAGCTTCATGCCTCCTCCCATGACCATGTCCAATCCCCAAATCCCCAAGAAATGGATACATAGTGCCATGGATACCCTTTCAAAGTTGTAGATGATGCTTTAAGGCAGTGTTCATGGTTTTGGATGCCTTAATTGTTTCTTTAGAGCCAAAGGAATGATCTTTACCCCATAATGTCATTCCTAAGGCATTGAGACACATACATATTTCTCAAACCCACATAATGGAATTGTCATCCTTAATCATATGTCAATGAGGCCATGTGTGGTTGGTCTCAAGAGACCATGTGTGGTTGATAGATGTAGCCTTTTTATCCTTGGATGGATACAATTTTTCTTAAGGCCCAAGGTTCAAATTTCTTCCACTAACCATATTCAAGACATCAAGGCCCCAAGACCTAGATACGAAGATCATTGGATACCCTTGCAAATTCATGCATGGTTCTTTGAGGAATTGTCCATGGCTATAGATTACTCAATGGTTTATTTGGGAACAAATGTCTTCTTCACTAAAGCATCATTATCGAGGTCTTAAGACACCTGCATACTTCTCACAACCACATAATGGTGTTAATATCTCAATTAGTGACAATGACACTCTCTAGAGGCTATGTGTGGTTAGTGGAGGTGATATTTATAGCCTTAGGTGTCTGTAATATTTATTTAGGTCCAGATATTTAAGTCTCCTCCTTTAACCATGTCCAAGGCACCAAGGCCCCAACACATGGATACATAGAGGAATGGATATCAGTGCAAGGTCATGCATGGTGCTCTAGGAAATTTTCATCACTATAGATTCCCCAATTGTTTCTTTAGGGAAAAGACATGGTTCTTTTCCATAAAACATCATTCCCAAGTCCCTAAGACATGTAGATACTACTCAAAACAACATAGTGGAAATGACATAATCAATCATAGGCCAATGATATCCTAAAGAGGTCATGTGTTTTTAGTGGAAGCAATATTCTTATCCTTTGATGGATAGAACAATAATTTAGAGATCGAGTTCGAGGCCACCTCCACTAACTATGTGTAAGGCACCAAGGGTGCAAGACCTATATACATAGTGCCATATATAACCCTATGAGGTAACCAATGGTTCTTTAGGTGGTTTTCATGGCTCTAGTTGACTCAATGATTTTCTTAAGGACAAAAAAATGGTCTTCTTCGATGGAACATAATTCACAAGGCATTAAGACATGTACATACTACACAACAGTTCCAACATCTTCAGTCATTGGCCAATGATACAAATTAGGAGGTTGTGTGTGGTTGGTGGAGGAAAAATTCCTACCCCTAGATGACTACAAGATTTATTTAGGGGGAAATGTTTAGGTACCCTCCATTAACCATGTCGAACGCCCCAAGGTCATAAGACTAAGACACACAGTACAATAGATTCCCCTATGAATTCATGCATAGTGCTTTGAGGAATTATATTTCATGGATTATAATCATGTCCATCTTCAAGGCCCTAGTACCCATACCTAGTGCTAAAAAAATCCTAATGGCATGCATATCTCAATTTGAGGGAAAACATACAATTTGAAGGTATTATACATTGAGACATTATTACTGGCTTTCCTGCTTAGATATTCCTTTAGGGGCTACAACTTGGGTTTCCTCCTTTGCAAATGTCAACGTCCCTAAACTCATATCTAATGCTCAAAACATCCTAAAGGTGATGACATCCTCTCTTTGAGGCCAAGGATATCCTAGGCCATGGATGCATGTTTCTTTAAAATATTGTTCATGGTTATGTATACCTCTAATATTCCTTTAGGGAATAAGGCATGTGATTCATTCCTTAGTTATGTATAGATCCTCAAGACCCCTGACTACTATTCAAAACCATATAACGCCATAGATATCCCTACTCAAACAGTAAAGATACTCTCAAGAATCTAGGTGTGCTTGTTCAAGTTATTGTTCTTGGCAATTGATTTTTAAAAGGTTGTTTTAGGGATTAAGGCCCATTTTTTCTCCCTCAAGCATGTATAAGGAATGCAAGAACCATACAAAGTTCTCAAAAATTCCTAATGGAACTAATATACTTAAATGAATAATATTCTCTTGGGAGGTTGTGTGTGGTGGTTCGAGGCATTGTTCTTAGAAAAAGATGCCTAAAATTTCGTTTAGGACCTAAGTACCACTCTTTTCTCCCCATCCATGTCCAAGGTGTTGACTTTTATAATTCGTTTTAATATTCTCTCCATTCAACAAAAAAACCCACTTAAAGGCCCAGGATACTGTGGAAAGGTCTATTGTATTTATTCAACATGTCATTCTTGGCTATAGATACCTAGAAGCTTCCTTTAGATCCTAAGGTCTAGATTCCATTACTTAACTATGTCTAGGGCCCCAACACCCATACCTAATGCTCAAAAAATTCTTAATAGTTCCCATATTTCGACTATAAGGACAAATATCCCCTCAATAGGTTAGCATTGGTGGTTGGAGATAATGTTGTTAGAACTTTAGGCCTAAACGTTTCCTATATATCCCAATGCATGAGCTTCCTACACCATTCATGGTTAATCACTCAACACTTAAGGCTAGGGACACAAGAAACAAACACATAGCACTATATATACCACTCCAAAATTGCATGGTGCTTCAAGAGGTAATGTTCATGGCTTTGAATGCTATGACAATTTATTTAAAAGGCCAAAGGCATGGTATTATTTCCTGGAACATCATTCCCAAGGCCCTAAGACACCTACATACTACTCAAAACAACTTCTTGTCACTGAGACCCTAAATCATAGGCTAATAATACACTTAGCAGCCTTGTGTGGTTGGTGGAGCCCACTTACTTAGCCTTATGTGTATAGAATATTCACTTATGGATTGAGGATAAAGTGTGCTCTACTAACCATGTCCAAGACCCAAATTCAAAATACATAAATACATAGTGCCATCGATACCCCTATGAAGTTATGCATCATTCCTTGGAATGTTGTTCATGGCTCTAAATTCCCTAAGAATTAATTTAGGTTCAAACACATATTCTTCTTCCCTGGAATGTCATTCCCAAGGCCTTGACACAAGTATATATTACTCAAAATCATATAATTGTACTAACATCCTCAATCATAAGCCATTTCTAGAAGCTTTATTTAGGGCCTTGTGTTTAGGTCTATTTTATTGACCATGTTGAAGGCCCTAAGGCCACAAGAACTAGATACATAGTTCCATGGGTGCCCCTGCAAATTTATGTGTGGTTTTTCAAGGAATTTTTTATTGCTCGGGAATCCTTAATGATTTCTTTAGGGTCAAAAGCATGCTCTTCATCCCTAGAAACTAATTCCCAACACCTCGAGAGATGTACATACTCCTCAAAACACCCCAATTTCGCTAACATCCTCAATCATACACTAACAAACCTTAAAATTCCATGTGTTGGCGATGGATACAACCTTTGTATCCTTGGATGGCTAAAAATTTCCTTTATGTAATGAGCTTCATGCCTCCTCCCATGACCATGTCAAAATGCCCAAGTTCCCAAGACTTGGATACATAGTGCCATGGATACCCTTTCAAAGTCACACATTATACCTTAAGGAATTGATTATGGTTTGTACACCTCAATGGTTTCTTTAGGGCTAAAGGCATGTTATTTCCCCTAGAATGCCATTCCCAAGGAATCGAGACACATACATATTTTTTAAACCCGCATAATGGAATTGTCATCCTTATCATAGGCCAATGAGGCCATGTGCAGTTGGTATCATGAGAAATTGTGTGGTTGGTGGAGGAAACCTTATTATCCTTAGATGGATAAAATGTTTCTTAAGGCCTAAGGTTTAACTTTCTTCCACTAACCATGTTCAAGAAATCAAAACCCCAAGCCCTGGATACAAGGCTCAATGGATACCATTGTTTGCAAAGTGATGCATGGTTCTTTGAGGTGTTTTCCATGGATCTAGATTCCTGAATGGTTTATTTCAGACCAAAGTCATGGTATTATTCTCTAGTACATCATTCCCAATGTCCTAAGACACCTACATACTTCTCAAAATCACAAAATGGTGTTAATACACTGAATCATATGACAATGACACCCTAAAGAGGCCATTTGTGGTTTATTTAGGTGACCTTTCTATCCTTGGATGGCTATAAGATTCCTTTAGGTCCATAGGTTCAAGGCTTGTCCCTTAACCATGTCTAAGTCCCCAAAACATGGATACATAGTAGCATGGATATCCATGCAAGGTCATGCATGGTGCTCTAGGAATTTTTCATCACTCTAAATGACTCAATTTTTTCTTTAGGGCCAAAGACGTGGTTTTTTTCCCTAAAACATCATTCCCAAGTCCATGGGACATATATATACTACTCCAAACCACATAGTGGAAATGACATAATCAATCCACCAATCATACCCTTGAGAGCCCATGCGTTTTAGTGAAGGCAATCTTACTAGCCTTAGATGGATAGAAGAATCATTTAGAGATCAATATTGAGGTCACCTCCACTAACCATGTGTAAGGAACCAAGGCCCCAATACCTATAGACATAGTGCCATATATAACCCTATGAAGTAATAATGGTTCTTTTAGGTATTTTTCATGGTTCTATATGCCTTAATGATTTCCTTAATCCCAAAAACATGGTATTATCCCATGGAACATAATTCCCAAGTGATTAATACATGTACATACTACTCAACACCACTCAATGGTAACAAAATCGTAAATCATAGTCCAATTATACAAACTAGGAGGTTGTGTGTGGTTGATGGAGGAAAACTTCTTACCCCTACATGGCTACAAGATTCCTTTAGGTAAAAGGTTTAAGTATCCTACATTATCCATGTCGAAGGCGCCAAGTTCATAAAACTTGTTTACATAGTACAATCGATACCCCTATGAAGTCATGAATGGTGATTTTAGGAATTATAATTCATGGGTTATATGCATGTCCATGTCCAAGGCCTTGGAACCCTAACCTAGTGCTAAAAACCTCCCAATGGCACACATATCTCAATTTGAGGGAAATCATTTCATCTGAAGGTATTATACATTGAGACATTGTTATTGGCCTTGTGTGCCTAGAGCTTCCTTTAGGGGATAAGGCTCAGGTTTCCTCCTTTGACAATGATGAGGCCCGTAAATTCATATATAATGCTAAAAACCTCATAAAGGTGATGCCATCCTCTCTTTGAGGCTAAGGATAACCTGGGCCAGTGATGTGTGTTTCTTTAAAGTATTGTGCATAGCTCTGGATGGATTAAAGATTCCTTTAGGGAATAAGGCATTCAATTCCTTCCTTAATTATTTATAGAGCCTCAAGACCCTTAACTACTATTAAAAACAATCTAATGACATAGAAATACCTACTCAAACACTAAAGATACTCTCAAGAATCCATGTGTGTTGTTCTTCTTGGCCATGGATTCTAAAAAGTTCTTTTTAGGGATTAAGGCCCAAGTTTTCTCCCATAAGCATGTATATGGAACCCAAAACCCATACCAAGTTCTCAAAATATCCTAATGGAACTAATATCCCCACTTAAATGAATAAAATTCCCTTGGGAGGTCATCTGTTGTGGTTGTAGGAATTGTTCTTAGCCAAAGATGCCTAAAATTTCCTTTAGGACCTAAGTACCACTCTTTTCTCCCAACCATGTCCATGGTGTTGACACCTATAATTAGTCTTAAAATTCTCCTTGTTCCAAAAGAAACCCCACTAAGATGCCGAAGATACCTTGGAAAGGTATATTGTATTTGTTCAACATGTCATGCTTGGCTATAAATACCCAGAATCTTCCTTTAGGTTGTAAGTTCCAATTCCCATTCCTTAACCATGTCTAGGTCCCTAAGACCCATACCTAATTCTCAAAAGCTTCATAATAGTGCCCATATTCCAACTATAAGGAAAAAAATCCACTCAAGAGGTTAACTTTCATGGTTGGAGACATCATTGTCAGACCTTTAGGCCTAAAAGTTTCCTATATATCCCAATGCATGAGCTTCCTACACCAACCATGGTTAATACCTAAACACCTAAACCTAGTGCTCAAAAATTTTAAATGGTTCCCATATCTCCACTTGGTGGCCACATATATCCTCAGGAGATCATGTGTGATGTTTCAACCTGATGTTGTTGGACCTACCAACATGGAGGAAAATGACACTCTTAGGAGATTGAGTAGCGATGGTTCAATATTTTTTTCTTAAAGTAGGGTACCTAACATATTTTTTTAGTTACTAATCCTTAGGTTCAATCCTTAGGTATAGAGGCCATGTGTGGTAGGTTAAGGGTTTATTAATGGCCCTTGAGTTTCAAAGGCTACATTTTAGGACTAAGGTTAATATTTCATCACTCTATCTTGGTTTAGGCCTCAATACTTACACATAATTCTCAAAATACCATAATGGTTCCAATATGCTTTATTGAAGGTGAAGGGTCCCCTTGAGAGGCCATTTATTTGTTCAAGGCATTGTTATTAGGATTGGAAGCAAAAAATAGCCCTTTAGGGCCCAACAACTAGGTTTCTTCCATCCATCATGTTCAAAACCTTGTGAATAATACGTTATGCTCAAAATTTCATAATGATGTCCAAATCATCATTTTGAGGTCAAATATTCACTTGAGAGGTCATGTGTTTTAGCTCAAGGAATCATTCTTGGGACTATATTCCATTAATATCCATTTAATGGATTAGTATTAGGATTTTTTTATGAACCATTTCCAAGGACCTGAGATACATCCTTGGGCCAAGTATATGATAGACACATTGATGTGTTGTTGATCAAGGCATTGTTCTTTAACCTAAATGAATATAAATTTACTTTATGGAATAAGGCATAGATTTCCTTCCTCAATCATGGTCAAGGCATAAAGACTCATACCTAGTATCTAAAACGTTCTAATGGCACTTGTATCGCCACCTGAAGGTGAGGATAACCTTGAGAGGTATTAGGTGGTAGTTTGAGGTATTGTTGATGGCCATGAGTACTGATATTATTTATTTGGAGTAATATACCTACATTTCCTCCCCATATCATGTCAAATTCCTTGAAATCCATACCTACTACTCAAATTATTCCAATGGATCCCTTAGCCCCACTCAAAACAAAAGAATACCCTTGAGAGGTTCTATGTTGTATCTTGAGTTATTTTTCTAATCCTTAAATAACTAGAAGCTCTTTCTTTATGGACTAAGTTTTAGGTTCTCTCCCCAAACCTTTCCCTCAACTCCAAGACCCATACATAATGTTGAACAACTTCTTAATGTCATCAACACTCCACTATTAGGTAAAGGGTATATTTCAAAGGTCATTTGTTGTGGGTTGAGGTGTTGTTGTTATCCCTCTATGCATACAATTTTCTTTTAGGGTGTAAATTCAATATTTTATTTGTAGACAATGATCATAATCCTGAGATCCATATCTACTATTCAAAGCCTTCTAATGTAATTAATATCCCTATCAAGAGGTGAAACATTCCCTTGATAGCCCATGTGTGGTGATTCAAGCCATTGATATCAGTCTTGGTTGTATAGAATGTTCCTTTATGGCCTAAGGCCTAAGTTTCCTCCATTGACCATGCCAAAGGTATTCAGACTCAGTTCATCCTAATAGAATTGGCATTTCAACTCATATGTCAAGGATACCCTCAAATGGTCTTGTATAGTCATTTGAAGTGTCTTTCTTCACCATAGATTCCTAGATAGTTCCTTTAGGATCTAAAGTTTAAGTTTACCCCCTCATCCATTTCTAGGGCCCCAAGACCCATACCTACTCCTGAAAACCTTGCAAATTCCACCCATATCCCTATTATAAGGCCAAGGATCCCCATGATAAGTCATGCCTTATGGTTGAAGGTGTCTACATCTCTATTAGTCTTTAATTCTTAAAAGCATCATTTAGAGCATAAAGCTTGGTTTCCTCCCTTAACTGTGTAAATGACTCCTAGTCCCATATGTACTTATCAAAATTTCATAATAGTCTTGATATCCACACACATATGCTAAAAATGCCCTCACAAATCCATGCATAGTGGCTTGAGGTGCTTTTATTGGCCATATATGTTTAGAAGATTCCTATAAAACCTAAGGCAAAAGTTTCCTCCCTCAACCATGTCTAGGGCCCCATGTTCAAATATTCCTAATGGAATTGATACCCATCAAACATTTTGATAATTAATTATTACTATTAATAAAAAATATCATTCAAATAATTAAATTTCAATTCAAAACAATTTAATCACCATCTTTATAATCAAGATAATAAATTAAAATTGATTAGATCTTTAACCATCTTTCACTAATATTTTTCTAAAATGAATATTTATTTATTTGAAGTGATATTAATATAAAAAGTAAACAATTGAATCAATATATATATATATATATATATATATATATATATATATTGAAACAAGTGATATTAAAAATATTTATTTACTTGAATAAAATAAGAAATCAATCATTGAAGTGGGTTATTAAAGAAAAATAATTACTTCTCAATTTGCTTTATGGTTGGTGCAAACTCTCTCACATATATATATATATATTTGGAACAAGTGATATTAAAAATATTTATTTACTTGAATAAAATAAGAAATCAATCATTGAAGTGGGTTATTTAAAGAAAAATAATTACTTCGAATTTGCTTTATGGTTGGTGCAAACTCTTATAATTAATTTTTTTTTTGTAAGTGTCAATATGCCAAAGAACTTATCACCACTTTATTGTACTTCTCAAACTATTATACACCACTTCTCTAATTAACATATATGATGTGGCATGCTATTTCTAGTAAGATTAACAAATAACATTGCCACTTTAGCACCATATAATATAAGTGGTGCTAATATCCCCATATTAACATAATATAATATAAGTGAGCTAACTTGTGGTGCTAAAGATGGACTTAAGCTAATGACTAAAACCTAATAATGATACTAATGTCCATAAAAAAATTGAATAAGCTTAACATAAAAATTTCAATTGAATAATCAAATTTCTGTTTAAATCATTTGTATTGCTACTTTATAATATTAATAATTAAAAAATGGTTATTTCATTTGTATTGCTACTTTATAATATTAATAATTAAAAAATGGTTATTTTTATTGTTTGTCAATATTAAGAGTCAAAAATATTTATTTTTAAATAGTATTAAAAATTAATAAAATAATTAAATTGAAATGCATGAATTTATTTGTTAAAATAGTATAAAAATAAGAAATTGAATTTATTAGGGTTGTGATGGAAAAATTAGTATTCATCATTTATTTGAATGAATTGAATTATAGATAATTAATTTCAATTATTCACAAAATACTTATTAATAATTATTTGTAAAATGGTTATGTTTATAGTGAAAGCTCTCATAAATAAAACCACATGTACATGTCCATGCTACAAATAATTATTAGCACCACTTTAAAATAAAAACCCTCAGAAATCAATCATTCTCACAAATCAATACTTCTGAATCATTGAGTAATGGATTTGTAGTATCTTTACGAAGAATGAATAAAAGGCATTAGCTAACCTTGCTCGTCTATTCTGGAACTAGACTTCAGACTTCAACTTGCTGAGGGCGGAGATTAAACCGTTTGGCCAAAGCTTGCTTTTGTTTCCGCATAACAAAAACTTACATGAGCCAGATTCAAGCGAAAACATGTGAGAAAATTAAGATGATAGATAATCCAACATCTGATCAAATAAAGATGATAGATAATCCATTATATAAAATCGACTTACAGGATTGAGGAAGCTGTTCTCTTTAAATATTTCCTCCAAAAGAGCAGATTGTTCCTTGGACAATCTAAGTTTCTTCATAGTGCCACCCTCCTTCTTCGTCACTAACCCTAGGACAAGCTCTCTCCGCCTCCAAATCCTCGTTAGCATATGTGTCTCTCTTGACACTAATCGATTAGCAGCTACTCTCAGCGTTGATCGCACCGCCAGAATACACATGAAATGACGATAGGGACCAGTTAGGCGAAGACACATTAATAGTGTTGGCATCTTCATTATAGTAACAAGAAGAAGGTAATTTGTTCACATCGATTCACCTTGGCATGGTGCCTTTCGATTCTCCAACCGATCTCTCACCATCTGCACACACAATTATTTATCCAGATCCACAAACCAAACTAAAACACAAAGTTAAAACGCCATTAAAACTGAATAGGGCTTCAATATACCTGTCCTGGGTGAAGTTTTTCCCCATGGAAAATCACGGTGCAGAAGAACTAGAGCCACATGAAGCATATTTAACTGCACAGGCCGACCCTTGACATGATGTCTGTAAGAATGAAGATCCTCTCTTATGAGACTCATCCCAACGCCAACACTCATTCCAAGACCAAGCCACAAACAAAACAATTCAATATGCAGTTAGGAAATATTATAATTGAATATGAAGTTAGGAAGTGTTATAACACAAGCAGTCACGACATGTTATAGCATAAGCACCTTAAACTTATACACCTCATTCTATTTATACATCTTAAATCTTTGTTTGCTTGGATAGATCGCTGGCGAACACTATGTACACATGGCAGGGTGATTCATACCAAGTCCATGCAGCTTGCCACTTAGTGTGCATGCAAGGAATCAATTGCAGGTTTCATCGACTGTAGGGTTTTCAAGTGTTAGGTGTGGGAGCAACATGTTTGTTGTTAGAGAAGCAGGTTTGTCAGGGTGTGTCAGAGTTTGATTCTAAAGAAAAAGTAATTTGCACAATAAGAGGGTGAATGTCACAAATATAGGAAAATTGATAGATTTATGATTAAAAATATAACATAAAAAACTGGATTTGAGGTGGCTCAAATACCAAAGACTAGTTGATTACATAATTCCCTGCTTCCAGGGAATAATAAGATGGGCAGTCAGGTAGGGACTATATTACAATGAGCCTATTTATTACCTATCACTTATTAACTTGATCTCGAACTCCAACTGTATATTTCATTTGCACGGAATATACTAAATATAGGAGGGTCTTGCAAATGGTTTTAAGACCATGTGCAAGGCCTTCTAAGCAATCCATGGTTGGTGCAGAGTTTGTAATGTTCATTCCTAACAAAATAAAAAATAGTAAAAAAGATTTTATGTTGGCCATAAATAATATTAAATATTAATAATAAAAATATTATATGTCAACCATAAATAATATTAAATATTAATAATAAAAATATGATATGTCTACCTTAAATAAAAAGATGTGTCTTCTCCTTGAGTGCAATACTTAATAAGATGTTTGCACCTTGAGAGATTTGATCCTTCTCTATGCTTGATAGAGCCTAGGATTTGGATCTATACTAATCTATATATCAACTATGAGTTTTTTTATATTCCTCTTTTTTATCTCACATTCTTCTAATTATTTGCCTTGAACAACGATCTTATATATATGTATTTTTAAATAATTATTTACTTAGAATTTTAAATGAATTGCATAGTCCATCCTACTCTATAAATTAAAAAAAATGTAGTCATTACTCGACCCCAAATCTTAAATAAAAACTGCTATCGGCTTAAAAATCCAACACTATGTAGCTATTGGGTTAAAGAGGTGTGGGGTAATAAGTCCCAGCTCTGGACAAAAGACGGTGTTGAGCTGAAAAATATATTATGAAACAATCTTTAGAAACTTTAATGTGCAGAATGTTCTAATATAGATATAGATTTTACAACTTTAAATTTTCTATGGGTTTTGAATTTCCTATGGGCGATTTCGTGATATTTGAAGATATACTATTGGTTTGGATTTCGTGATATTTGGCGATATGTTATTGGTTTTCCGCATCAATGGATTTGTTGGATTTAATGAATTCTTAGCATTCCTGGACGATTTTTTACATGCTTCTGACTACGGCGGACCTTCTAAGTTTCTAACACCCAATCAAATCCGTAATCAGTATGTTGAGAGGTATTTAAATCTTCTATTTAGATAACTCTAACGAAAACTTATGTTGTATCTAAGAAACCGAGAAAAACGTCAAAGATAAATGGAAGGTAGTATCATTTCAGCAGTCTCAGATATTCACAAATCATAAATAATCTCTAAATAGTTGATAGAAGTCCAACTGTGTTTTGGACTTTCTTAACAACAACAGAAGTATATAATTGATGCATTTTGTCAGTCTCAACGTATTTCCCTTTTATCTGCCAAATATGCAGGATAACCATAGCTATGTGCATGACATCACCATTAAATATTAAAATGCTCAAACACAGAGAGAACCTTAATTTCAAGAGCAACAGTTTCTTGGAAACTCATTTCAACTTAGCATTAGATCAATTCCGGTCCATGTTTCCTTGAACATGGATGTTAATTAATTGAGAGAGCTATATCCCCTAATCTCAGATAGACTAGTGCTTCTAGATCTCCCAACTTTGCAATTTGAAATGAAATACTCCCTTCTTCCTTATATTATTCAAATCTCTGCAAGGACTTGAATTCATTTACACCTTTAGAATCCAAACCATGAAGAGCATGGACTTGAAACTTTTATATTGAGAAACTAAAATTAATCAGTGAAGTTGCATTCACCAAAACTTTGAATGTTATGGCCTGTTGGAAACCATAAAACTAAAATCCAAAATAAGCGTTGTTGCGAAAATCAGCCATCACCTATGTTACCAAAAACCTTATCTAACAAGGTCATTTATGGTAGAAAACTTCCCTGAAATCAAAACACACCAAAGCCCATTTATGATATCCATTCCCATTTCTGCACAATAAGCCATTGCTCAAGAAATGGGAAGTGTTTCTACTGACCACTTCTAAGTTCTCAAAAGCTCTTGGCAGAAAGAAAAATCCTTAGTTGTAGAGACAAAGTGGCTATACAATGGTATGAATCAATATCTAATTTTAAAAAAAAATGCTTTTTTTAGTATTCCATCTCCACAAGGATGATTTCCTTTATGGTTCCAAAAGTGCCCCTTCCCCTCCTAATATGGGTTCCTTCAATGGAGATGAAAGTTAAACTATTTTAGAAAAGTTTGCAGCTATGTTGTATTGGGGATTCTAAGACTGATGATTTGGTCAAGCAAATAAAGGAGTATATGCAACATTTTTATTATCTTCGAAACTAGATACCATTGAGTGATACAAAATGTGCCTAATAGGATACTAGATTTATGACTCATATTTAATGACCTTATTGAATAAGCTACACACCTACTCAGGAGATCCAAGCGGATGATGATCTAGGCCAAGTGTAGTTCTAGGTATCTCCATGCAACCTTTGGAAAATGAAAATTAATGAAAACACCTATACCTTATGTTCTGGGAAATTATGGTCCTTAAAACAATAAGCTACAACACTGAAAAGCTTGTTTTTCTATTTTGATAAACCTCATTCATAATTTATGACACTTTTGGCCATCTTCTGAATGTTGAACAATAATATGCCTCACATATAATCCCGTGTAGCATCTATGTGAAATTTGGGCATGCATCTATCTGCGTTGACCTTCAAATAACACGAAACAAGCCTAACTATTGAACCTGGCCAAATTCTAGGTGAGGGGAAACAAATTCCCCGCTATTGCATATAAAATGATAGTGTTCCAAATCTATGAATTTTTTTAAAACCAATAGTGTCATTTTTCCATACCTAAACTACTTCTAGGTCAGTAAGCTTGTGTGATCGTGTCCATATACAAATATGAAATCCTATATATAAACTAAATGGGTTGTTTAAACACAAATTTTTTCTAAGCACTCTCTCAATCGCTTTTGCTTATGATAATGGTGTATTTAGGTATATAATTATTAATAAGACATCAAATTGATTATGTCATCTTTCTCTTTCACAAGGTGTTTTACTATTTTTTGATACTCGGAAATGCTCCCAATGTGCCCATAACTTTCACACACTGCTACATGGGTGCTCAGAATTGGAAATTAATCCTCAAATTCAACCCAAAATTAGGAATTAGGCCTATTACTATTAAAATTAACCCATATTTAAAAATAATGTTCTTCATTGCCGATTAGATACACAATTGTGGAGAATTAAGGTTGCTTTCACACCTAGGTTTTACCAGACTTGAGGGATCATAATTGTTGTTGTTATTTCACACAAACTTGGTTGCTGAGATTTGAGAAATTAATGCCTATAATGCTGATACAAGTTTCTTTTATGCCCAGAAAGCTTCAGAACTCTTTGGTGGACACCAATGCAATATACGTAGTAACAGGATGTACACCAAACACAGCTTGGATGATGTCTTGTGGAGTTATCCTTTTACAAGGACTTGTGCAAAACATAATCTATTGGACCCTCAAGTTTTTCTTAGTTGGATGGAATAAGGATTGACCTCCAGATCTAGGAAGTATATAGCAGTGTGGGTTTGGTAATTGCATCATAAAGGTGTGATTTGAAAGGATAGTATGTATGGTGCATCGGTGTGTAGCAAGTTGTTGTTCAAATGGTTGAGTCCTTAGTTCATAACTATCAAGAGACAAAATCTAACTAAATATGATCCAAATCCAAGCCACTACCAAAAGGAAACAAGTCGCAAGCCATCCTTCCATGGCAGTGGCATATGAAGGGCAACTTCAAAGAAAAACTATTGCATTGAACAAAAACAGGTACACAAATATTTATTTTGAGAGAAATTTTCTTTTAACCAAAATGGAAGATTAAGATTCATTAAAGGAGAAAGGAAAAGCACAAGAGCAATTGATTTTGGGCTCTCTATAACAAAATTTGAAATTTTCTCTTTCATAAGGTGTTTTATTGTTTTTTATGCTAAAATATGTTCCCATTGTGCCCAGAACTTTCACTCGTTGCTGCATGGGTGCTTAGAATTGGAAATTAATCCTCAAATTCAACCCACAATTAGGAATTAGGCCTATGACTGCTGAAATTAACCCAGATTTAAAAAGCATACCCTTCATTGCTGATTAGATACACAATCGTGGAGAATTATGTTTGCTTTCACATCGAGGTTTTCCCAAACATGAGGGATCAGACTTGTTGTTTCTATTTCACACACAAAGGGCCGCTGAGATTTCATAAATTAATTCCTATAATGATGCTACAGGTTTCTCTTTTTCCCAAAGATATTCAGAACTCCTTGGTGGAAACGCATGCAATATAGGTAGTAACCGGATGTACACCAAACACAACTTGGATGATGTCTTATGGAATTTTCCTTTTACAAGGTCTTGTGCACAACATAACCTATTGGACCCTCAAGTTTGGTTTAGTTTGAAAAAAGAAGGATAGATCTCTAGATCTGGGAACTATATAGCAGTGTGGGTTTGGTAATGGCATCATCAAGGTGCAATTTGAAAGGATAGTCTATATGGTGCATTGGTGTGTCAAGTTGTTGTTCAGATGGTTGAGTCCTTAGTTCATAACTATCAAGAGAAAAATTCTAACTAAATATTATCCAAATCCAAGCCACTACCAAAAGGAAACAAATCGCAACCCATCCTTCCATGGAGCTGGCATAAGAAGGGTTGCTTCAAAGAAAAACTATGGACACCTTCATGGTAGCATTAAACTAGATATGCATGGAACAAAAATATGTACACAAATATTTATTTTGAGAGAAATGTTTTAAAAAAAAAATGGAAAAACAAAATTCATAAAATGGAGGAAGGAAAAGCACAAGAGTAATTGATTTTGGGCTCTCTATAACAAAAATTGAAATTTTCTCTTTCTCATATTTTGACAAACACTTTGCAAGAATTATCTTACCATTAAGATTTTAAGTTAGTGTAGGCTGCATATGATGACATTTGGATCATATAATTTGTGGAAACGGGGACTTCATGGGTGAGATTTGAATGCTTTCCACATATGAATGTTGTATCTCCATGTCAACACAATTGAGGCCATTACAACCCCTACAAACAATGATGTTGTTTGCACTAAAAAAAACTTATATTGTAATTTATCTTTCTCTAATTCACTTCCCTTTATTTATAAGGGTTTTTCTATACTATCTCTTGGGAATTGGAATCCATGATAGTTTTCAATTCCATGAAGATCACCTATGTGCACTGGAGAAGATAGATTCTAGCATTTAATCATGCAAATAGGAATACTGAAATAATGATAAATTAATTTAGACTTACATACTTTAAGGATGGATATTGTAATAATACTCAGTAAAAAGTAGACAAATAAACCCAAAAAATTGAATTTCATGTGGCTAGGATCAAACCTCTTACTTTCTTGCAAAAGAATGTCTCAATTGAAATTGCTAAGTTGACTCAAGAAACAATATTTGACCAGTTCAATGTATCCATACTACAACTCTTCCATACTTAAATGGGATTGGATGGAGACACCAATGGAATTCATAGGTTGACAATTACAAGCATAAATTATGCCTAAAAATTGGCTCAGAAGAATGTACAAGAAAATTTCCAAGGATGCAACTTCTTAGTTTGCAAGAGTTGTGAAACCCCTTGCCCCACAATATGCACAGACCTCACAGTTTTAAAATTGAAAAGAGAAATGATTTTCATCCTATAGGAATTTGTTAAGAAAACTATGTCAAGGATAATATTGCAAGGCCATTCTAAATACCAACAGATGTTACTAAGAGAGTGTCCCATAACTCAATGTTGTAGTCTGGGTCACACCACTGAAAATAATTTCTAAAACCCATTACAATGCAAGGAAATTTAAATAGAGGAAGCACAAGAAGTGGACCTAGCCCATCACTAGAGTCTATACCATGGGTGATTAAAAAATGAAAACATGGGTATTTCCTATCTTGTAATGCACACATATCAAAAAGACAAATTAATATGATATATTTGAGTCTCTCTAAATGTATTTATGACTATTTAATCATGTTCCTAGCAATTGTTACATTAGAATATATGACATGCATTGCACTACCTTTCTCAATGTATAACTTTACCACTTGTGCAATAAATTTACCATTTGAATCTCTCCAAGGTGGGCAGAAGATGGAATTGGGGGAAGAAATATTATTAGACTATACATAGATCCCATAAGGGAAAGAAATATTTTGTTACATTGGACAATCAATTCCAAAGGCCATAGGTATGAAGTCACTAAGTTTATGTATAATGAGAACTCTCGGTAAGCAAGAAGAGACTATAGTATGTAAGCAAAATGTGGATACAATTGGACCCAAAAGAGGAGATGAGGAACATATCAGGCATATTGATGGGACTAAACATCATATGAGCCAGTTGGTGCAAATCAATCCACCAAATAAATCAAATCCAAGGTAAAGGAGATGAGTGTTAATGAGTCAATAAATGAGCTAGTAAAATATTGTCTTATCAGATATCAAAGGAATTGGGGTTTTTGACCCTGAACTACACCTGGATAGGGAAGAAGGGAAGGAGTTTTCATGCAGTTCAAAAATGTGCTTAAGGTCCTATACTCGGAGCACACAATCAGGGGAGAAGGATCGTTAGACGAAGCTTGGACTTGAACATTTTGGGTGGAAATTCTCAACACATAAAGAATAAGGAGGGAAGTCAAGTAAAGACAGTAAGGATGTGTATGAAGTATAAAAAGAGCAAGGTGAATGTTAGTTGGGGAAGACATAAGAATGGAGTAGGTGATGAAATATAGTGGAAAATGCTTGATAGGAAAAATCTATGGGACACTAAATGATTAGTTGCAAAGAGTATGGTATCCAATACTGGGTTATGCCCCGAAATTCCAACTAATAAAATGTGGTTGATTATGTTTTTTTTAGAATGTGATGCATAAAATATATTAATAAGGTTTAGTATGACACATGTTTTCTACTAAATTTCATTGTAGTTTTATTTGAATCTTATTTAGATATTTTAGGACCATCTATATAGGTTCTATGCATATTGGTTATTGGTTTTTACTTCTAATTAAAACCAAACACACATGTTAAAGATGGTCTTGGATCTATAAAATAAGTCTTTGCAAGGAAATTTAAATGAATTTCACTTATGAGCACAACATTTGATGCTCAACTTGCATTATGAAAAAAAATTAATCATAATACCCATTCATTTGTGAAATATGCACTCTTTTGTCTTTCAGAACAGCCCAGGATGCTATGGCAGTAGTGTTGGGAATTCTATTTGTTCCCTCAAGAACTGTGGGTGAGTGTATTGCTCATCACTTGAAAAATTCCAATGAAACCCCTGCATTTCATGTATTTGGACTCTATGATGGACATGGAGATTCCCAGGATGCATATTTCTATAAATATCACCAATGGCAATGGGGAAAACATTTGGCACGATTAAGGTTGTAAGAGGAAAAATTATAAACTGAATGGCTATCATATTGAGGGCCCTTAGTCACTATTACCTAAATATGTTAATATTTATAGTGTTCAACCAACATATTCAATACAAAAATTTCTAGAAACTCAACCATATGTGCAGATAACTTTTAGTTTTGGAAGTTTTGAATGTTTTGAATATCCAGGGAAGCAAGGGATGGCATTCGGTCCTTAAGGGATTGGATTTGGTCCTTTTACACCAATACATAGATTACAATGCTTCATAAAATGTGTCTAGTTAGTATTGATGAAATTTACAAACACATCCCTTATAGCCAATAACTGGTCCAGATTCATGAGAGCTCTAACATGACCATGTGTAGGAGTTAGAACAATCATTGTGTTTCCCCTTTAGATTGAAGATATACATATTAATTAATTAATATTGTGAAACTTTATTCGATTCTCTTCCCTTGATCAACTAATAGAGTTTACTGCTATGGATTTGAGTTGTGAATCATGCACCTTCGACAACAGATTATAGCCATTATGCTAATTTATTATAATCATTAAATAAGCACGAGAAACACAACCTAAAAAGATGCAAATGGATACAAATTCTTATAGCCCCAAAATTACTCCCTAATTGGTTCTGAATCCTAGTAGGCATATTGATATATGAATTTAAATAACAAAAAAACACAATACAGAAAAAAGAGAAAGGTATGACATGAAAACCTCATTGATATTGTTGAGGGTTGAAATAGGATTTTCCTCCTCTTTTGGTCGCCCATAAAAAACTTGGTAATCATCATGACAATTATTTTTTATCCCTTTGATCCGATTAACCCTCTCTAATCAAATGCAGACCTGTTACAAAAATCTCCTAATATTAAACAAATTATATGCAATAAATGCATATAATGTAGATTAAACGCAGATGGGGTTTTATGGACTTGTATTCATAGAATTTTGAAGGAGATTAAACACATATGGGATTTTATGGAATCATATTCACATAATTTTAAAGGGTATGGGTTTTTAACTTTCCTTTAATTCAATGGAATTTCTTTGAACCCAAGCAAAAGAAAAGTTAGAGAAAACAATCAGAAATGGGAGATAAATCGAGGAGATCACCATGAACGAAGAAGAAATTCGGTTTGGAATTGATCCAAGTCATGCCCAGGTGCACGCTGGGGACAACAATCGGCTGAATGAGTCGAGTTCTGTTGTGGTGGAAGCATATAAAGAGACACCGCAAAGCATAAAACACACTAGGTTGACAATAAATATACACATAGACAATATGCAAGAATTCAAACCAATTTATTACTTTTGTTGCATGAAGATGGAGGAATCATATGATGATCAGAAAGATGTCTATGTTACATAATGTACATGATTATATAGAGGATGCTAATATGTTTGGGTGAATACCCACTACGTTCAGTTATAGAAGTTATAACGTTCATAAGTTCAAATGTCACATAGCATGTTGATATGTTGCCGGCTACGAACTTGTCAGCTGAACATATCGAGGCGACCTTGTCGAAGGAAAACCTGTCAGCTGGCCAGGAGAACCTATTGAAGGTGAACCTATCAGCTGTTGGTTGGATCATTCCTCCTTCCGTAAGAAATAATGGTCTCCATTTTGTGTTTGTTTAGGTGAGGAAACTTGTTGACGAATTCATTAGCAGAGTAACATTTTACTTGCATAGGGACTTGTCTAGCTTTAGCCACTTGAAACAAGGGAAAGGAGTTCGTACTTGTAAGGCATATACATCATCCCAAAATGGTGTCACAAAGAAGAGGTTCCTGAACATCTGGATGGATGTTTATGAGTTCTGTTGTCTGCAATTCATTCTGTTCCAACAATGGTGCATGGTATGGTCGAAGCAAATCTACATTGAAAACTGGATGTAGGCCAAGGCATATAGGAATGTTGAGCTGAAAATAATTTTCTCCAATATGTTTAAGGATGATGTATAACCATATCGCAAAGGTTTCATCTTTCTGTATGGACTCGTGAAGCGCTCTTTCTTTAGATGTAACTAGACCTGATCCCCAATTCAGAATGAATGGGGAATACGATGCTTATTGTGTCAGGCCTTACCTTTTTCATTTTCTTGTTGCAACATTTCCTGTGATTGATTCTAGATGTTCTGAGATTTGATCTCTGAAATTCAATGTTTTCTCCACTTCTCGTCCTTCGAATTTAGTTTCATTCGAATGTGTTGAGGAACTGATTACATCGATAGGCGTTGAGGGTTGAAATCTGTAACATATCTCAAATGGACTCTTTCCTATAGAGTTGTGTTGAGCATGATTGTAGATGTGTTGTTTGTATGGAAGTTTGTCATCCCATGTTCAATGATGCTTGTGGTCGTACATGCGAAAAAATTGTACGACTAAGCGATTTAAAACTTCTGTCTGTTTGTCTGTGTGCAGATGGAAGGCTATTGACAAAGAAAGTCTCATGTTGAGTTGTTTCCAGAGAATTTTCCAAAATGTGCTGACAAATATAGCATCTCTATCGGAAATAATGGTATTTGGGAGGACACAATGTTTCCACACACGTTCAAAGAAGAGTTGAGTAGTCTGTTGTGTTCTCCTAGTCTTCTTGCATGGTATGAGTATAGCCATCTTGGAAAATCTCTCGACTACTACTAGTAACATGTCATGTTGATGTTTGGTAGAATGATATCCCATCAAGTAGTCCATAGAAATAGATTCCCATGGTCAACTAGGAACTGGATGTTAGGATTATTAATCCTCCCTTGGTAAAATGTCTATTAGATTATTTTTTCCTAACTTAGGAACCTTAATTAATTAATTGGGTCCACTAGTACAATTGGGTCCACTTGACCTAATGGGGCCACATGTACCAGTCACTGGAGTGTGGGGAACACTGCTAAAGGTTAAATGCCACTTACTACATGTGCATGCATCAGTTTGGGTGCCTCCTAGACCAATCCCTACATTTTAGGAGCCACTGGGAGTCTCGGAACCAACCTTCTTCAGTTACTTGGAGTTAGTACTAGTTAGTCTTAGTTATCCCTCGGTTACTTTCAGTTAGTTCACAAAAAATTAGCTAGTGCATGTCTTGCATGGATAATGCATGGATGCATGCGGAGTAGGTGCCTCTTCCCACCTACCACACTCAATTTCACTTAGTTAACTAGATTTCATTATTTGTTTGAGTTGGTTGGACATCTGGGAGTTGATTTTGGACTTCAATATTGATTGAGAGACCATGAGTTAGAGATTTAGTTAGAAACAGTGATATCCACTTGGGAGATTCAAATTCATACCCCATGCATTTGAATTCTTTCCTATGTAAACTATTGTAACATCGGATATTATTATTGTTAATGATGTTGTAAAAAGCTGAGCAATACTTGTATGTTTGTTGTGTGGTTTGTTTTGTTCAGTTTGTATCTTCATTCTCCATTATTTTGCTGCAAACATTATTAGAACTATCTGCTTGAAGATATAAATGGAATTCAAATTCAAATATGGTATCCTAGCCTTCTTAGGCAGGTTTCATGATTGTTTCTCCCTGTCGAACATCAGAAGTAGCTGGGTTTCCACAGAAGTCCCCTATGATGATTTGCTAGCTCTGGTTTTATTTAGAGTAGGGTAGAGGGAGTGAAGAACCCTGAAAACATGTTCATTCCAGGAGGAAAAACATGATTATAACAGTTCATAAGTTTTAGTGTGTTATTGCAGTGAAATTGACAGGTGCTACGTAGCTTGTGTGAAGTTTTGCAGTACTTCCAGCCAGAGCAATTATGAGTTCTCAAACTCCTGAACCAGAGATCGTCACAACTTCTAGTTATATTGATTGGAGGATTAATATGTAACTGGCCTTGCGCAAGCATGGCTACCATAGGATCATACATGGATGGGAGCTTGAGCCTCATCATCCAGTAGAGCGGAACTAGTTTCTAAACCGTTGTGATGAAGACTTTGGGTACTTATGTACTTATATTTCTGGATATCTCCTCTTCCACCTAGAAGGCTTGAGGACTCCCATAGAATCCTAGGAGAAGCTTGATATCTTGTTCAACAAGCAAGATGAGCTTCGAGGACACATTCTGGGAAGTATATAGCAGTGTGGGTTTGGTAATGGCATCATAAAGGTGTGATTTGAAAGTATAGTCTCTATGGTTCATTGGTGTGTAGCAAGTTGTTGTTTAGATGGTTGAGTCCTTAGTTCATAACTATCAAGAGAGGAAATCTAATTAAATATGTTCCAAATCCAAGCAACTACCAAAAGGAAACAAGTCCCAACCCATCCTTCTAGGGAATTGGAATAAGAATGGTAGCTTCAAAGAAAAACTATGGACACTGTTAGGTTAAACGAGCAACATTAACATAATAATGAGACAGAAATAAACATTATCATAAGCAACCACATATAGACACACAATATACCCTGGAAACCTCATGCAGGGAAAACCAGCACCAATGAAGATCTTCATTACATGGCCAAAACCGGCCATATGGGCCAAGCGAGCTAGTCACCGCTCACCTCCAGGCCTGTATACAATGGAGCCTCCTCAGGCCTTATGAAGGCTTAATCACATGCAATACCATGGGACAATACCATGGGCTACAACAAACCATGTGCCCAAACCATGTGCTAGACCTAACTACCTTTGACTCAATCTCAAGTCAAGGTTAACACATGCAATACCATGGGACAATACCATGGGCTACAACAAACCATGTGCCCAAACCATGTGCTAGACCTAACCACCTTTGACATGATCTCAATTCAAGGTTAACCCTAACAATCCCCCCTTTAAACTTGACTTGGAGTAATCACCAACTCCCCTCAAGTATTTACCAAGGAATATTACATACACCCCCCTATCACCTAGGTCTATCTCTCGACTTTACCAGTGAGTTAGCAGGGGTATGCATGCCTTACCAGGTCTTACAGCCATATGCCCATTTACATGCAAACCGCTCCATTACATTTTTTTTATGTGCCTTCATGGTGACTACACCATCACCATCCATTGCTTCATCCTCTCGCTTTCCATGCTCGCTTCCTTGCTTTTCTTTTTCCATGCTCCCTTTTTACCTATATCCAAACTCTGTCATTGATGTCCATATAAAGAAAAATCCATCTACCGGATTACATGGGTCATCGACCGCTGTAACCGCCAATTCTCTAGGAATTCTCTTCACATACATGGCTCATCAATCCTGGTCCCAAAACTGATATTAAACCATCTCACATTTCTCCTGCAATCGAATACTCAACCTCTCCGATGCACATCAAGCTAGGCTACGAGTACACCTGCCACCCTTGTACCTACCTAGTGGTTCATTCCACACTTGATGCAACATCCCTTCTTTGTGCATAAGAGGGATACCTTGTGCTTTTAGCATCCAGAGAAATCCAAACTTGCCTATGGCTAAGTTTCACATGGAGCAAAAAAATTACTGCTAGGGTGTCGAGTACCACCGAACATGCACCCCACAATTTGATTCAACATAGAAACACCAACGAGAATAACGAAGCCAAACCATGGCTCTGATGCCAGTTTTTAGGATTATAACAAGCAATACAATATAATAATATGCGAGAAAATAAACATTGCAACAAGCAACCACATATAGACACACAATATACCCTGGAAACCCCATGCGGGGAAAACTAGCACCAATTAAGATCTTCATTACATGGCCAAAACTGGGCATCCGGGCCAAGTGAGCTAGCCACCGTTCACCTCTAGGCCTATCTTACAATGGAGCCTCCTCAAGCCTTATAAAGGCTTAATCACATGCAATACCATGGGACAATACCATGGGATACAACAAACCATGTGCCCAAACCATGTGCTAGACCTAACCACCTTTGACTCAATCCTGAGTCAAGGTTAACACATGCAATACCATGGGACAATACCATGGGCTACAACAAACCATGTGCCCAAACCATGTGCTAGACCTAACCACCTTTGAATCGATCTCAAGTCAAGGTTAACCCTAACAGACACCGTATTAGTAGCATGAAACTAGATATGCATGGAACAAAAACAAGTACACAAATATTTATTTTGAGAGAATTTTTTTTTAAACTAGAATGGAAGAACAAAATTCATAAAATGGAGGAAGGAAGAGCACAAGAGTAATTGATTTTTTGCTCTCTATAACAAAAATTGAAATTTTCTCTTTCACAAGGTGTTTTACTGTTGAAATTAACCCATATTTAAAATTGATTCTCTTCATTGCTGATTAGTACACACTCATGGAGAATTAAGGTTTCTTTCACACCCAAGTTTTCCCATACTTGATGGATCATACTTTTTGTTCATGGCATCTAGTGCTCTCATGCTCTGTGATCTTCTCTCTTCTCTCTTCTCTCCTTTTACTCTACCTCTACTAGATGCCATGAATCTTCACTGCGGAATCTCACCAAACCTTATTTTTATACTTGTTGTTGTTAGTTCAAACACACAAGGCTGCTGATATTTGAGAAATCAATGCCTATAATGTTGCTACATGTTTCTTTTATGCCCAGAAAGCTTCATAACTCCTTGGTGGACACCCATGCAATATAGGTAGTAACAAGATGTACACCAAACACAACTTGGATGATTTCTTGTGTAATTATCCTTTTACAAGGGATTTTGCACAAAATAATCTATTGGACCCTCAAGTTTGGCTTAGCTTGATGGAAGAAGGATTAACCTCCATATCTAGGAAGTATATAGCAGTCTGGGTTTGGTAATGGCCTCGTAAAGGTGCAATTTGAAAGGATAGCCTGTATGGTGCATTGGTGTATCAAGTTGTTGTCTAGATGGTTGAGTCCTTAGTTCATAACTATCAAGAGAAAAAATCTAACTAAATATGATCCAAATCCAAGTCACTACCAAAAGGAAACAAGTCACAACCCATCCTTCCATGGAGTGGCATAAGAAGGGTTGCTTCAAAGAAAAACTATGGACATCTTATTGGTATCATGAAACTAAATATTGTTAGATTTTTATCATTTAAGCAATATGATCTTAGGATCTTATCTGAGATAATAACATGTACAGCAATCAAACACAAGAGAAAAGAGACACAAATAATTTTCCTCAGGGAAACCATAAAGGAGAAAACCCCGCAACTTCCTCAGAGATAGATTGAGCACCAATGGCAGCAGTAAAACCCAAAAACATAAATATGATCTCCAACATATTGTTCTCTCTCTCTCACTTTAGAGAGCTTCTCGTCTCTCACTCATGTGCCCCAGTGAGTGAGTGTGTGTGTAATAAATAGAGAGGATAACTCTCTATTTATATTCTTTCATTCACTTAATGTCCACTCCAACAAGTTGGCCCCACTTAACAATTACTTACCAGGGCCAACCTCTCTATGAGAGTCTAATAACCCTAGTGACCCACAACTATGGGGAATTTTCCCTTCAATCAACAAGGAGGGTTAAAATTGACTCAATTGTGGGGCCTATTGCCCTGAACTACAATGGAGGGTTAACCTCAATGACTTTACATGGCTTGTTTACATTATTGAATCTCCCGATCGAAACATCGAGGCATGACATGACTCAATTACATTACAGATACTTCCCAGAATAAACATCAGGGTACAATACATAAGATATACAAGTGAATACATTTCGAAGTTACAAATACATCAACACTCCCTCTTAACTACGAAGATATTCTCTCGACAAAATTTATCAGCACAAGTCTTCTTCTCGGTATCATCTAGATCATCATCAAGTCATCTTCATCTTCAGGTCATATTCATCTTCAAGTCATCTTCATCATCAAGTCATATTCATTGTTAATTCATCTTCATCAATTCTAGATCATCACTGGATCTGGATCATCATCGAGTCTGGATCATCACTTGATCTGGAGCATCACTAGATCATCATCATCATCACTGCTTCCACTATCTCAATTAAATGGTGCTATCTCTTCATTTTTTTTGTCACAAGAAGTTCTACATAGCCAACCCTTTTTCATGCTGGTTGTAGGCCTAGACTCCATGTAGGTGTTCTTCAGCACTTATATCTGACCCTAAGTCAGAATGGCCTGCCCATCACTTACATCCGACCGTGGGAGGAACACATCCAACAACCATGTTATAAAGGCATGTCCATCACTTACATCTGACCATGAGAGGAACACATCCACCACCACATCAGAAAGGCCCAACACTTACATTCACCAGCATGATAGGACACACCTATTATCATCTCCGAAAAGGACCAGCACTTACAACCATTAGCATGATACGACACACCTAATATCATCTGTGGAAGGGCCCAGCACTTAAAACCAGTGGAATGGTAGGACACAACTACTACCATCCATGTAAGGGCTCTGCACTTACATCTGGCCTCATCTTGTTAGAAGGGCTCTCAGCTCTAGGATGAGTAATCTTGGTAACTAACCAGGTGCCTCCATTCTCCCAGAGAATGGCCTCTCAGCACTAAGCTAAGTACTCCTGGTAACTTACCAGGTGCCTCCATTCTCCCAGAGAATGGCCTCTCAGCACTAAGTTGAGTGTTCCTGGTAACTCACTAGGTGCCTCCATTCTCCCAGAGAATGGCCTCTCATCACTAAGCTAAGTGTTCCTGGTAACTAACCAGGTGCCTCCATTCTCCCAGAGAATGGCATCTCATCACTAAGCTGAGTGTTCTTGGTAACTGACCAGGTGCCTCCATTCTCCCATAGAATGGCCTCTCACCATAAGCTGAGTGTTCCTAGTAACTAACAAGGTGCCTCCATTCTCCTAGAGAATGGCCTCTCAGCACTAAGCTGAGTGTTCCTAATAACTGACCAGGAGCCTTCATTCTCCCAGATAATGGCCTCTTAGCACTAAGCTGAGTGTTCCTGGTAAATGACCAGGTGGCTCCAATCTCCCATAGAATGGAATTTCAGCACTAAGATGAGTGTTCTTGGTAACTAACCAGGTTCCTCCATTCTCCTAGAGAATGGCCTTCACCACTTATATTTGATCAGGTGGGAATACATCCCTCGATCACATCAGAATGTCTCTGCACTGATCATGTGGGAACACATCCCACAATCACATCATTGGATATCCTAGAACTCCCTCTTTCAAGAGATCTCTATCTAGATCACATACTAGAGATTCACTGCTCCTCTCTCTCAAGTAGCAAGTGGCAACATATTTTTCCTCAGCTTTACTCAGCACCATGCATGACTCCATCCTGCCAAACCAAGAGATCACACCTGATCTCATACTGAAGCAGCATCCTGAAGTGCTCTTCTTATCAATGGCACTGCCTGCCCAATACGAATCCACATAACCCTCTAGGTTAGTCTTCTGATTCACTTGATACTTGATCCCATAATCAACTATACCCTTCAGTTACCTCATTGCATGCTTTGCAACCATCAGGTGAACATGTCTTAATTTGTTCACAGTAAAGCAAATATCTAGTCTCGTATTCGTCAGGTACATCAAGGAACAAATCATCTAACGATACATCGTGGCATCAACCATCTATGATGAAGCAACACTCAATAGCTTCAGGTTTGATGCCATATGTGTGTTCATGGACTTGCAGTCCATTATCCTGAACCTCTTCAGTATCTCTACTGCATACTTCCCTTGTCCCAGGGAGATTCCATCCACATTCTACTACACCTCCATTCTTAGAAAGTAGTGCATCATATCCAAGTCCTTCATCTCAAAATAGGTAGCAAGTCTCCTTATTACAACTTTCATGAGTTCCTATTTTCTGTCAAGAACAAGTCATCGACATATAACAGGAGCATCACTAGTCTTCCACCTTCAACCTTGAAGAAAAGGTTGGAATCCTATTTACTCTCAATAAAGGCTAGAGTCATCAGTAAGCTATCCATCCCATCATAGAATGTTGAACATCGAGATCTTCTGCAGTCACTCCCTCTGAAGCGGAGCATAATTCTCCCTCTTCCTTTTGTACTTTATGCATTGAAACATTTTGTACTAGAGTAACAAGTAGCTTCCTCTGCTACTAATATTCTATGTATCCATCTAGGGTCACTGGATACCAAGGTCATTTATCTTGAAAACGTTCTTCTCACACCCATCTGTGAGCTTGTCATCCCTTGTTCTTTGGAGAAAGTCTCATCCTTCATTTCTTGTAGGTGATTATACGCAATCTTTACTACAAGTCAAATGAATTTGTATGGTTAGAAACATTTCATAAGGAATATTCATAATGGAAAATTATTATGCATAAATATATGATCATGTAACTATTTTAGCCAATACAACATTCATCCATATCTCATAGAAACTTTCTAGATGCCTTCCATCTCTACCAGGAAAACATTGAGATTGTGCACTAATCCAACATGTCAGAAAATAAGTTTCATTCTAGATAACTAGAAATGGAGAGTTGTATAGTACCATGAGCTACTTACCCATCACATGCATATTAGTAGTATACTATCATTAATGCAAACATTCTATCATGCATAACATATCAACTGAATATAAAAAGTGCATAACAAAACAATATCATGGAATGGCAATTGAATACTTATCTTTATTTGTTTCGTGGGTAGACTCCTTTCCACTTCATCTTCTTATTCATTCATAACATCATCATTTCTTATCCAAATGCTTAAGATGGACAAGATGTTCTTCAAGAATTGAGTTCTTCATATTCCTCATCGCTTGAGGAATCTTCTTTGGATGGTGAGAGCTTGATCTTCAGTTGCTCCCATCTTCTCTTCTCTTATTATAATTCGAGCTTCTTCTTCTTCCTAGAGTATGTTGAAAGTAATCACTTCCTTCTGGCGTACATTCCTTGAATGAATGAATCCCATGATCCTGAGAGGCCATTATCACAACTTTTGCATTCTGCACTTCTTCTTCTACCACTTCAAGTTGTTCTTTGATTTGAGAGACCCTTTGTAAAGTATGACTATATGGTCTCTACATTCTGGATCTTTCACATTCTTCAACTATTTTCTGAAATTCATCTTTTGATTTATGTTCTTTCCTTCAAATAGCTTAATCAAGGAATGAAACATCTCTTTCGGTGTCTTTAGGGAATACACTTCTGATATAAGGTGATCCGTTATTGAATCAACAATGATCTTCTTGGCCTTGACCAAGTTATTCTTGTGTAAGGCTTTTAGCCTCATCTCCCTCTAGAACTAGAACCCCTCTACTTATGTAGGTGTCCAATTCATTTTCTTCAAGAACGAGTGAGATCCAATACAATTTGAGGTGTCCGTCCTAGTTCTGGAGCTGGCTGATCTAGGGTTTGTTAGAGAAACCCTAATTTTCAAAACTTGGAATATTTCAGATATGATTGGATAGAGATATAGACCTCTTCAAGGCAAGCTATCCAATGTACTCATTTTCTGAAAAAAATGGAGGGAAGCTCCCAGAACAGGAATCCCTAGTTTACCAATTTATTTTGCAAGAATGCCACATACTGTTTCTATGGTATCTTTGAAATTACTTCTCCTCTGTGTTTGCAATTTCACCACTATAGGTTTCATCAGGATTTGTTTCACCAATTGGTACTTATGAGCATTTTCCCATGATGACCTATTTCAGGACTGTTCAACATAGCAAAGTTGTACGGACTTCCATGTGTCATTGTTTCATCTTTGGGGTACAAAACTCTTACCACATAAATTAAAGTTTGTTCCCTTTCTGGAACATCTTGATAAATTTCGTTTGGACCTTCTTAGCCTGAGATATAGCAATTCTCCCCAAGTGTCCTATTTGGAGGAATCCTGGGAGAGGATGGAACCCTAACTTGGAGGAATCATATCTCCTATAATATAGTGAATCTAAGGCTGAAACTTAGACATGATGTACCACAGGAATTTAGCTTCATCTTGTGAAAGTTTTGGCTTTTGGCCCTTCTCCAATATTGATATATAGAGAATATACCAAAACTTATCAGTTTCATTATTTTAGGGTTTTTCGGGCCTGGGGTCAAACTAGGGTTTGACTTTCTTAGAGTTTCACCCAACCAAAAATATCGACCCAAGTCTCTAAAAATTGATTTTGATGAGGAGATAAATCCTATGCTGGGCTCACTCGAAAATTCCTCTTCTATAAAAATCCCTAATTTCTCGTACCAAAAACTGAAAATGCCTGGAATCAAATTATGCTTCGACAAAAAAATGCGCCCTTAAATGCAGAGTTAGCCTAGCTTTATTTTGCTGATGCACTTTGTAGAGAGACCCAAAAAGAAAGAATCCCTGGCTTCTGTAGCTACACAATGTCTTTTTCTCAGGAAATCTCTGATACCATGTTAGATTTTTATCATTTAAGCAATATGATCTTGGGATCTTATCTAAGAGAATAACATGCAAACAATTAAACACAAGAGACAAGAAACACAAAGAATTTTCCTCAGGGAAACCATAAATGAGAAAACCTTGCAACTTCCTCAGAGATAGAATGAGCACCAATGGCGGTAGAAAAACCTGAAAACATAAAGATGATCTCCAACAACTTGTTCTCTCTCTCACACTTGAGAGAGATTCTCCTCTTTCACTCCTGCACCCTAGTGAGTGAGTGTGTGTGTAATAAATTGAGAGGCTCACTCTCTATTCATATTCTTTTGTTCACTTAATGTCAACTCCAACAATTCGGCCCCACTTAACAATTACTTACCAGGGATGACATCTCTATGAGAGTCTAATAACCCTAGTGCCCCAAAACTGTGGGGACTTTTCCCTCCGATAAACAAGGAGAGTTAATCTTGACTCAATTGTGGGGACTATTGCCCCAAATTACAATGGAGGGTTAACCTCAATGACTTTACATGACTTATTTACATTATTGAATCTCTCGATCGGAACATCAAGGCATGACATGACTCAATTACATTACAAATACTTCTCGTAATAAACATCGGGGTACAATACATAAGATATACAAGTGAATACATTCCGAAGTTACAAATGCATCAACAGATATGCATGGAACAAAAACAAGTACACAAATATTTATTTTGAGATAAATATTTTTTTAACCAGAATGGAAAAACAAAATTCATAAAACGAGGAAGGAAAAGCACAAGAGTAATTTATTTTAGGCTCTTTATAACAAAAATTGAAATTTTCTCTTTCACATATTTTGGCAAACGCTTTGCATGAAATATCTTACCACTGATATTTTAAGTTTGTGTAGGCCTAATATGATGACCTTTAGATCATAGAATTTGTGGAAACGAGGAGTTCGTGGGTGATATTTGAATGCTTTCCACACCTACATGTTGTATCTTCGTGCCAACACAACTGCAGCCCTACAACCCCTACAAACAATGGTGGTGTTTGCACTAAAAAATAACTTATATTGTAATTTATCTTTCTCTTATTTGCTTCCCCTTTCTTTATAATGGTTTTTCTATACAATCTCTTGAGAATTGGAATCAATGATAGTTGTCAACTCCATGAAGATCACCTATGTGCATTGGAGAATCTAGATTCTACCATTTAATCATGCAAATAGGAAGAATGACAGAATGATAAATTAATTTATACTTACATACTTCAAGGATAGATATTGTAATCATACTCGGTAAAAGGAAGACACATAAACCCAAAAAATTGAAGTCTAGGTGGCTAGGATCAAACCTCTTAATTTTCTTTCAAAAGAATTTCTCAAATGAAATTTCTATGTTGACTTAAGAAACAATATTTGACTAGTTCAATGTACCCATACTAAAAATCTTTCATACTTAAATGGGATCAGATGGATACAACAATAGAATTCATAGGACGACAATTACAAGAATAAATTGTGCCTAAAAATTGGTTCCATAAGAATGTACAAGAAAATTTCCAAGGATGCAACTTCTTAGTTTGCAAGAGTTGTGAAACCCCTTTCCTTACAATATGCACAACCCTCACAGTTTTAAAATTGAAAAGAGAAATTATTTTCATCCTATAGGAATTTGTTAAGTAAACTATGTCAAGGATAATATTTCAAGGCCATTCTAAATACCAAAATATGTTACTATTATCTAAATATAAACTAGAAAGGATATCATATTGAGGGCCCTTGGTCACTATTATCTAAAAATTTACTATTTCCAGTGTTCAACCAACATCTTGAATACAAAAATTTCTAGAAACACTATTGTATGTGCAAATAACTTTTAGTTTTGGAAGTTTTGAATGTTTCAGATATCCAGGGCAGTAAGGGATTGCATTCGGTCCTTAAGGGATTGCATTTGGTCCTTTTACACCAATATCTAGATTAGAATGCTTCATAAAATGTGTCTAGTCAGTATTGATGAAAGTTACAAACACATCCCTTTTAGCCAACAACTAGTCCAAATTCGTGAGAGAATTAACATGACCATGTGTAGGAGTTGGAACAATCATTGCATTTCCCATTTAGATTGAAGGTATACACATTAATTAATTCATATTTCCATACTGTATTTGATTCTGTTCCCTCAATCAACTAAGATAGTTTACTGCTATGGATTTCAGTTGTGAATCATGCATCTTCGACAATGGATTATAGCGAGTATGCTCATTTATTATAATCATTAAATAACCATGGGAAAATAAACCTAAAAAGATGGAAATGTATACAAATTATTATAACCCCAAAATTACACCCTAATTGGTTCTGAATCCTAGTAGGAATATTGATCTATGAATTTAAATAACAAAAAAAAACACAATACAGAACAAAAGACAAGAAAGGTGTGAAATGAAAACCTCATTGATATTATTGAGGGTTGAAATAGGATTTACCCTCCTCTTTTGGTCACCCATAAAAAACTTGGTAATTATCATGGAAGTTATTATTTCTCCCTTTGATCCGATTAACCCTCTCTAATCAAACGCAACTCTGTAAAAAAATATCATAATATTAAACAAATGATATCCGATAAATGCATATATTGTGGATTAAATCCAGATGGGGTTTTATGGACTGGTATTCGTAAAATTTTGAAGGAGATTAAATGTAGATGGTGTTTTATGGACTTGTGTTCACATAATTATAAAGGGTATGGGGTTTTAACTTTCCTTGAATTGACTGGACTTACTTTGTGTTAGATTTTTATCATTCAAGCTAGCATTATGATCTTAGCATCTTTAACTAAGAGAATAACATGCACAGCAATAAAAACACAAGAGACAAGAGACACAAAGAATTTTCCTCGGGGAAACCATAAAGGAGAAAACCCCGCAACTTCCTAAGAGATAGAATCAACACCAAAAGTAAAACCCAAAAACATAAAGATGATCTCCTAACAGTAGAAGTCTCTCTCTTGTCCCAACAACTTCTCCTCTCACTCAAGCACCCCAATGAGTGAGTGCATGTGTGATAAATAGAGAGGCTCACTCTCTGTTTATCTTCTTTCGTTCACTTGAAACCCACTCCAACATGTCGGCCTCACTTAACAATTACTTACTAGAGCCGACATCTCTAGGAGTGTCTAATAACCCTAGTGCCCCACAACTTGTGGCGACTTTGCCTCCTTCGACCAACAAGGAGGGTTATCCTTAACACAACGGTGGGGACTATTGCCACGACTTACAATGACTCACCTAGGGTCAACTTCTCTAAGAAAGTCTAATAACCATAGGACCCCACAACTATGGGGACTTTAAACCTTGACCAATAGGAGGTGTTATCCCTAAAGTTGAACCTAGACTACAGGGGTTCCAGCTTAAAGAAAGCTTTTTCAAAAATATAATTCAATGAAAATCAAGATAAAGACTGGGCTAGTATGTAATCAAAGCTATAGGAAAATCACATAATCATTAAAGAACTGTATAACATAAAACAGAATACAAAATCCAATATCAAAGGAACTACGATCATGAATTTATGAAATGAGACTGACTCTGTCATTAAAATTTTAAAAGATAACTTTAGTTCACCATAAGAATCATGTAATGGGATTCAATTGACCATATACAGGATAAATCACAAGAAATACAATTCATAAAATACATAGCCAAATCATAATCATACTCACATCAAAGTAGAACCCGTATTGAAGATGTAGAGTATTTCATGTCATACAGAATATCATTAAAACTGGATTTCCATCACTCTAATTGCCACCCCTTTTCAATCTAGTGACTATCCTTATATACAAAATATATTTGTTTCTAAGATAGCTATCAGATTCTACTTCTATGGATCAAATTTATTCAAAAATAGAAAAGTCAATTGTAACACCCCGGTTTGACCCCATTTGCATGATGTATATAATGTAATTAATCGTGGTAAGGAGCTAAAGGCAAAAGCCCCACCATCGATTCGATTGTGTATGATTCAGCAATAGGAATAGTTGCCGATGGTATATCGTGCTATTTGGCACATTATAGTTTGACATCATGTAAATACGCACATCAAATAAAATAAACCACAACCAGCTACGACAGGGCAACATTGAATGAAAAGGGCATGATTCCTAAGGTTGGGGGGGGCGTTGTCTAAGCCATGGGGGCTATAGGGAGTTTTCCATGTGTCAACCACCCATTTAAACTTATGTTGTTTGTTAGTTGGGGGCAGTTATTGCTGAGTAGTGGTGGGTGTGGCAGGAATGTTAGTCCTTGCCCATGTGCCCACTCCAGCAGTAGACCCTCCTCTTCACATCGCGTGGGGTAGAAGAAACATTCACTCCACTCTCCCACAATTCCACCCTCTAGAGGATTTGGTCCTGCTCATTGTTAGGCAGAGGGACGGTTTGGCTTCCTCATGTGCACCGTTTGGGGTGATTCTTCATCGAATGATCACAAAGGGTTGTTCTCTCTCCTTCTCACACACAAGAATTCTGTGTTGGTTTTGCTCACGTAGGGAGCAAGAGAAATCGTGGCTGCCACTCAAGATTTTTGGGTGCAAGAGCCATTGATGCTCAGGGTTGTGTGTCTGTGGGTTCCATACCAGTTTCGGTGGTACGTGTATGTCCCCTTACCAATTGTGGCAGTGTATGTTGTCTATTGTGGTCTGCATTTGTGTTTTCCTTTGTCAATGCTAGGATCTCATTCTCTCTCCCATTTGCAGATTGTGTAATGTTGCCATGGATTCATTGTGCGTTCGAGGTTGTTGTCTTCTTGCTGGGTTTTCTTCCACATTCATCAGTCAAGTTTTGCCTATTCCATGCTGGGAGTTCGGTTTCTTATCCATTGCAGACTATGGATTGTTGCCATCATTCATTGTGAGGTTGTGGTTTTTGATGTACCCTGGTTTTGGGTTGCTGTTGAGTTGTTTTGTCCATGCTAGGGCCAAGAACAACCCTGATTTATCTTGTGGATATGAACTATGTTTCACCTGTTGGTTGGTATTGTCACCTAGTTGTCTTTGCCTTCTTCACAGAGCTGTGAATGGGTTGTTTTACTATGGTATGTAGTGGTTGGTATTCGGACTGTTGTGAGTGGGGTTAGAGGCTGGGTATGCATGAGAAGATTGGTGTTAAGGCCACGAGCTTGGCATTTAGCCTATCCTAGCTCCTTCATGACCTGGTAAAACCCTACTATGTGGGTTTGGATGATTGGTAAACCTTGGATATGTGTAAGCCTGCATTGACCCTTAGTCCTTGAGGAATCATGCCCAGCTCGGGGGTGGCAGTGTTGCTGAGAGATTGAGGAGCATGCTGGCCTATGGTTGGGTGGAATGTTGCAGAGACATAGCTGGTTGCGAGGCGAGTTCTTCATTAAAAGATAAGTACTCCTGACTATTTCATCTTTGCAATTATATGTACTGTTTCATGAAGAAAGGATGAACATGTTGAACACTGGAATGTATATGTTTGCTTCCGCTTAATGTTGAGTAACCATGCATCCTTGTATGTTTTATGCATCTTAGTATGTATTATGTTAAGCTTTTAATATCAGCATTGATATCTGTCCATGTTCATGGGGTTGTTGCCCGTATGTTTGCTGTTATTAGCGTCCTTTTTTCCTGGTCCGAGGGTCAGGGAAATTACAGAGTGGTTTCAGAGCTCATGTTGTAGCATGGGCCTGAATGGACCACGAAGAAGAAGTGACAGAAGCCAGATTGCTTTCTGCCCAGCAGAGACCAGAATTTTATGACAAAAAACTTCCACAAAAATTTGATTAAGTGTTTGAACTGTCGGTTCATCGGAACACTTAGTGGGAAGGATTTTCGATGTAGCGGAAGAGCTAGGCAGAAGCATACCCGACGGAGGATAGTTGGAAGAAAATTGCAGGAAAACTTTCTAAGTTTTCGTCGGCCATCGGTGGAACTTAGTGGATGTGGGAGCTGCAGTTTCGGCAAAGATCAGCCAAAGGCCATTGAAACGTCGACTCGATGTAATTAAAGAAACATCTGATATTGACTTTTGGTGTCAATGAAATTTAGTTGTTTGGACCGCCGATGCAGTCGGTGGAAAATAGTTGTTGGGTTTGCCGACACATAGTGCTTAATGGTTCCGACCGCCAACAGATGCTATGTTCCGTAAAAGAAGAAGAGAAAAATTTTGAAAAATTTGTCTAAGTGTTGAAGACCATCGGCGATCGACTAAAGATAGTGGTTTGGATCATCGATACTTAGCCGATTGAGTACCACCGTTGTAGATGGCTAGACCACTATGCTCACGACGAGTAGGGCCTCTAGCCACCGATGCAGTAAAGAAAGTTCAGAATTTTTCTAAGTAGTGAAAACATCGGCCATCGAAAGTAGAAAGTTGTTCATGCGCCCGCCATTGCGGAAGCCTAGATCACTAGCCTTCCTACAGGGAGAAGTTCCAACTACCGATGCCAGTCAGAATCATTTCACCGATCGGAAGAAGATTGAGGATGATGGGTCATCATTGCGGCTACTGATGGAACTATTTCGCTGATGAAAACAAGAGAATGGATCCGATCAAGTGGCGAAAGGGAAGACAAAAAGGAAAATTTCGAAAAATTTTCTAAGTCCTGGAGTCGTCAGCCATCGGCCATGGTTAGTGGATAGAGCTTCCGATAGTCGATGAGCTACGTCGGATGAAGTGAATGGATTGAACGTCCACTGTTGCGGCGGTCTAATGGACTATCCTTCCAAAGGTTAGAGGATTCGATCGTCGACACAGTCACATTTAGTGGATCCGATCACCGATGAGCAGTGGAGAAATTAGTTGTTTCAACCGCCGATGAGTTGTTTAGCCACGGAATCCACAGACAGTTTACTGCTCGACGTTATGGATGCCTAAGGAACTATCCACCCGATGGATAGTGGTTCTGGTCGCAGATGCAGCGGAAAGGATTGTGATTTGGATCGGCAATATAGCAGAATCTTAGGTGTTTTGAATGTAGGGTGTCGGAGAAATTGTTGGAAAAGGGTCCGATTGGGCCAAAGGAAAATTTTGAGTTTTCAGTGGGATTTCTCAACGGATTTCAGCTATTTTTCAGTGGGATTTTCAGCTGTTTTTACAGGGCTAAAAAGGAGAAAAATGGCAGCGATATTATGCGCCAGATTGCGTGAAAATCAAATATTTACAAACCAAAAAAAAACGAGGGAAGCCACAAGGGGGTAAGCCCCCTTGACCCCCGTCGTCCCCTGAGACAGTCGTTCATGTGAAAAGAAAATTCTATGCTTTGGGAAAATTAGTCAAACCAAGAATTCATAAAAGATGAATGGTGCATCGTAAATGAGACCCGACAGGGAGAAAGAAAAATTGGGGTTTCAAGTGGATTTTTCAAGCAGCTTTCAACTGTTGTAGTGGAATCTTCAGCAAATTCCAGCTAGTGTTCCAGCGGGTTTCGCTATGAGTTTCTCATTGGGGTTTTCAATAGTTTCAGGACTGAAAAGGAAGAAAACCCTGGGTGACTAAAATTAACATTCCTGGCCTAAATATATTTGAGGTGGTGTGTTTTTCACACCCGAGGTCGGAATGAAGCATGTGGATAGGCGTTGGAAAGCTTATCCAGTAGGGAACAAGGGAAAGCCACCAGAGTTTGAATGAGGAACATAAAAGTACTAGTGGTTGTTTTGACAAGCAACGTTGCTGTCAATATGGACAAATCCGGGAAGTTGCATGCCTAGAGGTAGCAAGACCATGAATTCAAACCAGCTGCTATGTGGAAGAGGAGTTCCATGCGAGGATTTGGGACTTGAAAAGAGAAGTTCCCTTAAACCCTTTCTTGCTGATTATAACTACATTTCCTAAGTTTTATACCTGAAATGTATGAGGATATGTATTGCATGCATAGGATATTACATATTGGTAAAAGTAGTGGGAATTACACATTTATAATAAACCACCAATGGTAAATATTGCATTGGTGTTGGCATTAGTGGAAAAACCAACGACAACATGGGCCTGGATGAATATGTTGTTGATGCTGACAAATGTGACTAGCAACCTTCTAGAGGAAGGCATAAGGCAACCCATCCATAATCAAAAGTTGGTGAGCAAATTCTGCAATCCTCTGCAGGATACCGACTAAACTGGTAATGTCGAAGGTGTAAGTAGGATCCATGCAGGTAATGGTTTAATTATGACAAATTCCATGGAATGGTAAAGGTAAGAGACCTCATACCATGTGGATATTTGAATGTTATACTACGTTCATATAGAAAGGTGCCATGCCTGTATATATTGATTGAGCTTAGTATCCCAAGGAAAGTAAGTACTGATGATCTTGATTATAGTAATGCATCCTATATGAAGTAGTCATGGTTAGGCCATGCATGGTATGTTGAATGCATAGTATTCCGGAATCAATGCAAGGTAGCATTGAATGGATATGCATTAAAAATATTTTATGAATCTTGTAGTCATACATTGAATGGATACATATGAAGGGTGTGAGTGACTGATTGCATAAGTATAGGTCCAAATGTTGTGATGCATTGCATGAATGCATTGGGATGAGTGCATGTGATATTATGAAAAACTAATGGCTGAAATGATGAATTGATGACAATTCAAGAACCATTTCAAAGGTTGTTATGAATGCAGGATTTTAAGTGCATAACGAGGATACTCATGATCAATTGGATGCCGGAAATGCTCTATGGAAGGGCAAGGTGGTACAAATGATACACTTGTGAAGTAAGGAGTATCTAAACATTTCATTCAATTTGCATAAATGATGTGACTATACCTTGCAAATGTTAGTATGATAATGATTGTGTGAAGTAAATGAGTTTTGGTAATATTGATGTGATTAACAGCTAGAAGTATTTGAATTTTATAAATTTTGAAAGTGCTTCAATGATGGTTGCAGCAATGAGAAGGTTATATGCATCAAGACTTACCAAGTGTTTGGTTGATTGAAGCTCAGGTTTCAGGTAGATTATTAAGAGAATGGAAATGAGAGTAAGACCATGACAAATGCCAAAATCTACCATGTGAAAGAGCAAAACCTTATGAGAAGAGTCTCATGGCTGTGAAAATAGTTGGTATGCATAATGGGTTGTTAAATTTGAGCTGTGAATTTCAGATTTAAGAAATTGCTGACAACTACTAATCACTATTGGCTTGCATAAGATTGTGTCAGGAGGATGCATTGTAAGTGTGTATTCATATTATGCTAGAAGCATAAAATTATAATGGGCATAGTAGTGCTACTTACAAGATACCCACAAATGAGGATCACCTCGTTGCCAAGCAAACTAATTTCTGTAGTAGACAGAATTGCAATTCCTATTGAATTCAATCATTAATGTCATTGCTTGGATTGTATTATCAGATAATGATTGACTGTTTGGCTATTTGATGAATGTGCCAGGGGTACACACTATAGGAAGATCATGTGTGGTGGCCTGCAGGAGCCAAAATTCATGGGAAGGTTTTCCCTTATCTTGGAAATGGGTTTCAGGTGAAACTCCATTGGACATTCTGGAAATGTCTCATTTGCACTGCATGTTTGGAAAGCAACATGAGTGAGATGGTATAAATTATGTTGGTAAGACATGTGTGGATATGAAATGTAAGAAGGAGTTGGGATGGCTAACCGAGGGACTGTCAACTCAGAGAAGGGAGCCCCATTCCTCCTTAACGAAGGAATACTGCGTCGGTAAATGGATAAGTGTTCTGTGACCCTTGCTAATAATATGCATGTCAAATTATTAAAATTCTATATGCAGAACATGTTTTGATTTTATTTCCATGATGACCGATTGCTTGAGTATGAATAGGGCCTACATGTCACACACCGGGAAAGGGTGCACACTTTTTCGATGTCGAGTCATGAAAGGGTTTTCAATATTGACTACACCCTAGGGAGTGGACGCACTCCTTGTGTCTCAATACTTGATAGTGAATAATATGAAATATGATTACAGTTTTAGAGCAATAACACTGATGAGTTTGCTTATATTGCTTGTGTTGACAGGATAAATAGATGCAGTTGGGTGTTACACCCTAAAGAGAAAAGGAAAATGGTTGTTGTGAGGGGTTGCAGAGTAAGGGTTATTGTTGATATAAGTGCATGTATTATTGTTGGTATAAGTGTATAGTTGATATAAGTGTATGTTGGGATGCTATATGCCTGAGGATCCATAGTAGATCCTAGACCTGGAAATGGTCGTGGTAAAGTTCCAAGCCCAGTCGACATGTGGGTGTACTGGCTGGACATTACTTATTTGATGTTGTGGAGCAGCCTACGTGCTAACCTAACATCCAAGTCCATAGGTGATCCCAAGGCTTGCAAAGTGAAGCAGGATCCTGTGGACCAACGAGGAAACACACAATACAGATTAGTATTGGATTATTTTTCCTATGAATGTACATGTGTATATGAATTGGTTATGATGTTTTAAGCTCTTGTTCTATGGATAAAACTGATGAGAATAAACTAAACATGTGAATCTATTCAATGTTTGGATATAGGTATTGCTGGGAGCGAGGACTATGAGAGCATCCTAGGGGTGCATGTGGACATATGACTGTCCTAGAGAGCTCGGAACGAGCAGTAATGGAAAAGGTGCTAGTAATACTATGGAGGTCCTAGCAGCCGAGACAAACCATGTGGAGAGACTCCATGGTTTAGAGGTCTGGAATAGACCGAAGACACTAAGTGTCATGACCAAGAGGGATTGGTCCAACATTCACGGTGAAGTGAAAGAGGCTGAGAGCATGAAAATCCATAGCGGTGGTGTGGGTTCCAGGATGGAACAAAACAAAGAGGGGAAAAACTCTTGCTGCTCTCTCTTGCCCTTTTTAATTATACACACACACACACACACACACACACACACACATATATATATATGCATTGTGAAAACAAAAGATTGTTGAATGCATGTATGACTGGAAATGGAATGTGTGTATTTGCTTAAAGTAATTTGTGAATGCTGGAATAGTTAATTCCCTGCCCAAGAATGGACATGAATGAGCTCGTGTGCCTGTTGGGAAGGCATGAAAAATATGAAAGTTTCCTTGATAAGACTTGGACTGTCATGCCAATTGGGTAATTAACTGATTGATTTTAAATGTCTATAATATGCTTGGTCTGACAGAATTTCAATGGTGCATTTCACAGGTGAGAGAAGTGAAACCCGGTGGTGCACATTGATCATGACAGCAGATCAAAAGTTGTTGGACTTAGCTGGAAGTTTCCTTCAAATAATTTCCAAGACCCAAGAAAATCTTGGGGAGATGCTCAAGATACAGAAAAGGCAGAATGAAATGAACCACCAGATTTTGCAAGACTCTATTGGTTTGCAAAGGAGGTGAAAAGCCTTCTGGGAGCAATCGGCAAAGGAAAGGAAGGTGGATCAGTGATGGGACATTCGTTCAAGCGACCAGTTAAGAAATGGTCTAGGCATGAAGACTCAAAGGAAATTGAGTAGGTAAAGATGAAGCAACCAGTGAAATGCTGGGAATGCAGAGGACATCATTTAAGCTGGGACTGCCCAATGAGGGAACATGATGAGGGAAATAGTCGCAAAGTTCCTAGGCTTCGGGATAAGTTGAGAGCTGAGAACCAGCAGGAGAAGTTCATGGAAGCCAAGGGGCTTGGTTTTGAACTTTCAAAGTAAATAATTGAACGTGGGACAGATCTGCAAAATTTTGAAATTTTGATGTGCAATTGTATATGTATTCCTATGTAATGGAACACCACGGATGATGTTATTCCAAGGGGGAGGGGAATGTAACAACCTAGTTTTGACCCCGTTTGCATGATGTATATAATGTAATTAATCGTGGTAAGGAGCTAAAGGAAAAATCCCCACCATCGATTCGGTTGTGTATGATTCAACAATAGGGATAGTTGTTGATGGTATATTGTGCAATTTGGCACATTATAGTTTGACATCATGTAAATACGCACATCAAATAAAATAAACCACAACCATCTACGACGGGGTAATGTTGAATGAAAAGGGCATGATTCCTAAGGTTAAGGGGGGGGGGGGGTTGTGTAAGCTATGGGATCCATAGGGAGTTTTCCATGTGTCAACCACCCATTTAAACTTATGTTGTTTGTTAGTTGGGGGTAGTTATTGCTGAGTAGTGGTGGGTGTGGCAGGACTGTCAATCCTTTCCCACATGCCCAATCCACCAGCAAACCCTCCTCTTCACATTGCGTGGGGCAGAAGAAACATTCACTCCACTCTCCCACGATTTCACCCTCTGAAGGATTTGGTCCTGCTCATTCTCACGGAGAGGGAAGGTTCAGCTTCCTAATGTGCACCATTTGGGGGGATTCTTCATCGACTGATCACAAAGGGTTGTTCTCTCTCCTTCTTGCACACAAGAATTCTGCGTTGGTTTTGCTCACATAGGGAGCAGGAGAAATCATGGCTGCCACTCAAGATTTTCGGGTGCAGGAGCCATTGATGCTTAGGGCCGTGTGCCTATGGGTTCCATACCAGTTTCGGTCGTACGTGTATGTCCCCTTACCAATTCTGGCCGTGTATGTTGTCTATTGTGATCTGCGTTTGTGTTTTCCTCTGTCAATGCTAGGAGCTCCTTCTCTCTCCCATTTGTGGACTGTTTAATGCTGCCATGGATTCATTGTATGTTCAAGGCTGTTTTCTTCCCGCTAGGTTTTCTTCCACATTCATCAGTTAAGTTTTGCCTAGTCCATGCTGGGAGTTCGGTTTCTTATCCATTGCAGACTATGGATTGTTGCCATCATCCATTGTGAGGTTGTGGTTGTTGATGTACCCTGGTTTTGGGTTGCTGTTGAGTTGTTTTGGCCATGCTAGGGCCAAGAAAAACCCTGAGTTATCTTGTGGATCTGAACTGTGTTTCACCTGTTGGTTGGGATTGTCACCTGGTTGTCTTTGCCTTCTTCATAGAGCTGTGAATGGGTTGTTTTACTGCAGTATGCAATGGTTGGTCTTTAGACTGTTGTGAGTGGGATTAGAGGCTGGGTATGCATGAGAAGAATGGTGTTGAGGCCACGAGCTTGGCATTTAGCCTGTCCTAGCGCCTTCATGACCTGGTAAAACCCTACTATGTGGGTTTGGTTGATTGGTAAACCTTGGCTATGTGTAAGCCTGCATTGACCCTTAGTCCTTGAGGAATCATGCCCAGCACGGGGGTGGCAGTGTTGCTAAGATATTGATGAGCACGTTGGCCTATGGTTGGGTGGAACGTTGCAGCGACGTAGCTGGTTGCGAGGCGAGTTCTTCATTAAAATATAAGCACTCCTGACTATTTCATCTTTGTAATTATATCTACTGTTTCATGAAGAAAGGATTAACATGTTGAACACTGGAATGTATATGTTTGCTTTCGCTGAATGTTGAGTAACCATGCATCCTTGTATGTTTTATGCATCTTAGTATGTATTATGTTAAGCTTTCAATATCAGCATTGATATCTGTCCATGTTCATGGGGTTGTTGCTTGTATGTTTGGTGTTAGTAGCATCCTTTTTTCCCGGTCGGAGGGTCGGGGTCGTTACATCAATCTTCTAAAACTTTCTTCCTTAATTATCTGGATCTCGTTCTTGAAAATTGGCTACAATACTGTTCTGATCACGCACTGGCCAGAATCCCCAAAGAAAGTCTAATGTCTTAGTGTGCTGATGATAGTTTAACATGTGCAAATAACGATCCCAAACAAGGCTCAGTAATCGACAAACTGTTGTTTTCCTATAACCAGTTTCACCAACAAGAAGAACAGGCTCACGATGCTCATAGAAACACTTCACTAGAAGGGAATAATCTTCTCAGGATTTTAGTCCATACAACTTTGTTGGGTATCCCCAAATATTGAGATGACATAGATAAATTAACAACCTCCTGCCATCTTGTAGAATCCTCTGAATACAATATCCCAACATCAATCTTCACACGAAGGTGCTTCTCTAATATGCTTTGAATAATAGCCTTTTCATATTCATCTCGTAGCCTCTCAATGAGCAACATATAACCGCCCATTGCTGAATCCTCATAAGATTTACCAGACTTTTTAAACCTCTCTTCCCACCGGAATAAATCACGAGGAGTAATAAATCCATGCTTCCCAGAAAAACTTTTGCTACTTTGCCTATGCCTTTGCAAGTCTTTCATAACTTTTACCATTTTTCTTGCATATCTCAGAGGAACTTCACATCGTCTTGCACAATTCATCTTCTGGGATATCATCTACATGAATTTCCGAAAAATGATTACAGAAAGCACAAGAGAGTATTTTACGACCACCATAAGCTCCAGCTGGGTTCTGAGTTGCAAATAACATAAAATGAGGATGAGGTTTAATTGTTGCCTAAAGTTCTCTATTGTCATCAAGCAAATGATTTAAAGCTTCTAGTACATCTGAAGGTGCTAGGTTAAGCTCATCTAAAACAATTTAATAACCCTCAGTGCACTGCCTCAACCAATATTCCTTCATGAAATATTATCTTTCTAGAAGAATCTGTGATGTAGGTACCAAGGTATTCCTGTATATCATTGTTCTCATGATTGTTGATGCAAACAAACTGGTGACCAGTAACAGTTGCAAGATATTCAATCAAACTTGTTTTACCACTAGAGGTCAAACCTTGTAATAGGATGGGATATCTACGAATAAAAACAACCCTTGCAAGATTCTTTAGGTGCTCTCTTATACTCTTTGTGAGAACATAGTGTTTGCAAAATTCAACATATTTCTCAACACCTTTTCTAAAGGGATCACCATCAACATGACTAAGGCACCGTGCTTTCTCCTTTTATTGTCCTCAAAAAGCTCAAGGGACTACAAAAACCGTCGCATAACATTTTCAAGGTTCTTGATGAGGAAAGGCCTCCTATGTAGTATCTTCTGTATATACAAAAATTTTGGCAAAATATTCTGCCTTGAAGGTTCACATCCTTGCTCCAAAACTAGACTCCACATGATTTATTAATAGGCTCTTATCTTCAGACATTTGGAATTCTTTCTCCTCGGACACTTTAAATAGGTTGCATTAGCAAAAGGGGCATCAGAGGGGATCCATTGGGAGTTTGAGGCAACCCATTCAAACACACAAATTGTAAACTTTTCTTCCACATGAGTGCCATCATGATTGCTTTTCTATCTGATATCGGTATTCAAATTGAAACCTGAGTGGTCACTTTGACTTTTGGATGCTGCCAGAAACTGAAATTTTGTTGGAGCAGATCTGATGATAACATCTGGTTTTGTCTGGGGATGGCATGCTCCCTATGAGCTTCCAAGAACAAGTAGACCAAGTTCCTTTCCATTTCATTGGGCTAGAGTCTTCATCACAAATCTCTGCTACTTAAAAATCTTGAAAACAAGCTATTGACTGAATCTTTAAACTACTCTGCAAATTGAAATAATCCTCTCACAACAATCTGATCATACTATACAAACTTAAGGAAATGCTTGAAGCATCAGGCTTATTTATTTATAGCTCCCATTCTAATCATCTGCTTTCTTTTGATTAGGTAAAATCATGCTTCCAATGAAGCCATACAAATATTTGACTAACTGGTAAAACTTCAGATCTGGAGATGATGAATAAAGGAGCCCATGGAATATCAAAATTCATTTCAAAAGAAGGGAAAATCCAACCTTCATTTGACAAAAAAAATCTGACATTTGAGCTGCTCAAAGACTCCATATAATTAACAAATGGATCAATGAAGTTATGAATAAATACCTCTTGCTACTGTTTAAGTTAAAGATCAAAATATCTTTGTCTATCCTCTTCCTCATAATGGCTGCCACTTTCAGCTATCTGCAAATTGAATTGCAAATATGGCTGCTCAATGTCTTTTACGGATTCAGGATGGTTGATTTCCACACAATGTTGTTTCTCATCAAAATTTGATTCATAGTTGTCATACATCCATTGGATGCTCCTCAAATCAACAAAAGGTGATGGAGGGATCTGCTCTTTTTCATCTGAATACTCATCATAGATTGGCATATCTTCAGAGTGAATCGATTGATGCTAATCCCAATTTAGAACTTCAATGTATTCATCATAAAATGGGGCATTCTGATCGATTTCTAAAGATAAAGATTTATGTTCTATGATGCTATCATCAACTTTAATATCATAATTTTGAAAAATTTCTTGTTGTAAAACAGAATTAGAGGAAGATAATAAATTGTCTTCCTTCTTCATAGCATAACCACCGGCTTCATCTTTACTACTAGAAGAATCTGCTTCTAAACCCTGGATATATAATGCATATCCCCTACAGCAATGCTCAAAAAGACACTCAGCTAGGTAAATCCTCTTACAATATGAATAAAAGGCATCATGAAAATCTTTCAAAGAGGAAATACTAGAAGTAGGAAGAGTTCTGTACCATTGTCTCGCACAACCATACAATGAATACATAAACATTTTCATCAGTACATCTTCATGATGTATGCTCAACTGATCCATCTATTGATGAAGTTTAATTACATGGTGTGCCGGATTGTCTTCTTCCTTTTCTCGGAATTGCAGAAGAAAATCTCCTCATTCATCAATGATAGGTACTATATTTGGAAAGCCAGGAACATTTGTGAAATTGAGCAGAGCAAATCTCTATGCCAACATGGTTTCAAAATGCTTTGACATCTTGTAAAATCGCCTCTGGATTATTCAAACATGGATTCACTCGATGAATAAATCTGTAGTCAAACTAGTGTCCTGCTCCTGTCCACCATCAAGAGCTGGATCTAATCGTTGTTATTCTTTCCCAGGGAAGATATCTTTTCATTTCTCCGTCCCCAACAATGGTGCTAAAAGATGTTATCCTTAAAGTTGAACCTAGACTACAGGGGTTCAAGCTTAAATAAATAGTTTTCAAAAATATAATTCAATGCAAATCAAGATAAAGACTGGGCTGGTATGTAATCAAAGCTATAGGAAAATCACATAATCATTAAAGAACTGTATAACATAAAACATAATACAAAATCCAATATCAAAGGAACTACGATCATGAATTTATGAAATGAGACTGACTCTGTTTTTAAAAGTTTAAAGATAATTGTATTTCACCATAAGAATAATGTAATGGGATTCAATTGACCACATAAAGGATAAATCACAAGAAATACAATTCATAAAATACACAGCCAAATCATAATCATACTCATATCAAAGCAGAACCTGTATTGAAGATGTAGAGTATTTCATGTCATACAGAATATCGTCAAAACTGGATTTCCATCACTCCAATTTCCACCCCTTTTCAATCTAGTGACTATCCTTATATACAAAATATTTGAGTTTCTAAGATAGCTATCAGATCCTACTTCTATGGATCAAATTTCTTCAAAAATAGAAAAGTCAATCTTCTAAAATTGTCTGTCTTAATTAGCTGGAGCTCGTTCTTGAAAATTGGCTACAATACTGTTTCGATCACGCACCAACCGGAATCCCCCAAGAAAGTATGATGACTCAGTGTGCTGATGATAGTTTAACATGTGCAAATAACAATCCCAAACAAGGCTCAGTAATTGACAAACTGTTGTTTTCCCAGAACTAGTTTCACCAATAAGAAGAATAGGCTCACAATGCTCATAGCAACGCTTCACAAGATGGAATAATCTTCTCAGGATTTTAGTCCATACAACTTTGCGAAGTATCCCCAAAGCTTGATATGACATAGATAACTTAACAACCTCCTGCCATCTTGTAGAATCCTCTGAATACAATATCCCAGCATCAATCTTCACACGAAGATGCTTCTCTAATATGATTTGAACAACAACATTTTCATCTTCATATCACAGCCTCTCAGCAAGCAACATATAACTGTCAATTTCCAAATCCTCATAATATTTACCAGATTTTTTGAACCTCTATGCCCACTGGAATAAATCACGAGTAATAAATCCATGCTTCCCAACAAAATTTTTTACTACTTTGCCTATGCCTTTGCAAGTCTTTCATAACCTTTACCATTTTTCTTGCATAGCTGGGAGGAACTTCACATCGTCTCGCACAATTCATCGTCTGGGATATCATCTACATGAATTTATGAAAAATGATTACGGAAAGCACGAGAGAGTATTTTATGACTACCATAAGCTCCAGGTGGGTTCTAAGTTGCAAATAACATAAAATGAGGATGAGGTTTAACTGTTGCCTAAAGTTCTGGTACAAAAAGTTCTCTATTGTCATCAAGCAAACGATTTAAAGCTTCCAGTAAATCTAAAGGTGCTAGGTTAAGCTCATCTAAAACAATTTAGTAACCCTTGCGCACTGCCTCAACCAATATTCCTTCCTGAAATATTAGCTATCCAGAAGAATCTGTGATGTAGGTACCAAGGTATTCCTGTATATTAATGTGCTCATTATCGTTGATGCGAACAAACTAGTGACAAGTAATAGTTGCAAGATATTCAATCAAACTTGTTTTACCACTAGATGTCGGACCTTGTAATGGGACGGGATATGTATGAATAAAAACAACCCTTGCAAGATTCTTTAGGTTCTCTCTTATACTCTTTGTGAGAACATAGTGTTTGCAAATTTCAACATATTGCTCAACACCTTTTCTAAAGGGATCATTGAACAACACAACTAAGGCACCGTGCTTTTGCCTTTTATTGTCCTCAAAAAGCTCAAGGGACTGCAAAAATCATCGCATAACATTTTCAAGGTTCTTGATGAGGAAAGGCCTCCTGTGTAGTATCTTTTGTATATATAGAACACTTGGCAAAATATTCTGCCTTGAAGGTTCACATCCTTGATCCAAAACTAGACTCCACATGATTTATTAATAGGCTCTTATCTTCAGACATTTGGAATTCTTTCTCATCGGACACTTTAAATAGGTTGCATCAGCAAAAGGGGCATCGGAAGGGATCCATTGGGAGTTTGAGGCAACCCATTCAAACACACAAATTGCAAACTTTTCTTCCACATGAGTGCCATCATGATTGCTTTTCTATCTGATCTCGGTATTCAAATTGAAACCTGAGTGGTCACTTTGACATTTGGATGCTGCCAGAAACTGAAATTTTGTTGGAGCAGATCTGATGATAACAGGAGGGTTACCCACAATGACTTTACATTACTTGTTTACATTATAGAACCTCCCTATAGGAACATCAGGGCATGACATGACTCAATTACATTACAGATACTTCCCAGAATAAACATCGAGGTATAATACATAAGATATACAAGTGAATACATTCCGAAGTTAAAATTAAATCAACACTCCCTCTTAACTAGGAAGGTATTCTCTCCACACAATTTATCAGCACAAGTCTTCTTCTCTGTATCATCTAGATCATCATCTAGTTCTCGTCATCTTCAAGTCATCTTCATCTTCAGGTCATCTTTATCATTCAAGTTATCTTCATCTGGATCTGGATCATCATCACTGGATCTGGATCATCTTTGCTAGATCAACATCATTGGATCTAGATCATCACTCAATCTAGATCATCATCACTAGATTTGGATCATCACTCGATCTAGATCATCACTGCTGGATCATTATTACTGGATCTAGATCATCACTCGATCTGGATCATCACTACTGCATCATCATCACTGGATCTAGATCATCACTCGATCTAGATCATCATCACTGGTGCTATCTTGTGATTCTTCATGTCATAGGAAGTTCTACAGAGCCAGCCCTTTTTGATGCTGGTTGTAGGCCTAGCCTCCTTGTAGGTCTTTTTTAGCCCTTATATCTGACCCTAAGTTAGAATGGCCAGCACTCACATCTAACCATGAGAGGAACACATCCAACATCATGTCAGAAAGGCACAACCCTTACATTCACTAGCATGATAGTACTCAACTACTATCATCCGTTAAAAGGCTCAGTACTCACTTCTGACCTTGACTCGTTAGAAAGGCACAACACTCACATCTAACCTTGACTCGTCAGAGAGGAACAACACTCACACCCACCAACATGACAGTACACAACTACTATCATCTGTGGAAAGGCACAGCACTCGCATCCACTAGTATGACAGTACACAACTACTATCATCTGTGGAAAGGCACAACACTTACATCTGACCTTCACTCATCAGAAAGGCACTCACTGCTAGAATGATGGTTCATGGTAACTGACCAGGTGCCTCCATTCATAGAATGGCAGTAGCACTTATATCTGACCCTAAGTCGAAATGGCTGCCACTCACATCTGACATGGAAGGAACCAATCCTCTCACCATGATAGAATGGCAACAACCCTTATATCTAATCAAGTGGGAACATATCCCTCAATCACATCAAAATGGACTTGCACTCATATCTGATCATGTGAGAACACATCTCACAGTCATATCAGAATGGCCCTTAGTCCTAGACTGAGTTTTCCTAGTAACTAACCAGGTACCTCCATTCAAAGAATTTTAATAGCCCTTATATCTGATCATGTAGGGACCAATCCTAAAATCACATCAGAATGGCTCAACACTCATATCCGACATGGAAGGAACCAATCCTCTCACCATTATAGAATGGCTCTGCTCTTACATCTGACCATGGAAGGAACCTAATACTCTCACCATGTTAGAATGGCTCTAGTTCTCATCATTTCGCTTTAGAGGGAACCTCGATATGGAGAACACCAAGTTTCTCCCTGAAGTAATCAAACTTCACTTTGGCCATTTCTAGCATAGAATCACATCAGGGCTGATTACGTCCAAGGATGACCTACGAGCTTTTCCAGGACCAATTGCATCCGAGGACAACTTACAAGTCTGTTTACATCTGAGAAACCTACGAGCTTCACCAGGGTTTATGCTCAGACAACCTATCTCACTGACTATGCTAGAACTCCCTCTTTCAAGAGATATCGATCTGGATCACATACTGGAGCTTCAGTACTCATCTATCCCAAATAGAAAGTGGCAACATCTTTTGCCTCAGCTGTACTCAGTGCCACGCAGGACTCCATCCTACCAAACCAAGAGATCACACTTGATCCCATACTGAAGTAGCACCTCGAAGTGCTCTTCCTCTCAATGGCACTACCTGCCCAATACGAATCCACATAACCCTTTAGGTTAATCTTCTGATTTGCCTCATACTTGAGCCCATAATCAACTGTACCCTTCAGGTACCTCACAGAATGCTTTACAACCATCAGGTGAACATGTCTCAATGTGTTCACAACAAAGCAAATATCTGGTCTCGTATTCTTCAGGTACATCAAGGAACCAGTCATCTGATGATACATCGTAGCATCAATTGTCTCTGGTGAAGCAATACTCAATAGCTACAGGTTTGATGTCATAGGTGTGTTCATGGCCTTACAGTCCATCATCCTTAACCTCTTTAGGATCTCTACTACATACTTCCCTTGTCCACACCTCCATGCGTAGTGCATTGAGCATCATACTCCCTTTGTCTTCTGTACTCTATGCATTGAAACATTTTGTACCGGAGTGACAAATAGCTTCCTATGCTACTAATATTCTATGTATCCATCTAGTGTATAAACTTTCATATTCAACCTTGTAGCAAAGGTTAAGATCTTCATCAAGCTCATCATGTATGTGTTTCAACTCCCACTAGCTATAAATGTCTCTTCGTAGTCTATGCCTTCTTTTCCTGAGAAGCCTCATGCTATGAATCTTCCCTTTGATCCCACGATGTTTCCATCTACTGCATGATGGAACTACGAACTTCAGTTCATGTATGGATACTGCATCCTAGACATCATTCTTCTTGAACTGGTCTTCCCTTTATTCTCGGTTACTTCTTCATAGCTGGAAGGTTCTGCATCAATGATGTCGTTACATTCGTCATATTATTCTTCATCTCTTGAGTTGTCGTCACTTGTTCTTCGGAACAAGTCTCATTCTTCTTTGCTTGTAGGCGATTATGTATGCGATATTTCCTACAATTCAAATGCATTTTCATGGTTAGAGACATTTCATAAGGAATATTCATAATGGAAAATTATTATGCATAAATATGTGATCATGCAACTATTTTAGCCAATACAACATTCATCCATATCTCACAGAAAATTTCTAGATGCCTTCCATCTCTACTAGGACAACATTGAGATTGTGCACTAATCCAATATGTAAGGAAAGAGGTTTCATTATAGATAAGCAGCAATGGAGAGTTGTATAGCACCATGAGCTACTTACCCATCACATGTGTATTAGTAGTATACTGTCATTAATGCAAACATTCTATCATGCATAATACATTAACTGAATATAAACAAATGCATAACAAAACAATATCATGAGATGACAATTGAATACTTATCTTTATTTGTTTCATGGCTAGACTCCTTTTTGAGCCTTCAGCTTCATCGTCTTCTTCATTCATAATAATATCGTTTCTTATCCAAATGATAAGATGGATAAGAGGTTCTTCAAGAGTTGAGCTCTTCATATTCCTCATCGCTTAAGGGATCTTCTTTGGATGGTGAGAGATTTATCTTCCCATATTCTTTTCTCTTACGATGAGTTGAGCATCTTCTTTTGTGTGCTCTTCTCAGTATCTTTTTGAAAGTAATCACTTCCTTCTAGCACACACTCCTTGAATGAATGAATCCCATGATCCTGGGAGGCCATTCAAGGTGGCTATCACCACTTCTGCATTCTCCACTTCTTCTTCTACTACTTCAAGTTGTTCTTTGATTTGAGAGACCCTTATAAAGTATGACTGTATGGTCTCTGCATTCTGGATCTTCACATTCTACAATTGGTTTCTTAAGGTCATATTATGATTTATGTTCTTCCCTTCAAATAGCTTGGTCAAGGAATCAAACATCTTCGGTGTCTTTAGGGAAGACACTTGTGGTACAGGGTGATCCCTGATTGAATCAACAATGATCTTCTTGGTCTTGACCAAGTTCTTCTTGTGTAAGGCTTTGAGCCTCATCTCCCTCTGGAACTAGAACCTCTCTACTCATGTAGGTGTCCAACTCATTTTCTTCAGAGAGATCATATACTTCCATGCTTGGAGGTTGTCAACTTCACCAAGATTATTATAAAGCCGATGTGATAGATCACTTTGAAATGAGAACCTCAAATGAAAATAGCAAAAGATTAGATCTTACCGATTTGAGGTATCCATCCTGGTTCTGGAGCTGACTGATCTAGGGTTTGTCAGAGAAACCCTAATTTTCAAAACTTGGAATATTTCAGATCTGATTTGATAGAAAGATAGATCTATTAAAGTTGAGCTATCCAATGTACTCATTTTCTAAAAACAATGGGCTGAACCTTCGGAACAGGAAGCCCTAGTTTTCCAATTTCTTCTACAGAAATTCCTGTTACTATTTCTATGGTATCTCAAAAATTACTACTCTTCTGTATCTAAAATAGTGTTGCAAGGTATCCTCTCCTATCCTTGTTTCAACACCACAGGTTTCATCAGAATTGGTTTCACCAATTGGGACTTATGATCATTTTTTCAAGGTGACCTGTTACAGGACTATTCAGAACAACAAAGTTTTATGGACTTCCACATGTCAATGTTTCATCTTCTGGGTCTAAAACTCAGACCATAGAAGTTAAAGTACGTGCCCTTTCTGGAAAACCTTTATAAATTTCACTTGGACCTTTGTAGCATAAGATATAGCAATTCTCCCCAGCTGTCCTCTTTAGGGATGAATCCTGGAAGAGGCTAGAACCCTAACTTGGAGGGATCATATCTCCCAGAATATAATGAATATGAGGCTTCATTTTGGACACAGTGTAAATCAAGATTTCATATTCATCCTATGAAATTTTTTGCTCCTGTTCCTTCTCCAATCCATAGATATAGGGAATGTACCAAAACTTATCTATTTCAGTATTTAGGGTTTTTTCATCTTGGAGCCAAACTAGGGTTTGAATTTCCTGTAGTTATACCCAGAAAAAAATCTTGACCCATGTCTCTAAACTTTGATTTTTATGAGGAGAGAAATCCTAGGCTGGGCTCACTCAAAAATTCCTCTATTGTAGAAAGGCCTAATTTCCCGCATCGAAAACTGAAAACGCTCGAAATTGAATTCCGCTTCGGAAGAAAGATGCACCCTTCAATGGAGAGTCATCCTAGCATACTTTTGCTAATGGATTGTGGAGAGAGACCCAAAAAGTAAGAATCCCTAACTTCTGCTACTACACAATGTCTTCTTCTCATGTTAGCTATGATACCATGTTAGATTTTTATATTTCAAGCTACCATTATGATCTTAGGATCTTTAACTGAGAGAATAACATGCACAACAATAAAAGCACAAGATACAAGAGACACAAAGAATTTTCCTTGGGGAAACCATAAAGGAGAAAACCCCGCAACTTCCTTAGAGATAGAATCAACACCAAAATTAAAACCCGAAAACATAAAGATGATCTCCTGAAAACAACAGTCTCTCTTTTGTCTGAGCAAATTCTCCTCTCACTCATGCACCCCAATGAGTGAGTGTGTGTGTGATAAATAGAGAGGCTCACTCTCTATTTATATTCTTTCATTCACTTGAAACCCACTGCAACATGTCGGACTCACTTAACAATTACTTACTAGAGCCGACATCTCTAGGAGTGTCTAATAACCCTAGTGCCCCACAACTTGTGGGGACTTTGCCTCCTCTGACCAAAAAGGAGGGTTATCCTTAACACAATGGTGGGGACTATTGCCCTGAATTACAACGAATCACTTAGGGTCGACTTCTCTAGGATAGTCTAATAACCCTAGGGCCCCACAACTATGGGTACTTTAACCCTTGACCAATAGGAGGGTTACCCACAATGACTTGACATGACATGTTTAGATTATAAAACCTCCCAATGGGAGCATCAGGGCATGAAATGACTCAATTACATTACAGATACTTCCTGAAATAAACATCGGGGTACAATACATAAGATATACAAGTGAATACATTCCAAAGTTACAATTACATCAACACTCCATCTTAACTAGGAAGGTATTCTCTCGACACAATTTATCAGCACAAGTCTTCTTCTCTGTATCATCTGGATCATCATCGAGTTCTCATCATCTTCAATTAATCTTTATCTTTAGGTCATCTTTATCATTCAAGTCATCTTCATCTGGATCTAGATCATCACTCGATCTGGATCATCTCTACTGGATCAACATCACTGGATCTGGATCGTCACTCAATCTGGATCATCATCACTCGATCTGGATCATCATCACTCGATCTGGATCATCACTGTAGGAACATCATTACTGGATCTATATTATCACTTGATCTGGATCATCACTGCTAGATCATCATCACTGGATCTAGATCATCACTCAATCTGGATCATCACTGCTGGATCATCATCACTGGATCTAGATCACCACTTGATCTGGATCATCACTGCTAGATCATCATCACTGGCGCTATCTCATGATTCTTCTCATCATAGGAAGTTCTACAGAGCCATCCCTTTTTCATGCTGGTTGTAGGTCTACCCTCCTTGTAGGTCTTCTTTAGCCCTTATATCTAACCCTAAGTCAGAATGGCCAGCACTCACATCTAACCATGAGAGGAACACATCCAATGTCATGTCAGAAAGGCACAGCCCTTACATTCACCAACATGACAGTACTCAACTACTATCATTTGTGAAAAGTCTCAGCACTCACATTTGACCGTGAATCATCAGAAAGGAACAGCACTCACATCTGACCTTGACTCGTCAGAAAGGCACAACACTCACATCCACCAGCATGAAAGTACACAACTACTATTATTTGTGGAAAGGCACAGCACTCACATCCACCAGCATGACAGTACACAACTACTATCATCTATGGAAAGGCATGGTACTTACATCTGACCTTGACTCGTCAGAAAGGCACTCAGTCCTAGACTGAGGGTTCCTGGTAACTGACCAGGTGCCTCCATTCAGAGAATGACAGTAGCCCTTATATCTGAACCTAAGTCAGAATGGCCGGCACTCACATCTGACATGGAATGAACCAATCCTCTCACCATGACAAAATGGAAACAACCCTTATATCTGATCAAGTGGGAACACATCCCTCAATCACATCAGAATGGCCATGCACTCATATCTGATCATGTGAGAGCACATCTCACAGTCATATTAGAATGGCCCTTAGTCCTAGACTGAGTTTTCATGGTAAGTGACCAGGTACCTCCATTCAAAGAATGGAAATAGCCCTTATATCTGATCATGTAGGAACCAATCCTACAGTCACATCAGAATGGCCAGCACTCATATCTGACATTGAAGGAACCAATCCTCTCACCATGACAGAATGGCTCAACACTTACATCTGACCATGGAAGGAACCACTCCTCTGACTATATCATAATGACTCACGGACTCATCACTTCCCGTTGGGGGAAATCTCAATCTGGAGAACACCAAGCTTCTCCCTGAAGCACTCAAACTTCACTCTAGCTAATGGCTTTGTCAACACATCAGCTATCTGTTCATCCGTCGCAACATACTGGAGCTTCATTGCTCCTCTCTACACTAGATCTATGATATAGTGATACTTGATCTCAATATGCTTCGACTTGTCATGGAACACCAGGTTCCCTGACAACTTCACACAACTTTGGTTGTTGCAATATATACAAGTAGCATCCAACTGGAGATCAAATAAATCAAACTGTAGCTTCCTCAGCCATACTACCTCACAACTAGTTGAAGAAGCTGTGACATACTCTGCTTCAGCTGTACTCAGTGCCACACAGGATTGTTTCCCGCTAAACCAAGAGATCCCACCTGATCCCATATTGAAGCAACACCCTAAAGTGCTCTTCCTATCTATGGCACTACCTGCCCAATCTGAATCAACATAACCCTCCTTATTAGTCTTCTGACTCACCTCATACTTGATCCCATAATCAACTATACCCCTCAGGTACCTCAGAATATGCTTTGCAACAATCAAGTGAACATGTCTCAGATCTATCAGGAACTAGCTCAAGGTGTTCATAGCAAAGCAAATATCTGATCTTGTGTTCATTAGGTACATCAAGGACCTAATCATCTAACGATACATTGTAGCATCAAATGCTTATGATGAAGCATCACTTAATAGCTTCAGGTTTGATGCCATAGGTGTGGTCATGGCCTTGCAGTCCATCATCCCGAATCTCTTCAGGATCTCTACCATATATTTCCCTTGTCCCAGGGAAATTCCATCTGCATTCTGCCACACCTCCATTCATAGGAAATAATGCATCATACCCAAGTCCTTCATTTCAAACTAAGTAGCAAGCTTCCTCTTCGTATCATCAATCAACCCATCCATAACTGTTACAAACAAATCATCTACATGCAGTAGGAGCATCACTGGGTTGCCATCCTCAACCTTGTAGTAAAGGTTGGAATCTGCTTTACTCTTGGTAAGGCCCAAACTGGATAGAAATATGTCAATTCTACCGTACCATGTCCTGGGTTTCTGTTTTAAACTGTACATGGATTTATTCAATCTACACACATGAGACTCCCTATCATGTGTCTCAAAATCAAGTGGCTGCTCCACATACACTTCCTCTTCCACTACACCATTTGAAGTCTTGACATACATCTGGTGTATCTTCCATTTCATTACTGTAGCTAGAGCAAGTATTGATCTGATGGAAGTGTATCTAGCTACAGGTGCAAATGTTTCTACATAATATGTTCCTTATTTTTGGGAGAAACCACGAGCAACAAATATTTCCTTATATTTTTCTATACTACTGTCTGCAACATGCTTGATCTTGTAGATCCATTTGGAAGTTACAACCGACTTCCCTTCTGGTCTCGGGACAACATCCCAAACATCATTCTTCATGATCGATTGATATTATTCAATCATAGTATCCTTATACATTCTTTCTGTTATGTCGCTTCTTCATAATTGGAGAATTCTTTATCGATGAAATCACATAATAAGGCTACATAACTAGAGCAAGCTCTGGTCCTCTTTCTTTCTCTGTGATTCTCTTCTGGAGCCCCATACCTTGGATAGCTTCCCATACCCAAGCATGTTTCCTCTTATGAGGATTCTTCTCCTAAGGTGGATCTACAGGTTCTTGAGGTTCTTCAAATTCTCGATCTTCTTCTTGAGTTTCTTCGTTCATGGTTGTGTCATGAATTCTGGGTGCTTTCGATTCTTCAGAAACTTCAGCAAGTTTCTTTCTGAATTTGTTGTAAGCTGAGTCTTCGTCAAATGTTACATCCCTGGTCATGTCAATATTCTTGAACCATGGGAAGTATATTCTATAAGCCTCAGAGCTTTCAAAGTATCCCACAAATATACCCTTCTTTCTTGAAGGATATATTTTTTTCCTCTTCTCTTTTGGAATCTGTATGTACACTAGACAGCTGGATATTCTAAGATGGCTGACTTCTAGTTTCTTTCCGAAAAAGAATTCTTTAGGTGTATTGTTCTCGAGTACTCTGTGTGGAGTACGGTTCTGTACATACACTGCTATTCTGGCAACTTCTGCCCATAGATGCATAGGATGATCTTGATCATGAAGCATTGTTCTTGCAGCTTCCATGATAGTTCTATTCTTCCTTTCTACAATCCCATTTTGTTGTGGATTATATGGAGTCGATAACTCCCTCTTAATACCCGAGTCTTTGCATAACTCTTTGAATTCATTTGATGTGAATTCTTTGCCATTATCTAATTGAAAGGTCTTGGTATTCCTTTTAGTGTGGTTCTCGATCAAGACTTTTAATTCCTTGAACTTGCTGAATACTTCATCTTTGTTCTTCATGAAGTAAATCCATGTATTCCTAGAAAATTCATCAATGAAAGAAACATAGTATACATACCCACTTAGTGAACTTGATGACATCGGACCGCATACATCGGAGTGAATGATTTCCAAGATTCTTTTTGCCTTGCTCTCGCTACTTGGAAATGTCTTCTTTGTATTCTTTCCTTTCGCACATCCTTTGCAGACTCCATCATGTTTTCCTTGAATTTCTAGAAGACCTTCAAAATCTTTTCTTGGAAGTGGTAGTGCTCTGTAATGCACATGTGCAAGCCTTCTATGTCAAAGCTCATTTGGCTCTATTGTGTCATGGACTAAATCTTGTTCTGGATGGCCCTTCAATTTGTATATACCTCCTTCTTGTTCCCCAATCACTACTGCATCATTAATAGTCTTTCCCTTTTTCCACATGATAACTTAGCCATCTATAAATGCAACCCTCATGCCATTTGCATCTAATGCAGATATGGAGAGAAGGTTCTTCTTTAGTCCTGGTACAAACAATACATCTTGCATCTTCATAGACTTTCCAGAGTCTAGCTTATAGGAGGATTCCCCACTACCTTTTATTGGATACTGGTAGTCATCTCCAAGTTTCACCTTGTGAGGTGATTCATGTTCTGAAAGTTTTACAAAGGAATCTTTGAATCCTATCATATGTTTGGAAGTCCCACTATCTATAAGCCAATCATTGCTTCCATGTGTGATGTTTCCTGTGAGAGCAGAAATCAAGACATATTCTTCATCACTTGAAGAGTCTTCACTTTCATATCTGGTTCTCTTTGTGGAAGGTTCATCATCCTCTGCAACATGAGCATGATGTCTTCTCCTGTTTTCCCTTTTCTTATTTTGTCTCTTAGGACAATATTTTTCAAAGTGTCCTACTTCATCACATGTATAACATCTGCTTCTAGACAAATATTTTCTAGAGTTAGTTTTATGGAAGTGATTACCTCTGGAGCGATGAGAACTTCTTTTTATTTTCTTGGAATGAAATGTGAGGGCTTGATCTTCACTTCCCATATTTTCTTCTTGAGATGCTACCCGAGCTTCTTCTTGAGATCATTCTTCCCATAGTCTACTAAATTTGACTAACTTCTTTCTGGCACAAATCCCTTGAATAAAGGAGTCCCATGATCTAGGGAGACCATTCAAGGTGGTCATCACAATCTCTGCATTCTCCACTTCTTCATCTACTGCTTCCAGCTGTTCCTTGATCTGAGAGACCCTTGTAAAGTAATACTGGATGGTATCAGCATTCTGGATATTTACATTCTTTAGTTGGTTTCTTAGAGACATCTTTCGATTTATGTTCTTCCCTTCAAACAATTTGGTTAGGGAATCAAAAATAGCTTTAGGTGTCTTTAGGGAGGACACCTGTGGTATGAGGTGATCCTTGATTAAATCAGCAATAATCATATTTTCCATAACCAAATTCTTCTTGTGTAGGTCCTTAACCTCATCTCCCTCTGGAACTAGAACCTCCTCATTGATATAGGAGTCTAACTCATTTTCTTTTGGGACCAAGGAGATCCTTTACTTCCAAGCTCGAAAGTTATCAGCTCCCTCAAGATTTTCATCAAGCTTGGTATGATGAGACATATTAACTAAGAACCTCAAATAGAAATACAAAATATTTAGATCTTACCAAGTCAAGATGTTGGATCTGGATTTGGAGCTAAAATTCTGCAGTGCTGGTTCAGGAGCAGATTAGGGTTTGGCTTTTCTGGAGTTCTATCCAACCAAATGCTTTGATCTTGATCTCTAAACTTCGATTTTGAGGCGGAGATCTATCGAGGCCTAGGCTCACTGAAAAATTCCACTTTTGTTGAAAGCCCTAATTTTTGGCAGCAGTGTCGGGTCCAAAACTGAAAAATATCAAAATTGGATTATGCTTCGACAGAAAGATGCGCCCTAGGGAGGAGAGTTAATCCAACCTTCTTTTGCTGAAAATTTGTGGAGACAGATACACAAAGTAGGAAGCCCTAGTTCCTGCAGCTGCATAGTGTCTTCTTCTTAGGTTAGCTCTGATACCATGTTAGAATTTTATCATTCAAGCTAGCATTATGTTAGGATATTTAACTAAGAGAATAACAAGTACATCAATCAAACACAAGAGACAATGAACACAATGTTTTTCCTCAGGGAAATCATAAATGGAGAAAACCTCACAACTTCCTCAGAGATAGAATCAGCACCAAAAGTAAAACCCCAAAACATTAAGATGATCTTCCGACAATAGTAGCCTCTTTCTTCCTAGCCCCAGTGTCGTCTTCTTCCTTAGATATGCGCTACAACTGAGTGTGAGTGAGTGCATTCTAAATATAGAGGCTAGCACTCTATTTATACTAATTCTTGACTTGACAAAACCCTACTATGGCCGAATTCTCTAGGAGAGTCTAATAACCCTAGTGCCCCAGAACTGTGTGGACTTTAACCCTTGATCAATAGGAGGGGTACCCACAATGACTTGACGTGACCTGTTTACATTATAGAACCTCCTAATAGGAACATCGAGGCATGACATGACTCAATTACATTACATATACTTCTCGGAATAAACATCAGGGTACAATACATGAAATATACAAGTTAATACATTCTGAACTTACATATAAATCAACAAATACATTGATATGAGGCGTATAAACCCTGACACCTATATTCACCATATTTATATGGATCCAAACATTTCACCTGTAAGGAAGTTGCAGAGGAGGAAGAATACTGCACTAAAGGATATCATAAAAGAAGAATTACAAAAACTTCTTACTACTCATTTCATCTATCCTATCTTCGATAGTAAATGGGTTTCTCCTTTAGTGGTAGTTCCAAAGAAAGTCACAAGGAAATGGTGCATTTGTGTTGATTTTAGGGAGCTAAACAAAGCCACACTCAAAGACTACTTTCATTTACCTTTTATTGATCAAGTGTTAGATACCCTATCAGGTAAATAGTAATTTTCCTTTCTTGATGGATATAGTGGTTAAAAATAGATTTTAATAGCACCAAAAGATCAAGACAATACCACTTTTACATGACCTTGGGGAACATACACTTATCGAGTTTTTTCATTTGGTCTACGTAATGCACCTGCCACTTTTCATTGAGCAGTATTAGGAATATTTTATGATCTTATACATGACTATGTAGAGGTATGCATGGATGATTTTACAGCCTATGGAAATACCTTTCAAGAATCCCTTGACAATCTCGAAAAGGTCTCGATCCGATGTCAAGAAACAAATTTATCCCTTAGTCATGAAAAATGTAAAATGTTACTGACAAAAGGTATAGTTTTAGGACACCATGTTTCCTCCCAAGGAATTAAGGTCTATCTCACTAAGATCGAAGTCATTATTGACCTTCCCCCTCTGAAAACTCAAAAAGAGGTTAGAATCTTTCTTGGTCATGTAATCTATTACCACTTCTTTATTGATAATTTCACTAAAATAGTTGCACTAATGTTTAAATTGCTTACAAAGGATGTAGAATTCCAGTGATTAGAATATTTTCAAAATGATTTTAAAATTCTAAAAGCTAAACTATCAGTGGCACCAATACTCAGGGGTCCCGATTGGTCCCTTCCTTTTCATATATCCACCGATACCTTTGATACAGCCATAGGAGGAGTCCTCGTCCAAAAAGAGGGCCAAGAACCTTATGCCATTTATTTTATTAGCAAAACTTTGACTCCTCTCGAACTTAATTACACTGTTACTGAAAAAGAATTTTTGGCAGTAGTTTATTCTATTAATAAATTTCTCCATTACATTACAGGTTATGATGTTTTTTTGCATACCAATCACTCTGCCATTAGATTTCTAATGAATAAACCAATTACCAATGGTTGAGTGACCCAGTGCCTTCTTCTATTTCAAGAGTTTAACATTATCGTCATTGACTGACCTAGTAGAGATAATCTAGTAGCAGATTTCCTTTCCCGTATCCAACATGAAGACAGTACTAAACCGGTTGATGACACTTTTCCCGATGAACATCTATTTGTTGTATCTATTCATACCCCTTGGTTCACAGATATTGCTAATTATTTAGCAACTGGTAAATTACCAAACCATGTGTCCACTCATGAGAAGCATCGTATTATAGTTCAGAGTTCCAATTATTCTTGGGTGTGTAATGATCTCTTCCACACTGGTCTAGATCTTATTATTTGAGGATGTGTGTGAGAGGATGAAATAACAGAAACCCTCCATGCATGCCATGATGGACCGTGTGGAGGACATTTTTCTGATAAGAGGACGACATATAAAGTATTACATTCTTGTTATTATTGGCCAAGCATTTTTAAGGATGTTGCCAAATACCCTAACGAATGTGATAGTTTCCAAAGAATGGGTAGACCTACGTCATCTGATCAGATGCCCCTACAACCCCGAGTCATGATTGAACTCTTTGAGAAATGGGCTCTTGATTTTGTAGGACTGATTTCTCCCATGTTTCATAAAAATAAGTATATCCTAGTTTGCACATACTATGTCACCAAATGGGTAGAAGCCAAAGCTTTGTTTAGGGCTATAGAAAATCAGTGGTAGAATTTATATATGAAGAAATATTTACCCAGTTTGGTGTACCTAGAGAAATTGTCACAGATCAAGGTACTCAATTTACTTCCAAATTAATGAAAGAACTTACTAAAACATATGGCATTCGACATTGCTAGTCTTCACCTTGTCACCCCCAGGCTAATGGTTAGGTAGAATCAACCAACAAAGTTTTAGAATCCATTTTAACTAAAACCATTCACTTGCATCATAAGGATTGGGAAGATAGACTTCCAGAGGCTTTATGGGCCTATAGGATAACATGGAGAAACACTACCGGACATACCCCCTACGAGTTAGTGTGTCGAAAACAAGTCCTTCTACCTATTGAATTTCAAGTTAAAACCTTTCGTATGGAAGAACAATTAGGCATGAATTTGGATGAAGCACAGAAACAACGAATATTGCAGATTAATGAATTAGATGAGATTAGATAAGATGCACTCCAAAGAACCATGCTAATACAGAATCAACGAAAGACATGGCATGATAAATTTATTAAGAAAAAGAAATTTAATACTGGAGATTGGGCACTACTATTCAAATCACGGTTTAAAATTTTCAAAGGAAAGTTAACTACCTGTTGGATGGGCCCATATGAAGTAGTTACAGATTTTGACAATGGGTCTGTAAAAATTAAGACAATTGATGGCTCACAAATTTCCTTTGTAGTAAATGGACATAGACACATACTTTAACACCAACCGGCATCTAAACAGGATTTCATATAGAATGTTTTGCAGCAGAATGAAATGGAATTGGTTGAAGGGGAAGTTATTCGTACTCCTCCTAATATATATGTAAATATGTGTTTGCTTTTTTGAATACATAAGTCATTTCTAACAGATTATTTACAAGGGACTCTTTTTCTTTTTTATATATGTTTTCGTGAATAAATTGAATCATCTAACAAGCAGTTTTGTAGTTGATTACAAGTACTTTATCTCTATAAGCAGCTCATGGAGTATTACTTGGAAAAGGGAAGTATGTTAAAACACTCATCAGGTATCTTGACATTTCTTGGGGTACTTTTGAAATTTGCAGCTTATAGTTAAAATTAAAAAAATTACAATCCTTTGTATATCATTCTTAACCAACTCTTCTATGATTCATATGGTTTTGGTATTTTTATTCAGACCTGTATATTTCTAGTTTTTTTTTTGAACAGTTGCTTGATAGACCTACTTTAATTGTGATATGCTTTCATAATCTCATCTTACACCTATGGATTACTAGTTCATCCTATGCTTGTTATCAAAACTTGTCTCTCGTGTATTTTGGTGATAACTTAAGAGTAAGTGGAATTTTTTACTGTGGGGAACATTACTTTTATTTTATGAAGAAGAAGCACTGTAAGGTTAAAAAACAACTTTAAGTTATTCTCTTTTGACATTATTTATGGTTAAGGCCATTATGAAATTACTTATAAGTTTATTTTACAAGATTGGATTATGTGTTTAGCAGGACTTAACATGCTCTAGTACCAATCGAATTCCACATATTTAATATCATTATACAAGGAAAACCCGTTGGGGTACTGAACAGGCCTGCTGGTAGTGGGTCAATGCTAAGTAAAAAATTAAAACACGGAAGCTCGATAAATACAAGGCAAACCCGTCGGGGTACTGAACAGGATCGCTGGCAGCGGGACTATACTTGAATGGTACCAAGGTAAACCCATCGAGGTACTGAAAGGCCTACTGGTAGCGAGGCAATACCTGGTAAAATAGATCTGTTTAATGCACTACTATGCACATAGTTCATAAAACAATGACAATATACAGATTGTTTTTTTAGAATTTATAAATAAACATGTCATGGCCAATTGTTTATAATGTCATTTTAGAATGGCTTTAAGTTGGGCTTGACCCTAGCCATCTAATTCAACAAATACCTAGGATGTCTTTATCTTGGAAATAGGACCCATAGCTGTAAATCTCACACACTCCGGGGTAAACTTAAATATTTTGTGATGACAAGATATATTTAAAATAAGGCATGGATGACTAGCTTCTTCCTGTGGCATTCTTTTGGTTATATTATTATCATTCAAGCAGTCTTTCTAAGCACTGTTATATTTTTCATGAATATACATATCTGAATCATTTCCATTCACTAATTAGTTTTTCTTTTTTATTACAAAACAATAACAACATGGTAGAAATCTGTATTTTCGTTAGATGGAACAATTAATTCTCCTCTCTTGTATGGATTATGGACACGCCATATCTTTGGTTTGGGGGAGGATTAGGAAAATTTAGATTGTTTTTGTTTTTCATTATTTATGTTAAATCTATTTATCCCTAACAAATGATAAGTGTTTTTCAAGATAATATAAGCAATGGAACTTGGTTATAGCATGAAGCATATTTTCATAGAAAAATCAATATGGAGAACTATATGAAGGATCAAATGAAGGTCCAAATGAAATACCAAATGACGTTCTAAATAAAACATTGTGATATCATAACACTTATGATTAAAACTTAATAACCAAATTTTGTTTTTTTGGCAAATAAGTTTTTACCTCCATATGGATGCTTTGACCTTAAAAGTTTTTTATCATTTCACTATTGGAAACCCTATCCTCTTACCCAATCATGCATGTAAACTATCAAATGACCGATTTTCTTGTTGATCAATCTTATCGTAAATGTGATTTATACGTTTCATTTCATATGTCCTACCAATCCAAAGTTTTACTTTGGACATGGTTGAATTAATTTTAAACCTTATGAACTCATCCATTTATGCATATGCCCGTTGTTGGCTCACATCTCAAAATTTGTTATGACAGTGTGATCTCTTATCTTTCTCTTTGGTCAGTGGGACTTGGCATTTCTCCAATTTGGGGGAATGTTGATCCCATATTTGTTATCATTTTTTGTAGTTAAATTGCTCATTTAAACATATGTTTTGTTATCTTTTTACATATTTTATGTCACACAGCTCACCATTTAACCCCAGGTATGAATGAATTTAAGGTTTATATAAAATCCATTTATTATTATCATTTTATGATTTTATTGATTAAAATTGGCATTGTTGAAACACATTTGATATATTAATTGATTTGTATATTTGTTTTCAGGTTATATAATCTATTTGGATGAATTAACAACACGCACGCTTTAAAGTAGCCATGCACACAACACATCTAGCTCATCATCTAGCTCACTGTGTGATATTCCTTGGCAGGTTTCCAGGCATTTAAATATTGTTACTGTAGACCATAGTCCTTAAGTGCACCAACAAATAGGCATCGCATTCGTCCTAGATCTATGCACAACATACCCAGGTCACGATCCATCTCGTTGTTCATCTTTTTGTCTAGATCACTAACCAGACTGCATGCAGTTGATAATCGATTCCAGGCATTAAAATGTTGAAACAGGTCTACAAACAAACTGCTATCCACACGTTCAGATCATGGAGAAGCTTTTGTTCTAGAAGACTCTCCATCATGCCGCCCCTGCTCGACACCACACCAACAGTCCACGCATTTGAAGATGCAATGGTTCACATTCTAGAAGGATCACCAGTGTGCTCTCCTCTGTCCAACACCACTCCACCAGTCGCGCTAAGGAAGGAGCCATGTGCCACATCAAACACACTGAAGAGAACCGTTTGCACTGAAGAGGGAGCTTGTGCGTTACACCGTCCAATGAAGAGAGCTGACACATGCTGAAGAAAGAATATGTTGTGCGTTGGAGTTTTATTAGTTAGGTTCCTTTATGGATAGTCTAAATTTAGAGAGTAGTCGACCACTAAAGGGTCGACTTTCTCATCCTTGTAAACATTGTATATAAACACCTCCATGTGCAAAGTTAGAGAGTTGATCATTTCATTTGTTAGACAATCATTTTTTAAGAGAATAATTTTGTAACTCTGTTCCATCATTTTAATAGAGTTGTATACTTTGTTGTTGATGATTGCGTTTGAGTCACCGTTAGCCAGGAATCACCCTTGATTGCTGAGAGGGCCCCTCATCAACCAGAGACTTCTTTTCTTTTCTTGTTCATTTCTTTCATCTTTTCTGTTGTAGTTAGTTTAATTTCCACTTTGTTTTATTATTTCATTTGTTTCCTGTAACGTATTTTATTTCGAAAATTAGATAGCTAGTTGCGCGTATAGTTTGTTTTAATTTGCTTTTAGTCTTTTTATTTTCCGCATTACTGTTTAGTTTATTTACAGGAAGATAGAATAGATTGCTTTTAAATAGAATTGTTTCTCTTTATTTACTTTTTTTTATAAGTTATGCAATTTGAATTTCAATTTGTTTATTAACATGCAATGATTTCTTTATATTCATGAATTTGTTTAAGTTCGTTTCATTGTTAAATTTGATTAATAAACAGGTTTACTTATTGCCTTTATGCATTATATCTACATGTGCACCAATTCAGCTGAAGATTATATCATTCAGGTTAATTTTTGTCATTTTAATTGTACAGACTGTCATTCGGACAACCTGTTTAAACTGCCATTCAGTCACCCATTTTAAACCCCCAGTTCAGTCTGTGATTCAGCCCACTGTTTCGTTTTTAGTGTTTTTAATGTGTTTTGAAATTATTTTAAGTTCTGTTTCTTTATTATTTGAAGTATGCTTCGACTGTAATAGTTAAAGGATAGTTTTATTTTACATTAAAGTAAATTTTAATTGTTTTAGGTTATTTATTAAAAGTTACCTTACTTCTTTTCACCTTAAATATTGTTGGGGCACGTGCCTTAACGGTCACTAATTTTGGTAACTCCACAGTTTTTGTGGAAGATTGTAAGCGGAGTTGCGACTCAAAATAGTCTTAGGGGTGTCGGGGTTGAGTCAAAGCCCTCTTTTTGTCATTGTCCATAATTTTCGGATGTAAGCCCATGATTTTCTAATAGTGCACTTGTATAAATAGGCACTCATGTAAAGATGTCAAGATCATCTAATGAAATGAGGATCATATGATGCGAAGAAATTAGATCTATTTTTGGGTTTTAAGGTCAAGTCCCAGCTGTGTGCGTGGATGACCTCTGCAGCTGTGTGCGTAGAGGGTTTTTGTAAGGAAAGGAACTACAGCTGAGTGCGCAGCTTAGAGATTATAATAAAGGAACTATAGCTAAGTGCACAGTTAGACTTGAAGGGCGGATCTTCTACTGAGTGCACAAATCAGAATTGTTATTTTGTAAGAAGTGGAATAAAAGCGCAGTTTTGTGGACGTAGCCCCTACACTGGGAGTGAACCACGTTATATCTTGTGTTGTGGTTCTTTTTTGTTGTTTCTGTTATGGTTTTATTTTATGCATTGATAAGTAGATAATTGATAAAGTAAGATAACTGCTAAATAATAACTTTGCTGTGAATTCCCAGTTAAGGGTTAAGCAAGAAACTATTTGTTCATCTAACTGCAAAGCTATTTAAGTACAAGTTGAAGCTCTGTATTGTATGATTATTATTTGTTAAGGCTAAAGGTACAGTAATATCCCTCTTTTGCTTGCAGAAACCTGGTTCTACGGCACCCCATAGCTGTTTCGGGTGAGACTGCAACCTGTTCGCAGGTTGTTGCGGAAAGGGCCAACACTGTGGGTCTCTTTTGTTGGTGCAAATTTAATGGTATAAAACCCGAGTCTACCCTATAGCCCAACAAATTGGTTCCATTTCCGGTTGAACTCAGTATCTGCTCAAGAGGGATCTACGTCGTACCTGAAGGGCTATGTTTTGGAGGCCCTCAGTAAAAGAAATCGGTGATTAGGTTGAAGCTACCTATCAGAAATTTGCTGAACAATAAAATAAGGATCCATGTCGTAGCTCAGACGAATTGTTGCAAAGTTTCTTGACTGGACCCCAGCAACAGTTAATATATTGAAAAGGGTGATGAACGCGATATCGTGAGCTATTGATTTCTGGACAATGTGAACCCTTGAAGCATTTGTGATGGAGTTTTCCATCGACACAAGTACCTATTTTAGCGAATATGAACAACAGTTTTTCAAAGGACCAAGGGGTAAGTATTTAAATTCATTTAGTTTGTAAATTAAAATGCTCTTGGCTGAAAAAGGCATATTGCTTATAGAATCATATTGCTAGAATTGTTGTTACTAACCTATGTTTGGAAGTGAAAGTAACTTCAACGAGCAAAGTGGTTTGCGGTAAAAGATACAAGAGAAACTTAGAATCCTATACCCTAGGCTAGAATACCGAGTATACGCCAGAAGACCCTGAATCTGAAGAAACCCATTTTGTTAGAAACCCTCCTATAATTCTGCAGCGAAGATCTGTTACCCCTGAGAACCCGTCGCAGTATGGAAGTAAACCTAGCCCGAGTATTCCTATCGCAGGTCAGTCTACCCCAGTAAGTTCTCCCCCCCCTCAGTCCACTATGGCCCATATGACTGACGATATCAAGCTCCCAGTATTCAAAGGAACTAGATCAGAGGATCCATAACAGTTTTGGTTTTTATGCGAAGCTGTGTGGACTGCTAAGAACATTTTGGATCAAGATACAAGAAGGGCGCAGCTGGTCACTTCTTTTAGAGACCGAGCTTTGACCTGGTTTATGAAATTTTCCAGTACTCAAAACCATGTCTTGGCTTATATTAAAACAGCGATGATCAAAGAGTTCAAGAATCCTAAATCAGAGTCACAGTGTATAACTGAATTAAAAGAGATTCAGCAGAGGCGAGGTGAATTAGTTTGGGACTTTGATTAGAGGTTCAAATTTCTGCTAGATCGAATTAGTTTCACTATTAGACCAGCATAGCATAAAGAATGGTTCATTGCAGCCTTATTACCTCATATCAAAATGCCACTCATGCAACAAAAGGTTGTTGATCAGTAAGAGGCTTTGGAGATTGTCATGAAACTGGAGACAACTCCTATCGAAGATAATTCTGGCATAGCCCAAATACAAGCGCAGTTAGCAGAAATGGCTTTGGAGATGCGTGACATGAAAAAAGGGAAATTTATTCATGAATAGGTGTGGTGTACACAATGTAGGACAGAAGGTCATGACAAGGAACAATGTCCTACGCTAAGAAATTACCTGAATACTGGTGCGCCAAACCCATTTAACCCTAATGTTCTATTATGTGAGATTTGTAGAACAACGGGCTAGCATCGACCTGAAGACTACTATCTGCTACAAAGATATGTGCAAGTACCTAAGAATCCCTATTGCAAGTTATGTAAGTTAGTTGGACACAACGAAGAGGAATGTCACAGCTTTGACCTTATGAGAGAGCGAACATATGATGCTTATAGGGTACAAAACGATGCACAAGTCAATGATTGATATGGTTACCATGGTAGTACATCAGGACGTGGTCATGGTGGTATGCCTGGAAGAGGTCGAGGCCAGGTTGTGTTCTATAACTGTAATTAGGTAGGACATCTAGCTAGAGACTGTCGGAACCCAACTACGACATGTCGATATTGCAGAGCAGTAGATCATGTCATTGAGCAGTGCCCACAGCTGATAGCCAAGATACAAGAAATAAATAACGCTCCTCCTCAGAATATTTAGATGATTACTGTAGAACAAAGACCTATCCCAGCCATTAACGTTGTTACAAGGAGTAGAGTTATGACACAAGTGCAAAATAAGGAGAAACAACCTGACGAGGCTTGGGTTCGTAAGACCCCAGAGAAAGTTCCAACCTTTGATGTGGGAAGAGAAAAAGAAATATTTATGGAAGCCAACAAATACTTTGTTGATCCGAGCACAGCAGTAGCACTTGCGCAGCAGCATCAACAACAGTCACAGTCTCAAGAAGCTTCGACAGATAAAGTACGTACACTGTCGACATTTTTACAGAGCTATATGAAGCTCTTACAAAATCAGAATGCTTTAAATGAGTTACTGAAAGTTACTGCTTCTTGCGAACCTCAGCGAAGCTTTGGTAAAGAAAAAATTGTCAATAGAGTTAGAAGAACTGGAAGAGAAATGAGATTGCATGCTCATATAAGATAGTATGACATGACTGATATCATTTTAGACCTGGGATCATAAGTAAATGTCTTAACTAAGTAGACATGGGAGAAAATGGAAAAACCTACCCCTGAATGGTCCCCTATACAGTTGAGATTAGCCAATCAGCAGAAGATTATGCCCTTAGGAAGATTCTCTAGCGTCCCAGTAGACATTGATGGAGTCAGTACCTTAGCAAATTTTGAAGTCATTGAAATAATTGATGATAGAAACCCCTATCCAACCTTGCTAGGAATTGAATGGGCAATAGAGAATTCTGCAGTAATCAACCTTAAAAATAGGCAGATGACTTTTGAAGGAAAAGGCTTGAGAGTCATAGTACCCTTAGACCCTTCTCAAGGAGAAAGGTACACAGAGCTAGTGAGAGATGAAGATCAGGATATTCTGGATCATATCTACAACATCATAGCTAAATAAGAAGACTATTTTAACCCTACTACTGAAGGTATATTGGATTGGAAGTGTGACAGTTCTTGCATGACTGATTCAGATGAAGGCCTAGAGAATTGGCAGCATAGACTTTATGAGCTACATGGACATCGATGTGCAAGAATTACCAAGTCTCTCAGATGGCTTGGTTCATAGACAAGAGTCTTTCCTTCCTTTGATGGCTTGACAGACCCAGGAGAATTTATTGTACAATTCTCAAAGCAAGTACCAGATTCACAGAAAATGTAGACTCTAGATTCGGTATTCAGAGCCATAGCTGCCAGATGGTGGAATGGTCATAAGAAGTATATTCAGATTTGGGAAGCTTGTCAAAAGCTTCTTCGCCTCAGATTCGTGGATCAACCTCAGGAGGTGTGAAGCAGGTTTAATGGTCAGAATAGCCCTCAAGAACATTTGGAGCAGTGTTATGAAGCATGGAAGCATGTCCCTTGTGAAGAATGGGTATATCGGTTTGTGCACACCCTGGAACCTGTCGCGAAGAATTGGTATGCAGAGGTGGAGCTTTGCCATGGTACTGTAAGTTGGGATAGTATTGTTGATAGTTTTGTGCTTACATTTTCTATTAAGGAGGTTTGCCCTGCCTTGGACGCAGCTGCTAGGCTGATCCACACTAAGGTGTTTGATGGTAAAGAAACAACCGAGTACCAACCTGATTGGAAAGAACAAGAAGCCAATGCAGTAGAATGCTATAACCTTGCAATTGATGAGGATGATGACCCGCACAACATAAACATTCCTAAGACAGAAGGACACTACAAAGTACATGGACCAGCAATCGAAGCACCAGAAGTGACTCAGCCCTTGAAGACAAGGCAAGTAAACATTGGGTCAGAAGAAATGCCTAGGTATGCTACTATTGGATATTATTGGGATGAAGAAACAGTAAGCAAAGTGACCCAACTTCTCCATGAGTATCAAGACCTATTTCCAACGAAGTTCTCATAAATGAAAGGTATCCTTGGTGATATAGGAGTGATAAAAATCCCTTTGAAACCTAATGCGAAGCCTGTGAAGCAGTGCCCATATAGGCTGAACCCTAAGTATAAAGAAAAAGTCAGGGTGGAGCTAGATAAGATGCTCGCAGCAAAAATCATTGAGCCTGTCGAAGAGTCAGAATGGGTCAGCCCCATGGTGGTACAAGAAAAGAAGACCAAGGGAGAAATCAGAATCTGTGTTGATCTCAGGAAGCTGAATGATGCCTGCTTACATGATCCGTTTCCTACTCCCTTTACAGATGAAGTTTTAGACAATGTCGGAGGTCAAGAAGTGTATTCTTTTACTGATGGATTTTTAGGTTACCATCATATTAGAATTGCTCCAGAGGGTCGACATAAAACCACCTTCGCTACAGAAATGGGATCTTTTCAGTATACAGTTATGCCTTTTGGATTGAAGAATGCACCTGCTATGTTTTCCAGGGTAGTCATATCTGCATTTAAGGAATTCATTCATAAGTTCTTGGAAGTTTACTTTGATGATTAGACTATCTTTGGTTTATTAAAGGATCATATAGCTAGCTTAAGGCTTATGCTAGACAAGTGTAGACATCACCAGATTTCATTGAACCTGAAGAAGTGTATCTTTTGTGAACCTTTTGGAATTCTGCTAGGTCAGATTGTATGCAAGCAAGGATTGATGGTGGATCCTGCGAAGATAGCCATCATTGTGAAATTGCCACCTCCGAAGTCTATTAAGCAACTTCGCATTACGCTTGGTCATACTGGATATTACAGGAAATTCATCAAAGGATATGCTCATATTACAACCCCTATGGAGAAGAAGTTGAAAAAGGATATTAAGTTTGAATGGACACCTGAGTGTCAGGAAATCTTGGACATTTTGAAAGAAAATATGGTAAATGCCCCTATCCTAGTATTCCCTGACTGGAATAAGGAGTTTCATGTTCATGTCAATGCATCTTGCATTGCTTTAGGTGTAGTATTGGCACAGTCAGGTGACGGTAATATTGATAACCCTATTGCTTTTGCAAGTAGAAAATTGTCCACAGTAGAAAATAATTATACTACGACAGAATGAGAAGGTATAGCTATGGTTTATGGCTTGTAGAAGTTTTGACACTATCTGTTAGGATCGCATTTTAAGATGTTCACTGACCATTCTGCTTTGAAGTATTTGGTTAACAAGCCTGTGTTAGGTGGAAGGATATGCAGATGGTTGATTCTGTTTCAGGAGTATGACTTTAAGATCATAGTTAAACCAGGGAGACTTAAGCTGGGGCCTAACCACTTGTCGAGGCTCAAGTCAGGAGAAGAGCCCACTAGTTTGGACGAAGGTCTTCCTGATGCCCATTTGTTTGTCATCTAGATGGTTGATGACTATTTTTAGGATATTGTTCAGTACTTGTCTACAGGTTTTCCACCCTCTGAGATGACGACACAGCAGAAGAAGCAGCTGGTGGTCAGGGCAGCTGACTTTACCTTGATAGTAGGACAGCTATATAAGATGGGACCAGATGAAATATTGTACAGATGTGTCCTAGAGCATGAAAATCCATTGATCTTGGTTGACACACATTCAGGAGCAGTAGGAGGTCATTATGCAGGAAAAGCTACAGCTCAGAAGATTCTGATAATAGGATTGTGGTGGCCTACAATTCATAAGGATGCAAGAGATTATTTCCATAGCTGCGATATCTATCAAAGGACAGGAAAACCATCCAGGAGGGATGAGATGCCTTTGATTCCATAGGTAACTTTACAAGCATTTGACAAATGGGCTATTGATTTTGTGGGACCAATCAATCCCCCTGCAAAGAAATCTGGAGCAAGATACATTATTATAGCTACTGATTACCTTACTCGTTGGGCCGAAGCTCAACCAGTCAAGAATTGTAGCGCTTCTATAGCTGCGAAGTTCATCTTTGATAATATCTTGTCAAGATTTCGATGTCCTAGAATTCTTATGAGTGATTAAGGATCACATTTCCTAAATAAGACTATCGAAACATTAACCGAAGAATTCCAAGTATATCATTAGAAGAGTACTGCCTACCATCCTCAAGCAAATGGAACTGTCGAAGCCTTTAACAAGATCCTTGAGCACGCTCTGACGAAGGTCTACAATGTTAACAGAAATGATTGGGATCTTAGAATTCCAGTAGTACTATGGGCTTATAGAACCACTTGCAAGAAGTTGATAGGCCATTCACCTTTTAGGCTAGTCGATGGACAAGAAGCAGTTATGCCCATGGAGTACATTATTCCTAGCCTCAGAATATCTGCCTTCATAGAGATGGATGACCCAAATATGTTGAAAGAAAGGATGGCAAAGATGCTAGAACTAGAGGAAGACAGATTCATTGTAGGTTTTCAGCAGCAAGTACAGAAAGCTAGAGAAAAAGCATGGCATGATAGACACATTAAGAAGAACCAATTCTAGATTGGTGATCTTGTGCTCTTGTACGACAATAAATTCATGAAGTTCTCAGGTAAATTCAAAACACATTGGAAAGGACCATACATAGTTCAGGAAGTTAACGACGGTGGTTCAGTCCAATTAGCTAAATTAAATGGAGAAATTTTACCTTCCATGGTGAATGGAAGTAGATTAAAGAAGTACAAGGACAAGCCTGGACCCCCTAATCAAAAGTAATAGCAAGAAGGAGAGTCTAAGTACCAAGAACAGTTGAAATTGGGTACTAGACTATAATGAAGTTGTTCTCAAAGCTACGAAGTATTGAATGCTGTCAAAGTTTGAAGGTCGAAGTTCGGTTGGCGCTTAGGTCAGGATGGGTCGAAGGTCAATATTGTGTGACGAAGCTGAAGTTAGTGGTTGTGTCGAAGAAGAAAGGTCTGTCGCAGCCTAAAATGTGACTAATGGGACAAACTAGATTTGGCGGCGCCGGCACGTGAGCTGCCTTAACTACTTGTAATGATGAGATTTTGGGAAAATCTAGCGCCGTGTGAACAGGAATTACCACCACTCCATCAGATTTGGTGTCCTTAATGCAACATGATGGCATATTTTGTCGTGGGATTCTATAAGAAGCCACACAGGCTTGCGACTCCTGCATTACGCATTTTCTTAAGTTTACAGTTAAGACCATGTCGAATGGTTGCAAAGTCCAGGAATTGTTACGAGAGTTTAGGGAGAGAGGTCTGCAGAACCTTATCAGCAATCCACCCACATCTAAACTCCCCCAGTGTTGCATCCACCTATGCAGACATGTTCAACCAGGAATAAATTTAAGGCAGAAGTTCACTCTAAACGAAATGAAGAAAGGCACAAACCCTCAGGAAAAACCCCAGAGGATCCTAAGATGTATCCTCCTGGCTCAGTAGAATGGAGGCATGATGTTTGTCTTATGCAAAAGTACATTGGCATGCAATCATAGGGGTACCATCTATTAAGGACCCAAAGTTGTGGATGGTCAGATCTTCGATAGGACATGAATGGAAGGAAATTCAAGGGATGGAGTCACTGATAGATTTAGAAGGCCCAATGATTCCCATGACCATCATAAATATTGTGAAGGAAGCCAGCAGCATAAGGAACATAGGTAGTCTGCTAAGGATAAAAGGATGGAGGATCAAGCAAGCTGCTGCCGTGGTAGAAGTAACAGAAGGGATGATGATGATGATAGGCATATAAGGGAGTAGGAAGGCAGGAAAATTAAAGATGATGGTTACAAAGATGCAGACGGATACAGAACTCGACAGAGTGCAAAAGGAGCTAGTAGAGAAGGAGCAAGCAACCAATAGCAGTTTACTATCTTCACCAACAAGATTCTTCCACTAGACAAACAACAGAGTGTCCTGGGATGGGACACTGGTGAGTCTTAGGGGCCTATTGAGGCGCGTGCCTTAACGATCACTAATTTTGGTAACTCTGTGGTTTTTGTGGAAGCTTGTAAGCGGAGTTGCGACTCAAAATAGTCTTAGGGGTGTCAGGGTTGAGTCAAAGCCCTCTTTTTGTAATTGTCCATAATTTTCAGGTGTAAGCCCATGATTTTGTAATAGTGCACTTGTATAAATAGGCACTCATGTAAAGATGTCAAGATCATCTAATGAAATAAGGATCATATGATGCGAACAAGTTAGATCTATTTTTGGGTTTTAAGGCCAAGTCCCAGTTGTGTGCGTGGACGACCTCTACAGCTGTGTGCGCAGAGGGTTTTTGTAAGGAAAGGAACTGCAGCTGAGTGCGCAGCTTAGAGATTGTAAGAAAGGAACTGTAGCTAAGTGCACAGTTAGACTTAAAGGGAAAATTTGCTGCTGAGTGCGCAGATCAGAACTGTTGTTTTGTAAGAAGTAGAATAAAAGCGCAGTTTTGTGGACGTAGCCCCTACACTGGGGGTGAACCACATTATATCTTGTGTTGTGGTTCTTTTGTGTTGTTTCTGTTATGGTTTTATTTTATGCATTGATAAGTAGATAATTGATAATGTAAGATAACTGCTAAATAATAACTTTGCTGTGAATTCCCAGTTAAGGGTTAAGTAAGAAATGGTTTGTTCATCTAACTGTGAAGCTATTTAAGTACAAGTCGAAGCTCTGTATTGTATGATTATTATTTGTTAAGGCTAAAGGTACAGTAATGTCCCTCTTCTTCTTGTAGAAACCTGGTTCTGTGGCACCCCATAGCTGTTCCGGGTGAGACTGCAACCTGTTCACAGGTTGTTGCCGAAAGGGCCAACACTGTGGGTCTCTTTTGTTGGTGCGAAGTTAATGGTATAAAACCTGGGTCTACCCTATAGCCCAACAAATTGGTTTTGAGATATTTTATGGTTTGTTTCTTGAGTTTGTTTATGATTTCTTTTTACTCTTGTATTGTTTTGTGTTCATTCCTTTGGATTGATTTATCCGTTTGCATGTAAAATTCAGTATTATATGTGTTATACTTAGTATGTTTTTAGGTTATTCCTTTTTCATTGTGTGATTACTGAAAGAGACTTGTAGGATAGAATTCAAAAATATTCTTATTAAGTTTTCTACTTGTTTCCTTTGATTAAGTTTTCTACTTGTTTCTTTTTATTAAGTTTTCTACTTCTTTATGAAGTAGGTCTTCCTTGCATCCTTGTTTCCCATTTAAAGATTAGTTGTTGATAGTATCTGTTTCGGTTAAAATTTATTTGCTTATGAAATAAATTATTGATTATCTAGTTTAGTATTTTGTTTTGGTTTAATTACCTTAATAATTGAATTCTTAGGAGTTTGACTCGGTTTTTCCTTTTGAAATATTTTCCGATATTTTGTTTGTTAAAATATTTCCACGGCACCATAGGAACCCCTCTACATTCGCATATATTTTTTTTCAACTCTAATCCTACCAACCCTGGTCGATAATTAAATATTATGTGAATTAATCTAGACATTATAACACCCAACAAAGGTTATATATAATTCAATGCTTAGTTGTCAGGGATTTTAGTGGTTTGGTTCCTTATGGTAATGTTATGATGTATGCATTGTGCAAAATACATAGTCACTATGGTCACAGTGGTCACATTAATTAGCACTTAAGGGATTTAGGGGTTATGGATTAGTTGGTTAATGGGTTAGGGGATTTGGGATTAGGGATTTTATAAGGATTTAGGGTTACAATTCAATGGGGTTATGGTCACTATGGCCATTAAGGTTACACTAGGGGGGTTAGGATCTAGGTCTATAAGTAGGTTTAGGTTTAAGGGGTCAAGGGGTTAGTTATTAGGGTTTTTAGTGGTTATGGTAATTATGGTCACATTATGTCATATGAATGCATTACATAATATACATAGTCATTATGGTAACTATGGTCACATTTAGTGGTTAGGGGCCTTAAGGTTTAGGTTACTTAGGTGTTAGGGTTAACTGTGTTAAGGGATTAGGGCATTTGGTTAATTTACGGGGCTTATAAAGAGTTAATATTATGGTTTAATGGGGTTATGGTCACTATGGTCACTATGGTAACATTTGATGCTTAGGGGCCTTAGGGGTTAGGGTTTAACGAGTTAAGTGGGTAGCATATTTGGGTTTATGGGGTTTATAAGAAGTTAGGGTTTATCATTTTATTATCCATCATAATCATCATTGTTGTCATCATCATTATCACTATTAAATCATTTTCATTATTTTCAACATCATTTGTGGATTTAGTATGCCTTTGTCTGTAGCGATACCATAAGGATAAGTAAATCCTTGATCTTGTCCATATTGTTACACCCATTTCCATGCTATTGGGTGAAGGTAAAATGGAGATCCTTTGTTAAGTATATGAATTCCTCACACTTTACATAAGTCATGAGCATACTTTACACAACATTCAAAGAGGGGACTTCCCTTTTCTTGTGTGTAACGGTATTAACAAGGGGCCATTACATTTATGGAGAACACTAGAGACTAGAGGGGATTTGAAGAGGCCACACGAGGGTGGAGTAAGTTTGTGACATATTCATGGAAGATGGTAGTGGTTTAAGGAGTAAACTGAGGGTATTTGGAAGGATCCACGACCACTGATCGAGATTCATGAGACTGGAGAAGAGAACAACCACTAGTGGAGGTACGAGGTGTCTTGGAGGAATCTAATCATATTGTAAATAAAGTCACGAATCCATTAGAGGTAAAAACCCTCTTGGAAGGTTTGGACAAAATTTTTGTGTAGCCTATGGAAACTATGAAGGATTTTTTAGTTACATGCAAAAGTTTTTTATTGTTTTGTATCTCCGACCCTAGTAGAGATCTTGATAATTTGAAGAGATTTATAGAACCCTTGTTTTGGTTATGGACTTAGAGCTTGTAACACCCCGGTTTTGACCCCATGGTATTGAAATTGTACATGATGTATATATTGTATTTAAATCATGGAAATGAGATTAAGGCCAAGGCCTTGCCATCGATTTGGCGTTTTGTGTATAGGTGATCAGGGTTGATACCTATGGTTATAGTGCTAGTAAAGAACAACATATTTTCAAGTCATCATGTAAATATAAAACTCAATAAAATACCACGGCTATCTATGCACTGCGACATAAGAGATGGGGGAATGATTTCACATGGAATAGGGAGGGGAGTTAGTCAAACTCTTGAGCCATAGGGTGATACCAGATGTCAATGGTGAAACCCATAAACCCTTAGCTACCTTTTTATCCTCTACTCTCAATCCTTCAATTATTCCAGAAGAACGGTTGAGGCAGTTGATTCCTTGGGCAGAGAAAGGAATGGTAGTCATATTTCATGTCTGAGAAATCCCACAACCTGTAGTCTGGGGAATCCATGTTCTTACTTTTTAAGCAATCAATCACAGGGATGCATGCCCAGTTCGTCATCCAAAGTTGCCCAATATGTCTTGGTCATTCCGATCCATTATTCAACATTCTTATGATTGATTTGGATGTTGTTCATTACGCATTGTTCACTCTCCTGATTCGGGGAAACATGTTATTATAGAGTGTTTATCTTGTGTTATAGAGTGGTATGCAAACCTAGTTTTCTATGTTATAAATTGGAGCATTGTGTTACTACTTATCCTTTTGGTTTGTTGTGATGTGTACCCTGCTTTGGGTCTGAATAGTATGCAATACTTAGGAGTGGAAGAGACATCGAATGGGATTGTGAAACCTAGTGAAGAAAGGAACCTCACAAAAAGAGAAGAGTGGCTAGTGAATCCTTTATGCACATCCTGAAGAGCATTGGAAGGGAAGGCATAGCCTGAGGGACTCTATAGTTGAGAAGGGGATGCTTCCTTCTGTTGGGTGTGTAGGTATTGTGGATTCCAAGCTAGATAGATCTTGTGTAGGTTTTCCTAGCTCTTGAATGAGAAATTAGCTTACCCATTCTTCCTTTCCACTACCTTAGCAGCCTGTGAAACCCAAACATATATTGGCTTCGCTGACAACCTGTGAAACCTAATTGTATATTATCTTGGCTGGGCATCCTATGAAACCGAATCAAATATTCGCCTGGCTCTGTCTTGTTGTTCATTTGGTCATGTGTGACCCTTCATTGGATAGCCTATGAAACCCAACTATTAGCTGGTTTGGATAAATAGCCTATGAAACCCAGTAGTGAGATGGCTTGGATGAGTAGCCTATTAAACCCATATTTTAGTTGGCTTGGATGGTCCTTAATGTGAATTTTGTCTTGACTGTGTGTAGTATGTTAAACCCAACTATTGCTGGCTTGGATGAGTAGCCTATTAAACTAAATAGTCTATTGGCTTGTTTTCCTGTAGCCTGTTAAACCCAATTGTGTATTGGCTTGTCTGGATAGTCTATGAAACCTAACTGTAGGTTGGATTAACTATGTTTGATGTGTTATGGCTATGTGTGGGTCTGCATTCCCTAGTTCCTTGTGGACATCATGCCCAGCTTAGGGGTGGCAGTTGTGTTGAGAAATTAATGAGCACAACTAGCCTAGTCTTGGGTGGAACATTGTAAGGACATAGCTAGTTGTGGGAAAACTTCATCTTCAAGATAAGTATTCTCTGTGTTTTATTTCTTCAATGTATTTTATTATCAATATATTGATTATGTAAAATTCTTATGAATGAATTAAGTAGATTTTACTATTGATTAAATATCCTTGCATTTGCATTTATTTATGCCTTATGTTTTCCACTGCATTTGCTTATGATCATGGAGGCTAGAATCCTCATTACAGGATCCAAAATGTAGCTATCCTAAGGTAAGAAATGTTGTTTTCCACACTTCAGGATCCTCCTGTGGAAGGTGGAAAATAGGAAAAAGACAAGGAAAAATGTTGGTTTTCCGCACCCTAAAATCCGTTTATGGAAAGAAGAAGGCAGAAGCAGAAAATAAACAACAATTATAAGGTAAGGTGTATGTTTCTATAGCCCGGAATGTGGGAGGTGGGAGGCAAAAATTAGACAGTTAAATGAGACCAGGTGTTGGATTTCCATGATCCGAGATTGCCTCGCAGAATGCAGAAGGTGGAAGGTAGAAATCGGAAGGTAAACAAGTCAAGGTATCGATTTGTTGGTTTTCCAATTCTTGAGTTCTGCAGCAGAAGGTGGAAAGGCGAAAGGAGGAAGGAATAATGTGGTTGAATTATTGCCCCAAATTTTGATTGTTCGATTCCCGAGTTATGTAGCAAAAGGTGGAAGGCGTAAATTGGTTGAATGATTTCATCGAATGCTCATTTTTCGATTCCTGAGTTCCGCAGTGGAAGGTGGAAATGTGGAAGGAGGAAGGAGGAAAGTAGTTCAATGATTCTGTCGAATGTTGAGTTTTTTATTCTCAAGTTTCGTAGCCAAAGGAGGAAGGAAGAAAGTGGTTGAATGACTCTATCGCATATTATGTTTCCAATTCCTCGATTTCACAGAGGAAGACAGAAAGGATAAAGAGGAAGGTAGAGTGCGGAAAGGTCGTGTTCGGTGTAGAAATGACCTTTCCAGTTATGAGTGGATCTGTTGATGGAAGAACAAATGTTACAATGGCTTTTATGCCTAAGAATGAATGATAAATGATGTTACATGACCAATGACTATGTTAAAGAGAAATAAATTAAGTTTTAAATTATTCCACATATCAGTCAAGTGTATGGGAACAAGGTTCATGGACATTGGTATATCAGAGCAGTGGTAGAGTAGCGGGTACGCTAAACTGTGGTATGAGAGCAGGATTAGCAGTCACGTTATCCTCCAAGGTGGGATGGGAAATGACATTGTGGTATCAGAGCTAATGGTGTTACGGAGAGAAATTCCTATGGCTTGGGGTACCACAACAGATAGCTTGACTCCAGAAATCAATCCTTTCCAATATGCAATAGAAATTAGATATCTAACAATAAAGGATCAGACCTCATACCTTATTCCAGATGGTTGAAGTAGATCCCCATTGATCTTTCCAACTTCAGCTTGAATTGATAGATTACTTCCTCAACAACAAGTAAACAATACAAGCATACTATATATATTGGTGTTAGATCTATTCTAGCATATATAATCAACAATGTATAAGCATTTGAAAACATCCATGGATAAAGTATTCATTTTGAAACATACATTATTGGATAGGAAAAGATATTTCTATTAATATTAAATCAGAGATTACAATGGATACAACCTCTATCGGCACGGCTGCAAATCAGAGAAACTGAATCCCCCACTTGGGCCTCCACCACTTCAATCCTCCATATCTCGATAGCAAGCTCACAAACAAAAGGCAAGCTTGGGAAGAACAAAAAAGTTCTCCAAGGGACAAAGGGATGCAGACTCAAGCATAAGTTCTGGCAACAATGGACTATAGTTTCTTTGCTCTCAATTCTCTCATATGCCTTCAATGTACCATAGAGTTCCTTATATAGCTTTTCAAAGGGGTAATGAAAGGTTGAATCTGAGCGATCTCAAGGCATATGGAAGGCCAAGAGTCAAGTGAGTCGGATCCATGTCAAGGAAAACTCCAAAAGGATTTGGATTTTGTACACATCCCGATGTACATGGTTTTAGTGGTCCAACCCGCGTATATATGCGATTAAGGATTTAAAAGTCACGTGTATCATTTTTCACATGTTTTTAGGGATGATCAAGGAAACATCAAAGGACAAAAAATTGTCCAAGAGGTCTAAGGAGTCTGTAGTGGGACAGGGGAAGGCCATACAAGTGTGATTCACCTAGAGTGGTAAAATCAGCTATAACAGATGCCCCCTAATGTGTGAGGTCATAGGGGTCATACGATGGCCGAAATACATTATAATTCCATCCTAGAAGTGGAGTGATGAAGAATCCCAAATGGAAGACCAGCCACCCAATCGGCATAGTACAATGATACAACTCTGCACATAACTACAAATACATATAGAAGTCCCGGATACATAAGAGTACAATGGCTATGAATAGGCATGATACAAGATATCACATGAGTGGTCATCGCCACGTACAATATACATAGATCAGAATCTCCATGATGAAGATATACAATGGATCAAGATCTCCATAATGGCTGAATATATACAATGGATCAAGATCTCCATAATAGCTGGAAATGTCTGACATATACTGGAATCAAGTCACGAGAGCTGAAATCTCATGAACACAGGCACGATCAAGGAGGTAGCATATAAGAGATGCCACCAATCTGGAAGGTCTTCTACACAAACCGCTACGAGCACATGTCCTACTATGTGAATAGAGGTGTTGAGGTTGAACATAGTAGTCCATCGTCTGATTGCTGGTCATTGATGTATACCGTTAACAGACGCGAGATCACCCACCGATAATGAAAATGGGAATCAAGGTACTAGAGTGAAAACTAACAAGCGTGAACAAATGTGTTGAGGTATAACACTTGAGAGGATCCATAAATCAAAGGACATTGATGTATTCCCAAAGACTTTCAATGGCGAGAGAACCTGCCACTGATGACTGCAAGTCTCAAGGCACTCAAAATGACTCTATATTCCAATCCCAGAATAAATGATCTGAAGTCGATGAGATGAAATCCACTAGAAGGATGGAATTAAGGCATCCCCCATCATCCAACATGAGGTACTCAGCAAAGATGCATAATGTGGAAGGACTCGATCATAAGGTGCACGAACCAGTAACTGTACTGGGAATGGTCGACATGCAAACTCAAGATAACTGAGGAATGGCCGACTTAGGTTTCAACTTCCTTCGAACAAGAGCATAATGATGAATGGTGACTGAATAAATGCAGCATAGACTCGATATACAAACTAGGACATCTCTGCGACATAGGAGGCATCAACAGAGGCTCCATGGAGACTGGAAGCTTAACCAGCTAGTGGAGATAAACTCAAATAAATGAGTACAACTACTAAAGTAAAAATATAAACCCAACCAATGGATGTGATATACAGTGCTCTATTCGAAGGAGACACGACTCGATAGATGCCAAAGATAACATCTTTCTTTGTCCGGCTTTTTGGTTTTTTTTTTTTTTTTTGGACTTTTTCAAATATTTAAAAAGCTTGAAAAAGAATAAAATAGATTTATAGTTATAGACTAGGAGGAGACGAGTGTCATCGTGGAAAACAAACTAGTTCCAAGTAGTGGAACATACCTATGCTCAATGCAAGGATACGTGTGTAGGATAGCGACACTTAGGGGGAAATCCCCTCCTGGTAAAAAGGGAATCAAGCTGCAAAGGATATATAAAATGGCTCTGCATGGCTAGGCATGAGACAAGCTCAGGCTATATGGCTGAAACTCAATGTCAGGGAAGCTGATGTAAGGCTCAATAAGGCAGACAAAGCTCATGATAATGCAATTACAACTTGACATAAGGGAGTCCCAGGGAAACAACCAACATAAGGTTCAAGAGGAGTATGAAGCTCTTGCTCAAGGACATGGCAGGAATAAAAGGGACTCCCGGACCTAAGAGAGGACTCATAGCATGGGTACTAAATGAAAATGGGAGCTAACTAGGACACCCATGTATAGGAAAGCTCTACCATTAACATAGTACCACTTCTAACAACAGCATGAAGGTTCTGTGATACCATGGAATGGGTTCATACCTAAGGTTAAAATGAAACAGTCATAAGGTCATGCAAAATGCAAGCAAATGTGAAATTTGAACCTATATGCCAGTTTAGACATGATACCTGTGATAGACATGAATGGGTCGAAACCTCAGAGAGAGTGTACAGAAACTGGACCCTACATGACAACCATATTAGTTCAACATAACCCAAAATAGTCAATAAATAATCCAAACTATAGGATATAGGGAGGAATAATCATGAAAATAGCACCCAAAAGAAATAATGTGGTGAACGATGGGACATAAAAAAATGAAAGTAAGGTGTAGACCCAATGTTCACGCATCCACTACCACCGCCATGAGGGTGACCATCGGTGTAAAGACCGAGAGAATGGAATCGACATCCTCCACAAATGGAGTAGAGGGAAGAATATGACCATTCCCAAATATATGAGCACGGTAAGGGGTTGTGATGCCCCCAAGTATAACACCAGGGTCCTTACTAGGACTAGGGACAGGTGATAGAATGCCAGGCATGCCAAAAATAAAAGGACCCTAACTCAAGAGAGCATAAATATACTCAAGTAACCACGATCCCAAAGGCCAACTAGTGCACAAAGAGCACACTCCTAATAAAATCTACAGCCAAAATACAAGAAAAACAAGGGGAGGATATGTGAGCTCCCGAATGCAGCAGGTATGTCTCGCATAGGAGAGGCTTGAAACTCCCATACACTACAAGTGGAGGTACATAACAAATTATAGTGGCCCTCAACTTCAACGGATAAAATGACTATGCTGTCCGAACTCTACTTGGCTGGGACACCTACAGAATACCCTCTGCAAGTACCCCCTATGATAACCTAGGTTAGGAAACTAAGGTCACCTCAATATAATCAGTGTTCAGGTGGACAGTCGCAGGTGAGATTGATCGTATGGGAAGGGTATCAAATCCTGAAACTCTCAAAATAGCCCCCAGATACAAATACAATCCTAGAAATATCTCTGGTGCTACTCAGTTATGACCAGGGGTCATCCCAATCAATAAATACTCACACTGCCTCATTCTTAACTTCCATGTAAGAGGACCATCCTGAGAATCACTAATTATACCAAGGATTTCACTCTCTCACCTGGACAGACACATAAATGTTTCATTTAGTGATCTTGGAGAATTTACTCACAATGAACTATTCCAAGACCCTAAAACCTAACCTTGTTGGTGAACCCTATCAAATAAAATAGTGTCGTTCATTTTATTTAAGCGTTGATTTTAATTGGCTGTAATTACTCAAAGGGAAATGGCCATGCAACTAATGACATTATGACTCAGCAGTGAAATAAATATGCACACCATAACAAACAATGCTAAGTGCAATCTTTGTCAAATGAAAAACAGGGTATGCCACTACATGAGATACATAAAAAATCATTCCTTCGATGTCAATGCAATCCTTCCTATATGAAATCCTAAATACAACTCTCATCCAAGCAATCCAATGCAAGTACCTCCTCAAATCCATATCTAAGATGCAACTAAGAGTGCAACTACCTTGTATTTTTCAATATAAAAGAATGAAAAATGCAATAAAAGTCATCTAAAACTCTCAGTCTCTGTAGCAAGTATAAAAGACAAGCCCATCAAGACACCGAGACAAAAAAGAGTAATGCACTAATGACAAAACAAAAAGGATAAATGACTAAAACTACTTTCAAAGAAAAATCAATGAAAAAGCGGTCTCTGGTCACAAACGAAGCATCCAACAGATAACATCAGACCCAAGGAAGACCCAACCACACTCACAACCCACCCAGCAACTTCCCACAACATCAAACTCACCAAAAGGGAGGATGTACATGACTGTTTAAAGAACAGTTGCGTATATACGCAACTTTTGGCCAAAAACCTACGTATACAGAGAAGGCAGTGGTAAAAAGTAGACCAAGGGTCAAACCAATAAAGGGGAGTGTCAATGGATGAACATACTATAAAATGCAACACAGAAACAAGGAGAAACAAAGAGCAAGTCAATAATATCAAGCCCATTGTGCACGTAAACCCCCAATAAAAACAAGGAACATCCCCAGCAGAGTCGCCAATTCTATTACGGAGAGAAATTCCTATGGCTTGGGCTACCACAACAGATAGCTTGACTCCAGAAATCAATCCTTTCCAATATGCAATAGAAATTAAATATCTAACACTAAAGGATCACACTTCGTACCTTATTCCGGATGGTTGAAGTAGATCCCCGTTGAGCTTTCCAACTTCAACTTGAATTGATAGATTACTTCCTCAACAAGAAGTAAACAATACAAGCATACTATATATATTGGTGTTAGATCTATTCTAGCATATATAATAAAAAATGTATAAGCATTTGAAAACATCCATGGATAAAGTATTCATTCAAACATACATTATTGGACAGGAAAATATATTTTTATTAATATTAAATCAGTGATTACAATGGATACAACCTCTGTCAGCACGTTTGCAAATCGGAGAAGCTGAATCCCCCACTTGGGCCTCCACCACTTCAATCCTCCATCTCTCGATAGCAAGCTCACAAACAAAAGGCAAGCTTGGGAAGAACACAAAAGTGCTCCAAGGGACAAAGGGATGCAGACTCAAGCATAAGTTCTGGAAACAATGGACTATAGTTTCTTTGCTCTCAATTCTCTCATATGCCTTCAATGTACCATAGATTTCCTTATATAGCTTTTCAAAGGGGTAATGAAAGGTCGAATCTGAGCGATCTCAATGCATATGGAAGGCTAGGAGTCAAGTGAGTTGGATCCATGTCAAGGAAAACTCCAAAAGGATTTGGATTTTGTACACATCCTGATGTATGCGGTTTTAGTCGTCAAACCCGCGTATATATGCGATTAAGGGTTTAAAAGTCCCGTGTATCATTTTTCACATGTTTTTAGGGATGATCAAGGAAACATCAAAGGAAAAAAAATGGTCCAAGGGATCTAAGGAGTCTGTAGTTGGACAGGGGAAGGCCATACAAGTGTGATTCACCTAGAGTGGTAAAATCAGCTATAACAAATGGTTACAACATTGGGCCTAGATGGGCAGAGTGAATAGTTTTTAGAGCTATTGGTTCCATGGTAAGTTGTTTTTAAATTCTTAGATTGTCATTCAGCTAACAAACAATGTTTATTAACACATTTTTCAGAGTCATAGTGCAGTTTGGAAAATTTGGTTTGTGGCTTGGCTATGAGAACCTACAACATGAATGATGCCCATGATCCCTATGATTTCGAGGCAGAGGCCATGGGAGAAAAAATTCATGTTGGAAATTCTTAAACAGATCCCAATGGAAGAAGATATCAAGAGACTCCCCCGGATATTGCGGCCACCATGAGAAGCCTCAGGGTGGAATTGCAAAGCTACAAAGAAGGCAATGAAAGAATGATTACAGCTTAGGAAGAGAAGAATCAGTTGAATGCAACCATGCTGCAAAGTTTGAAAAACATCCAAAGGAAGATGAATTCTGGGAATCAGGCAGTAAATCCAGAGGAAGTAGGAGCAGTTCTAGAAGAAGAAAAAGATATTCTAGTGGATCATCTGACTCTGAAGGATCCACTGGGGGTTCAAGCTCTCCATCTCGTAGGAATACAAGGAAAAGGAGTTACGAGAACAATTCACATGAGGAATTTAAGAAGGCAAGGCCTCCTACCTTTAATGGTGAGGTAAAATCTGGTCAAGAAGCTGAAGCTTGGATTTTTGGGATGAAAAAATATTTCCAATTACAAGACTATTCGGGAAATATGAAAGCAAGGGTAGCTATCGTCAATATGAATGGAAGAGCATCTATATGGTGGGAGAACCTAAAGAAAGTGAAGAATATTAATTATATAAAGATCATGTGGAAGCATTTCAAGAAGTATTTCAAGTATAAGTACCTCTCTGACAGGTACTATGATGATAAGATTAAAGTGTTCCATGAGTTGAAATTGGGGTAGCTAACCATGGAAGAATATGAAAACAAATTCTTGGAACTGCTGAGGTATGTCATGTATATCAGAGATGATAAAGTGAAAATTCAGCGTTTTCTAAGTGGGATACCTCAATCAAACAAAGATAGAATTGATTTTGATGAACCTAGAACTCTAGAAGAGGCTATAAGGAAGGCCAAGTATTTCTATTACCAGAACAAAAGAAAACCTGACATCCTTAAGGCATGGAATGATAAGAAGAATGAAAAGTTTGAATAAAGGAAGAAATATTTCAAACCTTCTCACTTCCAAAATCAACAAAGGAAGCCATCAAAAGCTATGGCTAAGCCATCTAGAGTGATGGAAGACAGGCCAAGAGATACAAAAGAGATCATAGAGCCACTCCAATACTGGAGATGCAGAGAAAACATATGCACAGGAATTCTCTTCTTGAGAATGGGTATGTAAGGCAAGCTCACAGCATCCAAGGAGATGAAACGGTGTGTCAAGTAGCAGGGACCATCCCTAGAATTTATGTAGCATTGGAGGACCCTCAGAAAGATCATCAATCAACTATGGTTGAAGTTGAAGGTAAGATTGTTGAGCAATCTATTTCTGTTTTGATTGACCTTGGATCTATGCACACTTATGTCACTCCTAGAGTTGTTCAGAATTGTGCTCTTAAGAAGTTAAAGCATAGAAAATCATGGTTAGTTCATCTAGCCACTAGAACCAAGAGAAAAGTTAGTGAAGTGGTAGAGAAATGTCCATTTCTCATGGATGGGTTAGTCACCTATGAAGACTTGAATGTTCTACCACTTTGTTCCTATGATATTCTCATTGGAATGGAATGGTTGGAAGCACACAGAGTTAAGCTTGACTGTTATAATAAGACTTTTGAATGCATGGATGAAGAAGGAAACCCAAGGGTTTTAAGAGGAATTCCAAAGGTGATTCCTGTTAGACAGATTTCAGAAACGCAATTGAAAAATTTATGAAGGAAAGGTTGTAGATTGTATGCAACCCATGTTTTGGAGGCAACAGAGAATGAAACTCCTAGGTTGGAGGACTTTCATGTATTGTAGGAATTCAGGGATGTTTTCCTGATGGGATTCTAGAGATTCCTCCAAACAGAGACATTGATTTTACAATTGACCTTGTGCTTGGAGAAGCACCAGTTTCTAAGACACCCTACAAGATGAGGACACCATAATTTCTAGAGCTAAAAATGCAATTGTTGGAGTTTTTGGAAAAGAAGAATATCATGCCAAGTGTGTCCCCTAGGGAGCACTAGTTATGTTTGTGAAAATGAAAGATGGTACACTCAGGTTATGTATTGATTACAGACATTTGAAAAAGGTTACTGTGAATAATAAATATCCTTTACCTCAAATTGATTACTTTTTTGATAAAATGAGAGGAGCAAAGGTATTCTCCAAGATTGACTTGAGGTATGGTTACCATCAGGTAAGAATCAAAGATGAAGATATTCATAAGAAAACCTTCAGAACAAGGTATGGACACTATGAGTTTGTAGTGTTACCATTTGGTCTCACAAATTCACCAGCTACGTTCATGTGTCTCACAAATAGTGTTTTTAGCAAGTATCTGGACAAGTTTGTTCTTGTCTTCCTAGATAACATTCTTATTTATTCTAAGAATGATGAAGAGCATGAAGAACATTTGAGACTGACATTGCATTTTCTAAGGGAGAATAAGTTGTATGCAAAGTTGAGCAAGCAGGACTTCTATAAGGATAAATTTCATTATTTTGGTCACATTATCTCAGACAAAGGCATATCTGTTGACCCTTAAAAAATTGAGGCCATTATGAATTGGCCAACCCCAATAAATGTGACATATGTGAGATATTTTATGGGACTTGCAGGATACTATAGGAGGTTCGTTGAAGGATTCTCCAAGGTTTCAAATTCAATCACTTCTTTGCAAAAAAAGGGATAGAGTTTGAATGGACACCAAGATGTGAATAAAGATTCCAGCAGTTGAAGAATATTCTTACAAGTGCACCAATTCTGAAAATTGCAGACACAGAATAAGACTTTGTGGTGCGTACTGATGCATGTAGTCAAGGACTTAGAGGAGTTATTATGCAAGACAACCACGTGGTATGCTATGAGTCAAGAAAGTTGAAGGAGCATAAGAAGAACTATGCTACTCATGATTTAGAATTTACATCCATAATACATGCTCTCAAGATGTGGAGGAATTACTTAATGGGAATAAAATTTTAGCTAAGGACAGACCATTGTGGTATGAAATAGTTGTTTCGGATCAACCAAATTTAAATGCTAGGAAAGATAGATGGTTGGATTTTTTGTGTGAGTTTGATTTTGAAATCAAACACATAAAAATAAAAGAAAATAAGGTGGCTGATGCACTCAACAGGAGGGTAAGTGAAATGCACGTAGTATCTCTTATTACTTTCCAACTAGATTTGAGATAGCATATTATTAATCATACTGTTGAAGATGAAATGTATGTGCAGATAAAGGACAAGTTGCAACAACAAATCCTTGAAAATAAGTATGAGGGATATAAATTGGAAGAAGATGAACTTCTTACTAGTGATTGTTCATTTTTTACTAGTGATTTCTTAATGTAGTGTTCTTTTCTCATTGAATTGATGCAAGCCTGAAGATCCTATGCTTCATTAAATTTAACACATCCATCTCTAGTTATTGTGGTTAGTAACACATCAAACAACATTTATTATTTGACATGCAAAGCATTACCTCTAGACATGAGGCACCAGTACCTCAACACATGAGGATTCGACTTGAAACACAAGTCCTTAGTCTTGTCCAACAAGACTGTACAACATCATCACTTCAAAATATCAAATAATTCACCTAAAAACATTAGTATTAACCTTTACACATAAGGCATAGTCATTCTTGAGTCCAACTCAAGAATCTAATCCAAGTTTCCTTAGTCCAACTTGGGATCCCTAAGGAACTACCTCAACACATCAGTCCGCATATTGGCACACAAGGTTGGATTGGAGAATGAATCATGATGTTAAAACTTTAAAAATGTCAACAAGAGTTGAGCATGATATTCAATGCTGCAACTAGAGGTCATATGAGGTAGTCTGCATCATCATTTGTGCAACCCTTCTTATACCTATTGTTCAGGTGGAACTATTGTAGGTATGTGGATAATTTCTAATGGTGGTGATTCTAAACCTTTCCTTGTGTTGTAATGAACTACAATATCGTGTGATCAGTGTGGATCATCATCTCCTTCCTTAGGATCTAATGTTTCCATTGATGACATGCCTACATAAAGGAGTACATCTCCCTATTATAAGTTTGTTACCTATAAATAAAACTAAAGAGTGTCTCTCTATGATATTCCATTGGATGTCCATATTGAGTGAAGACCACATTGACAACACAATCAAAAGAATATTTCTTAATATCAAAGGGTTGTTGCAGGTTTCAAAAGGTGAGTACTATTTCCAAATGCTTGAATGCTTTCAATTATGGCATAGACCAATTGAACTAAGATCTGGGCCCATTTTTAGACACATGGAATATGGGGCCAAGTGATATGAGATAACCCCAACATGAACCCATGTTAGAAATTGGAAAATACCAAGAAACTACAAAACATTGTGAGATGTGTTTGGGTTGGCTAATCATGAATGAATTTGATCTTTCTTGCGTCCACATGAACACCATTTTCATCCATGATGTATCCTAGTTACTTAATTTTCTACATGTAAAATGAGTATTTCTCCATGTTGACATATAAAATATGTTGTTGTACGGTGATCATAATTTATTGAATGTGTTGTGAAATTTTTTCCCATATTTTATTCATGGGGTCTTTAGTTAGTGAAAACATGCCATAGCATATTCGTTCATGGCATATGAAACAATACCCCTAATTTCAATAAATATTTGAAAATACCTCCAAAAATCTTTTTTTTTAACTCCCTCCCATATGCCTTCCCAATTTAAAAAAAAAACCTTATTTTCACTATATATTGCATGTATCATTTTTTTCATTTACATTTTTTATACCCCTTTATATTTCTACCTAGTATATTGACATGATACCCCACAAGCATTCTACAATGCACCTTGCTTCTTTCGATGTATATTTTGGATGCACAACAATTCACCCACAATGATCAACATCAAAAAGATCACATTCCTTTCCTAATAACTAAATAGGCATTATTTGAAGGTATGCAAAGCTTAAACATCAACCCCAATGTTACATTAATCCATCGCTACAAGGATGCGTTGAGTAAGAGTGCAGCGAGTACGCAACATGGTCCCCCAAAAACAGGAGATGAAAGTACAAGAGTATAGCTATAGTCTAATACTACATATAAATAAATGTATAAAATAAGATAGGCATGCATTGGATAAAGGGTAATTTGAAGTTTTAAATAAGACTCTAAAGTTTTAACTTCAAATTTTAATATTCAAAAAATAAAATAGCAGTAGTTGCTCAATTACAATTTACTATTTATTAAAATTGCTAATATTACAAATTAGCATTTAACAATACATAAAATTCTATAAAACATATCTAACTTTGTAAAAACATATCATTCTCAAACTTTTAATCACTCCAATACAAAATAAATATGGGTTAAAAATATAGAGACTTACGAATTGTCAGGATAGGAATGAACATTTGCAAAATTAATCCCTTTGATTTGGTTATTGGTGATGAAATATGTCCCCACAGAGAAGCCTAGATTGATCTTGGTTTTGTATTCTCCATAAAATCCTTCCAAACCAGCCTCCGGAAGATGGGTTCCATCAATGGATTTCACATCACTTTTCATCTCCTCAATCCACCTTTGTTTTATCATCACAACCAAGGAACTACCATGTTTAGTTATAATGCTCAAACACATTCATTATCAATATAATTAAGTACTAGAAAGCATAATTATAAAAATAACTGTAGAAAACTATCATGATAGTGTCAATATACAAGATATGATACTATTTTGTTCAACGATTGGGTTATTTGTTGTTGCGTACTCATGTACCTAGACTCATCCTGTACCTAGTCGGGCGGTATGATGCTCACATATTATATGTTTGGTGCAATCTTGTTTCCAATTGATTAATGAGACAATTTGTTAGAGAGAAGGTAAACTATTAAAAAAATGATTTTGAATACTGAATCACATGGTGCATAGATATCTCAGTTTTGAAAATTTTCTTTATGTTGTACTTTATTATCACGAGTGCTATCTAACTTGTAGTAGAGTAGAAAGTAATGAATAAGAGAAATATTTATTATCAAAACTGAAAGAAATACTCGAACATCCATGAATATGTTCTAGACATAAAGTGATATCATGGTTCATCTTCTCCTTGACACTAACAACACTTTATTTGCGGCTTAACACCTGATTGTCCCATGATCTCTATTAAAAGAGCATGGAGGGTCATTCTCCAATGATTGATTGTTAACAAACGTTCATGTAATCTATTTTCTTTAGCATTAATATATTTCCTCAAGATGTTGCATTGGCTAGGGCCATGGATTGTTTTCTTCTTTGAAGGTTTTAACCACATAAGAACTGAAGTACAAATATTTGATATGTATGTGTGAGAAATTTCCTTAAGGTGTTAAACGTATGTCAAAATATCTTAGTTTTAGAACAAGCAAATAACTATTTTGAATTCTATTTCAATTTCATAGTTCAACCACTTACCTATCACTAATAACTTGTAAGAAATTTGATTAGTTATTCTCAACTTAAGATGTACGATATATTTAGTGGTCATAATATTATGTACTATGCCTTTTTCTACATAGTACTACAACATTAGAGGAATCAGTTGCAGGAAAGACTCTCAATTAGTTTGTTACCAACCAAAGAATGAAAAAGTCTCAAATTTCATCCAATTACGTCCTTATATATGATCACAATAGACAATAGACTTCTAAATTCCCATTTGAGATACAATAGTGATCACCAAGGGACAAATAAACAAAATAAATTTGATTGGAAGAAAAATGCATATGAAAAAACCACAATTTACTATGCTCTAGAGTAAGGTTAAAAGACAACAAGATATACCATAAAGCAATTGATGACATCACTGCCAAGTCCAACACAAGCAATTAATTTTTTCTAGAGATCAACCAACCCTCTATTTTAGCTTCTTAACTCATCTACCAATGAATCATCTTGTGAAACAACTAATTTATCTCTTTGCAAAAATTTGAGCTTTGTATTTCCAAACTAGTAGAACTTCTATATCCATCACTAGTTTCCACTCTTTGGCCTCTAGTATTAGGATACTTTTGACTGACCACTCCTAGGCTCCACCACGTTCACCTACTCAAACCCTCTCACACTTGGGTACTCCTCAGAGGACATTATTATATTTTTCATGTGTTCGTGCACAATGATAGATGATGCCATTGGAATCTATTGTTTCTTTTCCACTTTTAAATATATCTTTGTCTTCCTCCATTTTCACGCACAAACATTTTGAAGTTCCATAAAATATTTTGATGGCCATTTTGTGAATTTGGTAACGTGGCCCAAAACCTAGGCCCAAGTTTCAAGTGCATTTTTTTCTAGAAATTACAGGCCCAAGAACTCACTTAAAAGGTTCAACAAGAGCCCAAGAAAATAGACACAGAAGAAGAAATTGTGCTCCTTTTGGGAATTGTCATAAACTTTTAATATTAGTTCTTTAGTTAGTTTTATTTATCCGAATGTTTACATTTTCCTTTATTTATATTTTACTTTCATCATTTTCAATTTTAACATTAAAGTTTAAAGTAGGACCCCATCTATAGACATTATGTGATGAAATCAAATCCACTGAACTTCAAAAGGAGAGATAGAAACAAGGGTGTTTTTTTAACTAGCAGAAAATTTTAACAGTTTTTCCAACATCTCATCCTATATTCAAAATAGTACCCTGTGCCCCTTTTCCCAACTTCCACTGAGCTAGGACTCTGGTGATTTTAAGTTTGAAGCCTATAAGGGGAATAAGCTTCTTAATGGTGCCAACTTCCAACTTCCAACCAATTGAAACCTATATATTGCCCATTGACGAATTAACCCTTTAAAATGATGATGAATTAACCCTTACAAATAATGAAATAACATTAATACCATTCCTAGTAAATTGTCATTTATGTCTACCATTTTAATCCAATATTCAAGATAATGTACAATTTAAAAGAATATAGAAAATATTTGTATTTTAGTATATTTTCAGTTATGTGTTTTCACATTTCCAAAAATTTCAGGGGTCACATTTCCATGTTGTACCTGTTTCGTAAATGAAAGCCTATTTCCATGTCAGTGCAATAAGGAGAGGAACATGTAGAGGCTCAAATCAGCTTAGTTTTACTTTCTTCTTAAAATAGTTTATGTCATCTACAGCAAAGGTATAATGAGGAAATATTCTTAGTAGTTAAACTAAATAGGAAATACAGCAAGGTAGAATGAGTCAATATTTTAAGTAAAAATAAATAGGAAATATGGACCTGCCAGCTTCATGGGAGTATCCAAACCCATAATAAGTAACTGAGGTCCAAATAAGTGCATCGAACAAGGATTGTGGAATCTTAAGAAGAATTCCTGGAAGAGGGTATGCCCATGCTGGGTGGAAGTAAAGGTCCCTTTATTTGAAGAACACTAGACGTCATCTATTTGTCATTAGTATCTCCAGAAGGCCAAGGAATTTCAGCGTCGTGAATGCAAAGAAAAGAGAACCAAGATAATAATTTCCATCCTTAAGGTTGACTTGCATGTGTGTTTGGTAGAAAAATGGCATTACAATAATTGCAACTATAACAAGCTGTCATGAAGGCTTAAGGCATACTTGAGTTATTTAAATGTTATACTTCTTTGTCAATCACTTAAATAATTAAGACAAGATGAAATATCTGTGTTTCCTTGAAGATATGCAAAAATGAGTTTCTCTTAAAAAGTAGTTACTCCTGATCAAAACATGCTTTAAAAAACTCCCATTTTGTAAGTATTATTTGGTGAAAGACAAGGAAGCTTTGTGGCCTTTCGACTTATCAAAAGGTTTAGAAATTTCTTCTGTCAACTTCTGGCCAAAATTAAACTGTTTGAATTTCTGAGAAAACTGCTCTATTGAAATGTATCTATAAGGCTTTTCCCTGTCCTCCCAATACAGTTCTTGATTCTTTCTATAGGTAACATGCACCATGTCATTAAAATCTGTTAGACAATTAGTCTCATTCAAAGTTATAAAAAATAACATGGAGATAGCTATATATTCACCTCCTTTAGAAAGTCCGAAATGTCCTAACGCTCTGGACACATGAAGCCACAATACTCAAAAGACTCAAGAACAGCATTGCAAGGCCCAAGGTAAACTATATGTCCTTTTGAAATTATGATGAAATCATCAAAGAGATTAAATTTCTCCAGTGCTGGCTGAAGAAGTGACATGACTATTGTAGCTTGCTTGATGTGTGCAACCTGTTGAAGGCATTTTACGACCTAAAAAGTAGTAGAGCTTTGAAATCCAGTGGATATCTCATCCATGAAGATATTTTTCATTGGAGACGGGATCATTTCCCCTGCATACATAATGGATAAAATTTACTCTCATTCAAAATTAAGAAAAACCCAAACCAAAAATATTGATACAGAGATACAATCTCAGTCATTACCAGTTGTTACTCTTTTTCTCTACCCACCAAAATTCCATGTTTCATGGTATCACCAATTATGATGTCTGCACAAATATTCTGACCAAGGATCTACAACAGTAACACACGGGCAGTGAAACATAAGAATTGAAAGTTGACCTCTCAAAATAATAATGATGTCATGAGTCATAGACTCATAAATAACATGGTATTTCAACATATAGGGTTGTCCTAAAAGAACATTAAAACCTTTACGAGGAGAAACATCACATAGTGCCTCATCTCTAAAGGGTTTAATGCCATAGGGTAAGCTTCATTGTTGGTTGGCATGGATGTCTTATCCTTGTCCCTTTCAGTCGATGATCTACAAATTGGGGTGCATCATTATCAATAGCTACATTCTCCTAATGACCTTTCCAAAATCAGGTTCTTCTATATAAGCCTATCGACAATGAAATGTAGTGGAGAACCTTTTACCCACATATATGAATGGAAGAGGTGCTCATATTTCTCTGGCTCCTCTAGTTTTTATGCCTTGATCCTTGTAGTTGAAATGGTAGCACTAGTTTCTACATCAACAATCCACTTTTCCTTGTCTATTTCTAATTTATAATTTGATCTAGGATCCAAATTTAAGCCTTTTAGTTTAATGAGAAATGGATACTTTGACAAACATTCATCAATGTTGTTCCAAGGTGTTTTTGGGAAATCACATCACTATACATGTCTTTCTTAAACTTTGAACTACCCTTCTTTTCCTGTGGCTTGGACTAATTGTCTTGAGGTTTGTTATCTTTGATATATCCTTTATTATATTACTTATGGCCCCCTTTATTGTTCTTATTTTGTGGTTGATTTGTAGATCCAAACTCTGATTATTCTTCCACTTAAATATTTTATTTTATTTAACAACATATCAATAAATGGATCCCAGTAAGGAGACATTTGGGGAATCCATATCTATTTGGATGTAGTTGTTTAGAATACTACAGTAATTTATACCAAGAGGAATTTAGAGTCTCTAATACATAACTTTGAGTGCAAGGTGTGGAATCTAATGAAGAACTTTGGCACCATTTGGTCTCTCTCATCGAATCTAATGTATTGGTCATCAATAGTTTCTAACATGGTATAATACCTCCTTGAGGGTATTGACAAAAGTCATGCAAGTTGGTTTTTTCTTGTATGTTGTAGAATAAAATCGGACATGTCCCTCCTATTAACCATCCCACCAATATTTGACATGGAGGAGGGACTTAAAAAGTGGAAAGGTTATCTTTTATCTATTGGAAATTTTTTTAACAAAATAATAACTCTCTAGAATATTTACAATTTCTCCAAAGAATATACATTAATTTTTCTTTCAAATAAAGGAATATCAAAGATAACTTGTACCTTAAAGGTTTTTACACCTCCAAAATAGTTTTTGGTTGAATGTGTATTTGTTTCCATTGGTAGCTTTCAAAGTATCTAGGTGAAATTACCATCATCTTGTACATATATCACATGAGGGTTGTTATATTTTTATCATTCAAGATAGCATTAACTTAGGATATTTAACTGATAGAATAACGTGCACAGCAATAAACACACGAGACAAGAGACACAAAGAATTTTTCTCGGGAAAACCATAAAGGAGAAAACCCCGCAACTTCCTCAGAGATAGAATGAGCACCAATAGCAGTAGTAAAACCCGAAAACAGAAAAGATGTTCTCCACATCTTCTCTCTCTCTCTCACTTGACAGAACTACTTCTCTCTCACTCATGCACCCCAGTGAGTGAGTGTGTGTGTGATAAATAGAGAGGCTCACTCTCTATTTATATTCTTCCGTTCACTTAATGTCCACTTTAACATGTCGGCCCCCCTTAATAATTACTTACTAGATTCGACATCTCTAGGGGAGTGTAATAACCCTAGTGCCCCACAACTGTGAGGAATTTTCCCTCTGATCAACAAGGAGGGTTAACCTTGACACAATTCTGGGGACTATTGCCCCGACTTACAATGGAGAGTTAACCTCAATGACTTTACATGACTTGTTTACATTATTGAATCTCCTGATCGAAACATTGGGGCATGAAATGACTCAATTACATTATAGATACTTCCCGAAATAAACATCGGGGTACAATATACAAGTGAATACATTCCGAAGTTACAAATACATCAACACTCCCTCTTAACTAGGAAGGTATTCTCTCGACACAATTTATCAGCACAAGTCTTCTTCTCTGTATCATCTGGATCATCATCAAGTCATCTTCTCCTTCAAGTCATCTTCATCTTCAAGTCATCTTCATTGTCAAGTCATCTTCATCATCAAGTCATCTTCATTGTCAAGTCATCTTCATCAAGTCTGGATCATCATTGGATCGGGATCATGACTGGATCATCATCGAGTCTGGATCATCACTTGATCTGGATCGTCACTACTGGATCATCATCAAGTCTGGATCATCACTTGATCTCGATCGTCACTGCTGGATCATCATCAATTCTCGATCATCACTTAATCTGGATTGTCACTATTGGATCATCACTTGATCTAGATCATTATCAAAGCTAGATCATCACTGAATCATCATCATCATTACTGCTTCTGCTATACCAATGAAATGGTGCTATATTTTCATTCTTCTCGTCACAAGAAGTTCTATAGAGCCAGCCCTTTTTCATGTTGGTTGTAGGCCTAGCCTCCATGTAGGTCTTCTTTAGCACTTATATCTAACCCTAAGTCAGAATGGCCCACCCAGCACTTACATCAGACCTCATATTGTCAGAAAGGCACACCCAACACTCACATTTGACCTCATCTTGTCAAAAAGGCCCAACACTCACATCTGACCTCATCTTGTCAAAAAGGCCCAACACTCACATCTGATCATGTGTAAACACATCATGCCATAATGGCTCAACACCTATATTTGACCATGTGTGAACACACCGCATCGAAATAGATCTGCACTTACATCTGACCATGTGCGAACACACCTCATCGGAAGGGCTTTGTGCTTACATCCGACCATGTGCGAACACACCACATCAGAAGGGCTCTGCACTTACATCTGACCATGTGCGAACACACCACATCGGAAGGGCTCTCAGTCCCAGATTGAGGATTCCTGGTAACTGACTAGGTGCCTCCATTCTCCCAGAGAATGGAATCTCAGCACTAAGCTGAATATTCCTAGTAACTGTCCAGGTTCCACCATTCCAAGAATGGCATTCAACACTTATATCTGATCATATAGCAACCAATCCTATAATCACATCAGAATGGCTCAGCACTCACATTTGACATGGAAAGAACCAATCCTCTCACCATGACATAATGGTTCAACCCTTACATCTGACCATGGAAGGAACCTAATCCTCTCACCATGTCAGAATGGCTCATGGACTCATCACTTCCCCTTAGAGGGAACCTCGATCTGGAGAACACCAAGCTTCTCCCTGAAGTAATCAAAATTCACTTTGGGCATTTCTAGCATAGAATCACATCAGGGCTGATTACATTCAAGAATAACTTGCGAGCTTCGTCAGGACCAATTACATCCGAGGACAACCTACAGGTCTGTTTACGTTTGAGCAACCTACGAGATTCACCAGGATTTATGCTCAGACAACCTGACTCACTGACGATGCTAGAACTCCCTCTTTTGAGAGATCTCGATCTGGATCACATACTAGAGCTTCACTACTCCTCTCTGCATCATACAAAAATCCAAGTCAGATCAAGCAAATCAAATAGTATTTTTCAAAAGAAACATACTACCTCCCAAATAGCAAGTGGAAAAATATTTTTCCTCAGCTGTACTCAGCGCCATGCAAGACTCCATCCTACCAAACCAAGAGATCACACTTGATCCCATACTGAAGTAGCACCTCGAAGTGCTCTTCCTATAAATGGCACTTATTGCCCAGCACGAATCCTCATAACCATCTAGGTTAATCTTCTGATTCGCCTCATACTTGAGCACATAATCAACTGTACCCTTTAGGTACCTCACTGCATGCTTTGCAACCATCAGGTGAACATGTCTCAATGTGTTCACAGCAAAGCAAATATCTGGTCTCATATTTGTCAGGTACATCATCTAACGATACATCGTAGCATCAACCGTCTCTGATGAAGCATTACTTAATAACTTCAAGTTCGATTCCATAGGTGTGGTCATGGCCTTGCAGCTCATCATCTTGAACCTATTTAGGATCTCTACTACATACTTCCCTTGTCCACACCTCCATGCCTAGAGCATAGTGCATCATCCCCAAGTCCTTGATCTAGAACTCGGTAGCAAGTCTTCTTCTTGTAAATTTAATGAGTTCCTCTTTTCTGTTAGGAACAAGTCATCAACATCTAACAGGAGCATCACTGATATTCTGCCTTCAACCTTGAAGAAAATGTTAGAATCCTCCCTACTCTCAGTAAATCCTAGATTCATCAGTAATCTGTCCATCCTGTCGTACCATGTCGAACCTCAGGATCTGCTTTAGTCATTCCCTCTAAAGCAAAGCATCATTCTCCCTCTATCTTTCATACTCTATGCACTGAAACATTCTGTATCGAAATGACAAGTAGCTTTCTCTGCTACTAATATTCTATGTATCCATCTAGGATCACTCGATACCAAGATCCTCTATCTATGAGCATGTCATCCTCTATAGACTTTCATCTTCAACCTTGTAGAAAAGTTTCAGATCTTCATCAAGCTCCTCATGTATGTGTTATCACATGGGTGTCTTCTGATCTCGTACAAGGCCTTCTTTCATTTGCACACATGATTCTTCCTTTCATGTGTCTCAAGTCCCACTGGCTACAAATGTCTCTTCGTATTCTATGCCTTATTTTCGTGAGAATCCTCGTGCTACAAATCTTTCCTTGTATCCCACGATGTTTCCATCTACTGCATGATGGAGCTGTGAACTTCCCTTCATGTATCGATACTGTATCCTATAAATAATTCTTCTTGAACTGGTCTTCCCTTTCTTCTTGGTTACTTCTTCATGGCTAGAAGGTTCTGCATCAATGATGTCGTTGCATTTGTCATATTATTCTTCATCTTGAACTATCGTTACTTGTTCTTCGGAACAAGTGTCATCCTTCTTTGCTCGTAGGCGATTATGTATGCGATATTTCCTACAAGTCAAATGCATTTGTATGGTTAGAAACATTTCATAAGGAATATTCATAATGGAAAATTCTTATGCATAAATATATGATCATGCAACTATTTTAGCCAATACAACATTCATCCATATCTCATGAAAACTTTCTAGATGTCTTCCATCTCTACCAAGACAACATTGAGATTGCGCACTAATCCAATATGTCATCAAAGAGGTTTAATTCTAGATAAGTAGCAATGGAGAGTTGTATAGCACCATGAGCTACTTACCCATCACATGTATATTAGTAGTATACTTTCATTAACGCAAACATTCTATCATGCATAATACATCAACTGAATATAACAAAAACAATATCATGAAATGATAATTGAATACTTATATTTATTTGTTTCGTGGGTAGACTCCTTCTTGAGCCTTCAACTTCATCATCTTCTTCATTCATAATAGCATCGTTTCTTATCCAAATGCTAAGATGGATAAGAGGTTCTTCAATATTTGAGTCCTTTGTATTTCCTCATCACTTGAGGGATCTTCTTTGGATGGTGAGAGCTTGATCTTGAGTTTCTCCCATCTTCTCTTTTCTTATTATGAGTCAAGCATATTTTTCTTGTGTGCACTCTTCCCAAAGTCTACTAAAAGTAATCACTTCCTTTAGGCACACATTCCTTGAATGAATGAATCTCATGATCCTAGGAGGCCATTCCAAGCGGTTATCACCACTTCTGCATTCTCGACTTCTTCTTCTACCACTTCAAGTTGTTCTTTGATTTGAGAGACCCTTGTGAAGTATGACAGTATGGTCTCTGCATTCTGGATCTTCACATTCTTCAACTATTTTCTCAAATTCATCTTCCGATCTATGTTTTTCCCTTCAAATATCTTGGTCAGGGAATCAAACATCTCTTTAGGTGTCTTTAGGGAAGACACTTGTGGTATAAGGTGATCCGTGATTGAATCAACAATGATATTCTTAACCTTGACCAAGTTCTTCTTGTGTAAGGCTTTTAGCCTCATCTCCCTTTGGAACTGGAACCTCTCTACTTATGTAGGTGTCTAATTCATTTTGTTTAGAGAAATCATATACTTCCATTCTTGGAAGTTTTCAACTTCACCAAGTTTATCATCAAGCTGATGTGATAGATCACTTTGAAATGAGAACCTCAAATGAAAATAGAAAACTATTAGATCTTACCGATTTGAGGTATTCGTCCTGGTCCCAGAGCTGGCTGATCTAGGGTTTGACATTAGAGACACCCTAATTTTCAAAACTTGGAATCTTTTAGATATGATTGGATAGGAAGATAGACCTCTTCGGGGTGAGCTATCCAATGTACTCCTTTTCTGAAAATGTTCGGAATTGAATTCCTCTTCGACAGAAAGATGCACCCTTAAATGGAGAGTCAACCTAGCATACATTTGTTGATGGATTATGGAAGAGACCCAAAAAGTAAGAATCCCTAGCTTTTGCAGCTGCACAATGTCTTCTTCTCAGGTTAGCTCTGATACCATGTAAGATTTTTATCATTCAAGATAGCATTATCTTAGGATATTCAACTGAGAGAATAACATGCACAACAATAAACACAAGAGACAAGAGACACAAAGAATTTTCCTCAGGGAAACCATAAAGGAGAAAACCCTGCAACTTCCTTAGAGATAGAAGGAGCACCAATAGCAGTAGTAAAACCCAAAAACAAAAAAATGATCTACATAGCTTCTCTCTCCATCTCACTTGAGAGAACTACTTCTCTCTCACTCATGCGACCCAGTGAATGAGTGAGTGTGTGATAAATAGAGAGGCTCACTCTCTATTTGTATTCTTTCTTTCACTTACTTTCCACTTTAACATGTAGGCCCCATTTAACAATTACTTACTAGAGCTGACATCTCTAGGAGAGTCTAATAACCCTAGTGCCCCACAACTATGGGGACTTTGCCCTCCGATCAACAAGGAGGGTTAACCTTGACACAATTGTGGGGACTATTGCCTCAAATTACAATGGAGGGTTGACCTCAATGACTTTACATGACTTGTTTACATTATTGAATCTCTTGATCAGAACATCGGGGCATGACATGACTCAATTACATTATAGATACTTCACGGAATAAACATTGGGGTAGAATATACAAGTGAATACATTCTGAATTTACAAATACATCAACAAGGGTTTCCTCGAGGAACAACTTAATAAGTTATCATACTCCATCATCTCTCTTTTCGTCTACTGTGGGAGGTTTCTTTGGTTTGAAACAATAGATCTCATCAAGTTCAATTAGTTTCACACCCAATTCCCAATACTTGAATCTCATTGGGCACATGCACCAAGAAACAATAAAGAATGTATTTATTTAATACCATTGACCTAGATTATCTATATAAAAAATAAAGGAATAAATATAATATGGAAACACACACACAAAGTTATTATAGAGAGCATAATATTATAAAAAAATCCAAATCCTATTAATAAATGAAACGGAAAGAGAATTGCATTGCATTTCAATACAAAATGGATACAACGGTGGTGTTGTTATCTGTAAATAGATGACCTTTCATAGGAAGGCATTTCAAGTGTCCAAAAGTTTCCTTCAACATCAAATGTGAAACACTACACAGGAAAACCCTAAATATAAAAAAACCTAACCTTAGGGGATGAAGTGACAAAAAGAATCTAGGGACCAAGGAATCTAGTTGATACATCAACTTCTTGAGGCTACAACATCCACATACAAACCTTTTTTAGGGTGCATGATAGTATATTTTCTGAAATATATTAAAAAGGATAAATATCCCAATCAAGGGAAATCCTTTGGAATCCGTAAGTTATTATAGGGCTGAAAAATAATCTTCAGGGATTAAAATGCACCAGAAGTTCAAGGTTTGAAAATTGTAGAACAATGGCCAAGATGTGGAACCATTCTAAATCAATTGAATAGTTGTGGGGGCACCAATATCCACCCAGATCATTGGGTTGGATATGAAGGGATATCTTCATCCTGTTTTTTTCCTCTCTCCACACTCTTCTCCTGGTTGTGTGGTTTTTAAGATGAAGCTCTAGATGAAGCTTCCAACACTTTGCTTCTCAATGTACATCCAATTTGTAACTATGGAAAAAAATGAATCTATTTTGGATTCTTAACATGCCATGTCTTTTCCATGTTCCTTTGATTTCGATATTGGTTTTGGGAAGTCTTCTTGCCATTATCCCTATCAAATCAATCTAGATTTTTGCATGTGGTTTTCTTCTCAAAACAAAATGCCACACGATATCCTTTATTCTCACAATATGAACATTCCTTTGTGTACCATTAATTCTTAACTCTATGGCATGTATTCTTGCAAAAGTTACAAACAATGAATATCTTACTTGAATCATACCTCTAGATTATCTTCTTCTTGTGGTTGAGTTGCATGCTACTTCTCCTAAGTAATAGTGTATACTGAGTGTTTATAATTTCCCCATCGCTATCCTTCTACAATATTCCACAATATGTAAGAAGTGAGAGTGTGCTTCCCTCTTCCGTCATTGTTATACTTTCCTCTAATGAGAAGGATAGTCTTACCTTGTCTTTTCCTTTAGGAACATGATCTTAGTGTGCCTAGACTTTTCTTCACATCCATGGAAACCCATGTCATCATGCTTGTTCCTTTAATCTTCTATATTTTTACACCTCCAAAATAGTTTTTGGTTGAATGTGTATTTGTTTCAATTGGTAGCTTTCAAAGTATGTAGGTGAAATTACCATCATCTTGTTCATATATCACATAAGGGTTGTTATATTTTTATCATTCAAGATAGCATTATCTTAGGATCTTTAACTGAGAGAATAACATGCACAGCAATACACACAAGAGACAAGACACACAAAGAATTTTCCTCGGGGAAATCATAAAGGAGAAAACCCCACAACTTCCTCAGAGATAGAATGAGCACCAATAGCAGCAATAAAACTTGAAAACATAAAAGATGATCTCCACATATTTTCTCTCTCTCTCACTTGACAGAACTACTTCTCTCTCACTCATGCGCCCCAGTGAGTGAGTGTGTGTGTGATAAATAGACAGGCTCACTCTCTATTTATATTCTTCCATTCACTTAATGTCCACTTCAACATGTCGGCCCCACTTAACAATTACTTACTAGAGCCGACATCTCTAGGAGAGTCTAATAGCCCTAGTGCCCCACAACTGTGGGGACTTTTCCCTTCGATCAACAAGGAGGGTTAACCTTGACACAATTGTGGGGACTATTGCCCCGACTTACAATGGAGGGTTAACCTCAATGAATTTACATGACTTGTTTACATTATTGAATATCCCGATCGGAACATCAGGGAATGACATGACTCAATTAAATTATAGATACTTCCTAAAATAAACATCGGGGTACAACATACAAGTGAATACATTCCAAAGTTACAAATACATCAACACTCCCTCTTAACTAAGAAGGTATTCTCTCGACACAATTTATCAGCACAAGTCTTCTTCTCTGTATCATCTGGATGATCATCAAGTCATCTTCATCTTCAAGTCATCTTCATATTCAAGTCATCTTTATTGTCAAGTCATCTTCATCGTCAAGTCATCTTCATTGTCAAGTCATCTTCATCAAGTCTAGATCATCATTGGATCAACATCATCACTAGATCATCATCGAGTCTGGATCATCACTTGATATGGATCGTCACTGCTCGATCATCATCAAGTTTGGATCATCACTTGATCTGGATCATCACTGCTAGATCATCATCAATTCTGGATCATCACTTGATCTGGATCCTCACTGCTGGATCATCACTTGATCTAGATCATCAGCAGAGCTAGATCATCACCGAATCATCATCATCATTACTACTTTTGTTATCTCAATCAAATGGTGCTATCTCTTCATTCTTCTCATCATAAGAAGTTCTGCAGAGCCAGCCCTTTTTCATGTTGGTTGTAGGAATAGCCTCCATGTAGGTCTTCTTTAGCACTTATATTTGACCACTAAGTCAGAATGGCTTTCCCAGCACTTACATCAGACCTCATGTTGTCAGAAAGGCATGCCCAGCACTGAAATCTCACCTCATATTGTCAGAAAGGCCCAACACTCACATTTGACCATGTGTAAACACATTGCGCTAGAATGGCTCAGCACTTATATCTTACCATGTGTGAACACACCGCATCGAAATAGATCTGCACTTACATCCGACCATGTGTGAACACACCACATCGGAAGGGATCTATGATTACATCCGACCATGTGCGAACACACCGTGTCGAAAGGGCTTTGCACTTACATCTGACCATGTGTGAACACACCACATCGAAAGAGCTCTCAGTCCCAGACTGAGGATTCCTGGTAACTGACCAAGTGCCTCCATTCTCTTAGAGAATGGAATCTCAGCACCAAGCTAAGTATTCCTGGTAACTGACCAGGTTCCTCCATTCCAAGAATGGCATTCAACACTTATATCTGATCATGTAGGAACCAATCCTACAGTCACATCAGAATGGCTCAGCACTCACATCTGACATGGAAGGAACCAATCCTCTCACCATGACATAATGGCTCAACCCTTACATTTGACCATGAAAGGAACCTAATCCTCTCATCATGTTAGAAAGGCTCATGGACTCATCACTTCCCCTTGGAGGGAACCTCGATCTAGAGAACACCAAGCTTCTCCCTGAAGTAATCAAACTTCACTTTGGTCATTTCTAGCATAGAATCACATCAGGGCTAATTACATTCAAGAATAACCTATGAGCTTCACTAGGACCGATTACATCCAAGGACAACCTACAGGTCTATTTACATCTGAGCAACCTACGAGATTTGCCAGGATTTATGCTCATACAACCTGTCTCATCGACTATGCTAGAACTCCCTCTTTCGAGAGATCTCGATTTGGATCACATACTGGAGCTTCACTACTCCTCTCTACATCATACAAAAATCCATGTCAGATCAAGCAAATCAAATAGTAGTTTTCAAAAGAAACATACTACCTCCCAAATAGCAAGTGGAAACATATTTTTCCTCAGTTGTACTCAGTGCCATGCAAGACTCCATCCTGCCAAACCAAGAGATCACACTTGATCTCATACTAAAGTATCCCCTCGAAGTGCTCTTCCTATAAATGGCACTTCCTGCCCTCCACGAATCCTCATAACCCTGCATGTTAATCTTCTGATTTGCCTCATACTTGAGCCCATAATCAAATGTACCCTTCAGGAACCTCACTGCATGATTTGCAACCATCAAGTGAACATGTCTCAATGTGTTCACAGCAAAACAAATATATGGTCTTGTATTTGTCAGGTACATCATCTAACAATACATCGTAGCATCAACCGTCTCTGACGAAGTATTACTCAACAACTTCAGGTTCGATGCCATAGGTGTGGTCATGGCCTTGTAGTTCATCATCCTGAACCTCTTCAGGATCTCTACTGCATACTTCCCTTGTCCACACCTCCATGCCCAGAGCATAGTGCCTCCTCCCCAACTCCTTCACCTAGAACTCAGCAACAAGTCTTCTTCTTACAAATTTAATGAGTTCCTATTTTCTGTTAGGAACAAGTCATCGACATCTAACAGGAGCATCATTGATCTTCCACCTTAAACCTTGAAGCAAAGGTTGGAATCCTCTTTCCTTTCAGTAAATCCTAGATTAATCAGTAATATGTCCATGTTGTCGTACCATGTCAAACCTCAGGATCTGTTGCAGTCACTCCCTCTAAAGAGGAGCATCATTCTCCCTCTATCTTTCGGACTCTATGCATTGAAACATTCTATACTGGAATGACAAGTAGCTTTCTCCGCTACCAATATTCTATGTATCCATCTAGGATCACTAGATACCAAGATCCTCTATCTTGAACTTTTTCAAAAGTTCTTCTCGCACACATCTATGAGCTTGTCATCCTCTATAGACTTTCATCTTCAACCTTGTAGAAAAGTTTCAGATCTTCTTCAAGCTCCTCATGTATTTGTTATCCCATTGGTGTCTTCTGATCTCGTACAAGGCCTTCTTTCATTTGCACACATGATTCTTCCTGTCATGTGTCTCAACTCCCACTAGCTGCAAATGTCTCTTCGTAGTCTATGCCTTCTTTTCGTGAGAATCCTCACACTACAAATCTTGCCTTGTATCCCACGATGTTTCCATCTACTGCATGGTGGAACTGTGAACTTCCCTTCATGTATCGATACTACATCCTAGACATCATTCTTCTTGAACTGGTCTTCCCTTTATTCTTGGTTACTTCTTCATGGCTAGAAGGTTCTGTATCAATGATGTCACTGCATTCGTCATATTATTCTTCATCTTGAACTGTCGTTACTTGTTCTTTGGAACAAGTCTCATCCTTCTTTGCTTGTAGCCGATTATGTATGCGATCTTTACTACAAGTCAAATGCATTTGTATGGTTAGAAAAATTTCATAAGGAATATTCATAATGGAAAATTCTTATGCATAAATATATGATCATGCAACTATTTTATCCAATACAACATTCATCCATATCTCATGGAAACTTTCTAGATGCCTTCCATCTCTACCAAGACAACATTGAGATTGTGCACTAATCCAATATGTCATCAAAGAGGTTTCATTCTAGACAAGTAGAAATGGAGAGTTGTATAGCACCATGAGCTACTTACCCATCACATGTATATTAGTAGTATACTGTCATTAATTCAAACATTCTATCATGCATAATACATCAACTGAATATAACAAAAACAATATCATGAAATGATAATTTAGTACTTATCTTTATTTGTTTCGTGGGTAGACTCTTTCTTGAGCCTTCAACTTCATCATCTTCTTCATTCATAATAGCATTGTTTCTTAACCAAATGCTAAGATGGATAAGAGGTTCTTCAATATTTGAGTCCTTTGTATTTCCTCATCGCTTGAGGGATCTTCTTTGGATGGTGAGAGCTTGATCTTCGGTTTCTCCCATCTTCTCTTTTCTTGTTATGAGTCGAGTGTCTTTTTCTTGTATGCACTCTTCCCGGATTCTACTAAAATTAATCACTTCCTTTAGGCACACATTCCTCGAATGAATGAATCCCATGATCCTGGGAGACCATTCCGGGTGGTTATCACCACTTCTGCATTCTCCACTTCTTCTTCTACCACTTCAAGTTGTTCTTTGATTTGAGAGACCCTTGTAAAGTATGACTGCATGGTCTTTGCATTCTGGATCTTCACATTCTTCAACTGTTTTCTCAAAGTCATCTTCCGATTTATGTTCTTCCATTCAAATATCTTGGTCAAGGAATCAAACATCTCTTTAGGTGTCTTTAGGGAAGACACTTGTGGTATAAGGTGATCCATGATTGAATCAACAATGATATTCTTGGCCTTGACCAAGTTCTTCTTGTGTAAGGCTTTTAGCCTCATCTCTCTCTGGAACTGGAACCTCTCTACTTATGTAGGTGTCCAATTCATTTTCTTCAGAGTGATCATATACTTCCATGCTTGGAAGTTGTCAACTTCACCAAGATTATCATCAAGCTGATGTGATAGATCACTTTGAAATGAGAACCTCAAATGAAAAAAGAAAACTATTAGATCTTACCGATTTGAGGTATCCGTCTTGGTGCCAGAGCTGGCTGATCTAGGGTTTGTCAGAGAAACCCTAATTTTCAAAACTTGGAATCTTTCAGATCTGATTGGATAGGAAGACGGACCTCTTCAGGGTGAGCTATCCAATGTACTCATTTTCTGAAAATGTTCGTAATCAAATTCCTCTTCGACAGAAAGATGCGCCCTTCAATGGAGAGTCAACCTAGCATACGTTTGTTGATGGATTGTGGAGAGAGACCCAAAAAGTAAGAAGCCCTATCTTTTGTAGCTGTACAATGTCTTCTTCTCAAGTTAGCTCTGATACCATGCTATATTTTTATCATTCAAAATAGCATTATATTAGGATCTTTAACTGAGAGAATAACATGCACAACAATAAACCCAAGAGACAAGAGACACAAAGAATTTTCTTCGGGGAAACCATAAAGGAGAAAACCCTACAACTTCCTCAGAGATAGAATGAGCACCAATAGCAGCAGTAAAATGTGAAAATAGAAAAGATGATCTTCACAGTTTTTCTCTCTCTCTCACTTGAGAGAACTACTTCTCTCTCACTCATGTGCCCCAGTGAGTGAGTGTGTGTGCGAAAAATAGAGAGGCTCACTCTCTATTTGTATACTTCCATCCACTTACTTTCCACTTTAACATGTCGGGCCCATTTAACAATTACTTACTAGAGCCGACATCTCTAGGAGAGTCTAATAACCCTAGTGCCCCACAACTGTGGGGAATTTTCCCTCCGATCAACAAGGAGCGTTAACCTTGACACAATTGCGGGGACTATTGCCCCAAATTACAATGGAGGGTTAACCTCAATGACTTTACATGACTTGTTTACATTATTGAATCTCCCGATCAGAACATCAGGGCATGACATGACTCAATTACATTACAGATACCTCCTGTAATATACATTGGGGTACAATATACAAGTGAATACATTCCAAATTTACAAATACATCAACAAGGGTTTCCTCGAGGAACAACTTAATATGATATCCTACTCCATCATCTCTCTTTTCTTCTATTGTGGGAGGTTGCTTTGGTTTGAAACAATAGATCTCATCAAGTTCAATTAGTTTCACACTCAACTCCCAATACTTGAATCTCATTGGGCACATGCACGAAGAAACAATAAAGAATGTATTTCTTTAATACCATTGACCTAGATTATCTATAGAAAAAATAAAGGAATAAATATAATATGGAAACACACACACAAATTTATTATAAAGAGCATAATATTATAAAAAAATCCAAATCTTATTAATAAATGAAATGGAAATAGAATTGCATTGCATTTCAATACAAAATGGCGACAACGGTGGTGTTGTTATCTGTAAAGAGATGACCTTTCATAGGAAGGCATTTAAGTGTCCAAAAGTTTCCTTCAACATCAAATGTGAAACACTACACAGGAAAACCCTAAATATAAAAAAACCTAACCTTAGGGGATGAAGTGACAAAAAGAATCTAGGGACCAAGGAATCTAGTTGATACATCAAATTCTTGAGGCTACAACATCCACATACAAACCTTTTTTAGGGCACATGATAGTATCTTTTTTGAAATATATTAAAAAGGATAAATATCCCAATCAAGGGAAATCCTTTGGAATCCGTAAGTTATTATAGGGCCGAAAAGTAATCTTTAGGGCTTAAAATGCACTAGAATTTCAAGGCTTGAAAATTGTAGAACAATGGCCAAGATGTGGAACCATTCTAAATCAATTGAATAGTTGTGGGGGCACCAATATCCACCTAGATCATTGGGTTGGATATGAAGAGATATCTTCATCCTATTTTTTTCCTCTCTCCACACTCTTCTCTTGGTTGTGTGGTTTTTAGGATGAAGCTCTAGATGAAGCTTCCAACACTTTGCTTCTCAATGTACATCCAATTTGTAACTATGGAAAAAAATGAATCTATTTTGGATTCTTAACATGCCATGTCTTTTCCATGTTCCTTTGATTTCGATATTGGTTTTGGGAAGTCTTCTTGCCATTATCCCTATCAAGTCAATCTAGATTTTTGCATGTGGTTTTATTCTCAAAACAAAATGCCACACGATAGCCTTTATTCTCACAAAATGAACATTCCTTTCTGTACCAATAATTCTTAACTCTATGGCATGTATTCTTGCAAAAGTTACAAACAATGAATATCTTACTTGAATCATACCTCTAGATTATCTTCTTCTTGTGGTTGAGTTGCATGCTACTTCTCCTAAGTAATAGTGTATACCGAGTGTTTATAATTTCCCCATCATTATCCTTCTACAATATTCCACAATATGTAAAAAGTGAGAGTGTGCTTCCCTCTTCCGTCATTGTTATACTTTCCTCTAATGAGAAGGATAGTCTTACCTTGTCTTTTCCTTTAGGAACATGATCTTAGTGTTCCTAGACTTTTCTTTGCATGCATGGAAACCCATGTCATTGTGCTTGTTCCTTTATTCTTCTATATTGGTGCCTCAGATTCCCTTCCTTCTCTTACTGAGCCCTTGTCCATTGTATCACATATGACATAGTCTCTTGGAACCTATGCCTCTTTCATTCTTTTCAAATTCACCAAAAGGTTCTTGAGTAAGATCTAAACAAGATGAAGTTACCATGATGTTCTCGGCCATGTTGTTATTCTGATTGTGGAAAATGAAGGTGGCCTTGATTCTTGGTATAATTAAACAACTAATTGTTGTTTTTTCAACTCCTTCTCTTTCTCCACCAAAACTTATTGCACTAAGTATTTATCTAAGTTGGCATGTCCTCTTGATAACTTTCCATTTGATTTACCTTCTCTCCTAGTTGTACAAGCTACATTATGTGCTTGTTTCAATATGTCATAAATGCAACAAGGGAAACTTAGAATTCATCAAATATATTATTTATCAATGGAAGTAGCATTGTTAAGGTTTCAAGGTTTTTATTACAGGAGAAGTATGATACCATGTAGAAATAGCATCTATGAATCTAAGAATAAAATCACAAGAAGTAGATCTAGCTACAAGATAATTCTCACAATCATGCACAAGAAAAATAGAGGTATGAATAGTAAGACTGAATACAAGAGAAGTGAAGAATGATCCAATATATTTCCATGTATTATTGATCAGTATAGAGTACGATAAAAAAATACATCCTTTATAGGTAAATTTGAGTTTCTTAGGACACAACTCAAGCTAGCTCATAAAGATGACTTACCAAATATGATAAACCCCATAGGTGGCTAAAGCACTTTCCAAATATGTCAAGGACCTCACGAATTGTATAACCATGAGTGATTTGTCATGAGTGATGGAAAAAAATGATAAACATGGAATATGTAGATAAAATCATGGAGGATGGGTTGGAAACAAAATATAGTAGTTTCTTAGTTGACTAGCTTTACCTTATCCACAAAAAAGTAGGACAAACGCAGTATAAAGACAAAATCTCCAAGAAGGCGTAGTTACTAATTATGGCAGTCAACAAATTTGGTAGGATCTAACTAGAACCAAGCTAAAGGTTATTTTGGGGTATATAGGGAAAGTGTTGACCAAGTGGTGGAAGTGGATGCCAAATATCTAGGTTAGTAGGTAGGATTTTAATAAAAAATGATTAAATATGTTTATCCTAAGTATGAAGTTGGTTTATAATATCCCAACAACCCCATTTAAGTGTAACTTGATGATGATATGTCTAAAATAATCAAATGATTATAGGGCCCAGTAACAAGGTTATGGCCACCCTTTAGAATTATTCATGTCCAGAAAAGATGCAAAAAGAGGAAAACCCACATGGGGAAAATAATCCCTCAAGAAAGGACAAGACACAAAATTTGAAACATCTCTTCAATTAGGTATTTATATTCACTTTAATGATCTTAATGAACTACTTCTAGTGAAATATTTGATGAAAAATTTTGTATACTCTGTGATCGTGCTCTAGAGTGTAGAATATGCAAGAAAGAAGAGGAGAGACTCTTTGTATCTCATCATCTAATGAAGTAGGAGCATTATCTAAATTATTTTTTATTCTAAAAAACTTTGATATGCAAACACAATCTGAAAAGGAAAAGATATATGTCCATACTCCTTCCCAAAGAGTACAAAAATTAAGACAATCAGTAACACAATCAGTTGCTTGTATGGATGCAAAATGGTGATGTGGATCACATATCTTTCTTCCAATCTGATGTAGCTACTTACCAAATATTATATGAGGTTGAAAATACTCTGATATATCATAAATTTTATCATATGGAATAGAAAATACTAAAGGTTCAATGTCCCCATGAGGATATGGGGCTGGAGTAGGAAAAGTATGAGCAACTCAGGAAAACTAATGAGTGTAAAAATATGAATGATGGATGGACTTGAGATCTGCACTATAGGTGTTTAGAATAGATCCAAACATGTGTAAGATAATTACAATGATCACTAAGTCCACGAATATCCAACTAATGAAAAATATAAAAGACTTGAAACCATTTGATATAAGTAACACTACATAAGAAACCAATGAGGAATCAACTAGTGAACTTGGGGTTTGTATAGTCTTAGTAGTATTCGGAGGTATAGTATATGGTATGGATGATTTCATAACATGCATTTCCGCCTGCAAATATGATTCTAAATCATATCTATAATCATTTGAATGAAGTGAGGAAGAGCTTCTTAAATACAAAGTCAAGATCTAGTGAAAAATCACAAGTATTGGGAGATGAATATAGGACACTGATAGGTGGATTATCAAAGAAAGAAGCTGAGATTTATGATTTTGATATATTAGAAAGTAAATCTATATCATATATGTCAGGAAAGGATTTTTCTCTGACACTCAATGGATAATTTATATCACCTTGGAAGTGCGCACTATGACAGTGTTCTGAAGATCCACCAAGATTCTTTAGCTCATCTGGAACTTAAATGTCATTCTTCTTAAGTAGATGAGACATTATATCCATATTCTTCTTAAAACATTTCTTCTTAAGATGAAATCCCTTGCTGTAGTAAGAACACTTGGATGTACTTCCTTTTTTCTTAACTTTCTTCATTGAACCTTCATTAGTAGGATTTGAACTTTCATCTTCATTATCTGACTTAGACTTCTTCTGTTTCACAATTTTTTTCTATTTTGATCTTGAATTCTTGCTTCCTTGAACTATAAGAGCATGATCCTTTCCCTTAGAGGATATAAGAGAACTCATATGGATCAATTTATCTTTCTCCCGTGTTAGTGAATCAAAGAATGTACTCAAAGAAGACATTTTCCAATTAGAAATAGAAACCCTAGTAACATGAAAAGTAGACACAAAAAATAAGTATTCATGACCCAATTTTGATAGGATGGAAAGAATCAATTGATATTCATTTTTCTCAATCCCACATTGATTGAGAAATAGGACAAGTGACTTGAATTTTGTGAAGAAACCCTCAATGGAATTGAAACTTCTTGGAATCAATGAGAATAAATCATTCTCCAATTTATGTGCTCTTATCTCATCTTGAACTCCAAAGAGAGACTCAAGTTTTATTCATACTTGGTTTGGAGTGGTAAAACCATCTATATGAAGGAGTGTATCAAGAGAAATGGAGAGGTAAAGAAATTCATAGGCTTCATCCAACCTATTATGCCACTTGGATTTCTCAACAATAGAATTTGGTTTATTTTCTAAAGCCATGGAAACTCTATAGAGTCCCTTACTACGTAATAGAATGCCAATTTTGGATTTCCATTCATGATAGTTGAAGGGATTCAGGATCATAGTTGAAGAGTAATCAATACTGAGATGTTTATGCACTCAATAAGATACTCTCAGCAACTTGCATAAATGAAACTAGGAGAAAATTTTGTAAGATCATTACAAGCTCTTCTTCATAGAGGAATAGGACACTAGATGCGCTCTGATATGGAGAAATTATAGGTCTTCAACTCTATAGAACTTAAGCAACCTTGTGCTCAAATAAAATTGACAACTTGTGGCTTTAATACCATGTAGGAGAGATCTGATACCATGTAGGAGAGCTCGGATATCATGTAGGAGAGATATGATATGATGTAGAAATAATAACTCTGAAGATAAGAAGAAAATCACAGGAATTAGATATGGCTACAAGATAATCCTCACAAGCATGCACAAGGAAAATAAAGAGATGAATAGTAATACTTAATACAAGAGAAGTGAAGAATAATCCAATATATTTCCATGTATTATTAATTATCATAGTGTACAATAAATAATACATCATTCATAGGTAAATTTGAGTTTCTTAGCAGACAATTCATGCTAGCTCATAAACCTGACTTACCAAATATGATAAACCCACATAGGTCACTCAAGCACTTTCCAAATCGGTTAAGGACCTCATGAATTGGCTGAACCATGAGTGATTTGTCATGACTGATGGAAAAACATGCTAAACATGGAATATGGAGAAGAAATCATTGAGGATGGGTTAGCAACAAAAGATAGCATTTTCCTAGTTGACTAGCTTTACCTTATCCACAGAAAAGTAGGATAAAAGAAGTATAAAGAAAAAATTTGCAGGAAGGCGCAATTACCAAGTCTGGCAATTAATAAAGTTGGCATGATCTAACCAGAATCAAGATAAAGGTGCTCCTAGTGTATATATGGAAAGTGTTGACCAAGTGGTGCAAGTGGATGCCGACAATCTAGGATAGTAGGTAGTATTTTAATAAAAAATGATTAAATATTGTTATCCTAAGTATGAAGTGGGTTTATAATATCCTGACACTTCTTCGTATCGACTATCTATTGGTCATACATATGGACATTCTCCTTTTTAAATGCTCATTATCTTCTTCAATTTGAGCATTGATGGTCTATAGGTTTTCCAACCGTTCTCTATTTTTCATACCTATATCATGTATGCAAAGTTTTGGCAACTACACCATAGTCAAGGATTTAATTTTTTTGATACTATATGATCCATAAATGAGGGACTTATGGCCCACCCATTTCACCAACACATATACTCTACAAAAATAACTTTTAAACTCTATTCTCTTTGATGTAGAGGTCCCTAGATTATCCATCTTTAAGTATAAACCATCCAACAAAACTCTTTTAAATTCGAGGCATGGAATGGCAGTGGTGTAACTTGCAAAAAACAACCACCAATGCAATAGTAATTAGGACATTAGAAATCAATACCATGACTAAACCCTCTCCCACTTAGGACTTTGTCTTCAAGACAATTCCTTTGCATGCCAATAACCAAATGAACTATATCACTTGAAATCCTCAAAATTGTGACATTTTCATGGTTTGGTGTGTGTGGGGCTATTTTTGGTTGTAGTGATCTACTTTAAAGCCAAAGAACAAAGCCAATAACTTGCTTTTGGAAGAAATGATATAAACTAGGTCCAAGTGTTGCCTCTATTTATGAGCAACAATATTTATGTTTGAAAGATTGAGTACAGTTAACTAAGACTCATAACTATGATGCCATTCCTAAGTGTTTGATCCATTATTCTATTCTAAATTGATCTTGACCTTGATTTACTTTCCAATTACTATCCATCTCTTAATGTAATTTATAAATTCTAATTATGTACCTTACATTCATACATAATTAGATAGGTCTTACATTCATAATTAGAGATAAATGAATGACATTTTGCATATATTTAATTATTTTTTGGTTTACTTATGATGCCAATACCTAACCAAGGATTCAACTTAAATGTTGTGTCAAAATAACAATGCATTATGTTTTCAAACCTACGTTTATAATAATTTAACGAATGACAAATTTATTATGTTTCGTGTCAAAAGATCCAACCTTTGAAGTTTATTGGACACCTAACCAAAAAACCCTTTACTCCCATTCAAATTGAATGCCAATTGTCAAAACAATTATGAAACAATTTATTTAAGTGGACACTTAATAAACACAAGAGAGCCAATTTATTAAAGCCGTTTTTCGAAGTGGCCATTCATTAAAACAAGAGGGGTGGTCATTTTCCAACTTATGAAAGAGAGCCATACTATACACATACATGAGTCCTCTCTCCTACGAAATGGAATAAAAAAAAACACATCTCTCCAAATCTGGTATAAAGTGGTACTTAATTAAACAATGTGATGGCTTTACAAAAAGGTGGTGAAATAGGTAAGTATTTCATTGATAAAATTAACCATGATATGCCACGTATGCCAACACTTTGCTTAAAAGCATAAGATGACAAAAACTTCTGGGAAGAAATAAATTAAAATAAATGTATTTTAACGAGTCACGTGTATGTTTCTTGGAAGCGAAACATTTAAATTTCATAAAAACATCAATACATATTGACAATTATGATGGCAACGTGATCATCTTGGTTTAGTGGTATTTTAAAATTTTGGGGTGGATTATACCATTTATGTTTTTCATCTATGAATGAGGATGAGACAAGTGTACTATCTAGATTGATTTTATTGCAATTATTTCAAATTCGAAATAAATAATTATTAAATACATATATAAAAAACAATTGGTAGTTGATGAATGAATAACCAAGAGTTTATGCTAGATAACATGAAAAATATAAGAAAGAAAAAAGAGTATAAAATTAAGTAATGGTTGATAAATCACAACATATAAAAATAATATAAACAACTTATAATTTAGAGTAAACTAGTTGAGACATCAATAACATATAATTTATAAAATAATCATAACAAATACAAAAACATAAAAAAATAAAAATAAAATTATTTTTATTTTAAATAAATGATATTATAAGACCAACTCTATGAAAATTATTTAAAATAATATCTGAAAAACTTGCCATTCTTTGATAGAGCATTGGTAGTAATAAACAATTTATATTTAAAGTAAAAGATAGTGTGGGGTTTGCATTTTATTTATTAGTTATTCATAAATAAATTAAAACTCACTTTTACTAATCTATTAACATTTAATACTAATTATTAAGATTTTGATAATGTATTTTTTTTTTTCAGTCGAAAAAATCACTCCTTGGTATTCAATGAATCAAAGGATCCTTTTACATCATCAAGATATATAGTTTTGCCACCAAGGACAATACAACAAATAGTAAATAAGCCTATCCAATCATACAAAAGACGTAGTAGATACAAAAAGATACCCACAGAAAATACAGAGTAGCACAAAGCACTTGGGGATCACTAACATAAGATCCCTTTCATAGGAAGGCTGTATGATACAGTCATCTATGTCCCTAGAGAAAATAACAGGAGCCCAGAAGTCTGATCCAAGGAGGGAGAGAGACTCTTGTATCCTGTAGTAGCTAGCTCAACAATACCTGATAGTATCTCAATGAATCAGGTGAGATCAACTGTAATAGAATGAGCATATTCTAAAAGAGTTGTGATGAGTTAACCCCAATAATCTCGTTCCCATAGGATTCAGTAAGTAAGAGATGGCCCAGCGCCAAGTGCAGTCCCTCCTTTGATAAGATGTCTGCCCTCCTGTTATGTTCCCTATAAACATGACTGAGATCCACCCACATAAAAGAGGACATGAGAATTCTAGTGTTGAAGCACTAGGCCTCAATATTCACCAGATCCAGGGTAGATTCCTTTTTTGCCCAGTTTATAATCACAGAGGAGTCGCCAAAGATATGTAGGTAAGGTAACCCAATATCCTTGGCGACCCGTAGTGATGCCCAAAGTGCTAAGAGCTCAGCTCTAGTATTTGTACAGCTACCACATCCGAGCTTGAAGGCAAGAATATGATGTTCATTCAACCAATGACAGAAACCCGCTCCACCCAAATTTTTTGCAGCAGCACCATCAAAAAAGATCATAGGATACACAGAAGTAGGAGACTTCCCAATGTTCCTAAATCTATGCTTGTGAATCAGAGGAGGCTTAAAGGTCATAACATCATCATAAATAATATATAATAGTCTATTCATAATGGGCTCCTGATCATCAAAACATAAATGGTTCCTAGCCTTCCAAATATTCCATATGGTGAAAATAGGCAAATACAGTAAAGTACTCTTCTGTGATAACCAAATAGATAAATTTTCCAGTAAGGTTGGGGCATTCCAGTGTATGTGCACATTAAAAATACAGATGAGTCCGCCAATAACCTCCTTCAGAAAATGCCAACTAACAAAAATATTTTCAGCCGACTCTGCCTCCTCTTGATAGAGACAGCATCTATTTGGTCCGCTCCATCCTTTCTTGCTTAAAATGTCCCAAGTATTAATTTTCTTATTGCGGGAGAGCCACACAAAACATTTAATCTTAAGGGAAATTTTAAAGTATCAAATCTTCATCATGATGCCATTTTCCAGAACAGTTTTGTGATTAGAGACAATGAAATCATAAGCTTTCCTGGCTGTCACCTTACCCCTCTGTTCATCAAACATCCATAACAGCTTGTCCTCAGAATGCCCAATCCTGATACCCCCATGAGACAGTCCATTAACATAAGAGGACCACTGATCAGCCCAGGCTCCTCCCAGTAGTAGGTCTGAGGCTGAGTACCAAGCAGTCCCACCCAAGCCACTGCCATCCAGATTAAGAGCATGTGCAAGATAGATAATCCCCAAGTCAGTGAGATAATCCCTAAGCTCCTCAAGTAGGATGTACTGTGAGTTGAGCCCAGCAATGGGATCAATGCCTACCTAGATCTTTAATCCATTTCCCACCTTCCATCCCAGCTGACAGGTAATCCACTCAAAGATTCTGATAAAACCATTCCAAAAATATGAAGTACCAATAATACTAAAAAACCGACCACGAATCCAATCTACAAGAGGTCTGTTATTTAAGTATTTATGAGCAATAATCATGTTCCAGGTCCCAGTACCAGTGAGAAGTTGCCACAAGCTCTTGAGCCTTAGTGAGATGCCGAACCATTCAAGGTTCTTGATATCCCAGCCACCATATTCAATGGGAAGGGAAAGAGATTCCCATTTGACCAGATGGGAGCACTTGTGTCCATCAGAGGATCCCCAAAGGAAAGAAAAAATAAGTTTACGCAGAGCATTTAGTATAGATTTGGGACATCTAGCCAATGCAAACCAATAGATATCCAACCCAGTTAGAACAACTCTAATGAGAACCACTCTACCTCCCAGAGAAAGAAACATGTAAGTCCAATTACGAATCTTTCTTTCAAACAAATGAATAAGCCAATTCCAGTCAGATGTGTGGTATCCCAACGGTTTAAGATTGAAGCCCAAGTACTTGAAGCCCATAATCATAGGGTCCATCTTAAATGGAAAGAGTTCAGGAAGTTTCCCCCTGAATATGGAATCAACATTCTGATAGAGGAAAGAATACTTTAAAGGGCTAACAGACATCCCAGATACCCCACAAAATAAATCAAGAGCACCTTTAAAAGCACTCCATTCCTCAATAGTTCCATCCCCAATAAGAATAACATCATCTACAAATAACAGGTGGGTTAAGGACAGTTGAGGAGAGTACTAAAAACCCAAGATCGATCCATTGAGCTGAGCATCCAAAATAATGCAGCTGAGTCCCTCCATAATCAAGATAATGCGGCTGACGTAGCCCTCTAGATAATGGGGCTGAGCATCCAAAATAATGCAGCTGATGCAGCCCTCTAGATATAGGAAAGAAGTCAGAGGGAGACCCATTTACCAATACAGCAAGACAAGAGCTTGTGACACAACCCATAATCCAATTAACTCCAAAAGAGGGATGCCAATCTGAATGAGTAGAAATCTGATGAAGGTCCAACTGGCTCTATCAAAAGCTTTTACAAGGTCCAATTTTAAAACCAAGGCATCAAAATTTTTAGTCTTAATCGAGTGCAGAAGTTCCAGGGTAATACCCACTGGTTCAGTAATCTATCTATCCTTGAGAAATCCAAATTGACGAGCTGACAGTGAACGGTTCAAAATAGACTTAAGTATGATAGCAGCAATCTTTGAAATAATCTTGTAAATCAGGTTACAAAGGGAGATCGGCCGGAAATCAGCAAAAGTTAAGGGCTTTTCACATTTAGGGATCAGGGTCAAAAAAGTAGAATTCAAGGCACCCGAGACTTTACCCTGTAATCTTGCTTGTTCCATATCCAATACCAGATCCTCCCCCACCAAATCATAAAACGCCAAAAAAAACTCAACAGGCCACCCATCAGGCCCAGGACTCTTGTCCTTTTTAAAATCCTTGAGCACAGCTTCAACTTCCGAGCCCAATATAGGCTTAAGGAAGCAATTTATATCATCATAAGAAGTCATATGTGGGAAGAGTCTGACCACATTCAGTTGTCCAATAATATCAGAGGACTTATCATCACAGAAAAGGTTACTGAAGTGCTCTACGCCAAGAGTCTTAAGAGCCAAGTCCTCCGATACTGAATTACCATCCTGGTCATTTAGAGACCAAATGGTATTAGTATTCCTTCTAGCTAAAGCAAAGGAGTGAAAAAACTTCGTATTTGCATCCCCCTCCTTTAACCACAGCGCCCTACTCTTCAACCTCGGAGTCATGATCTCGTGGGACCAATATTTTTTCTTCTTTTCTTGAAGTGCATCCCATTTAATTTTATTTGGTGCTGATAAAATACTAGAATCATCCAATAATAAGTTCGAGATGCGAATGTTAATATCCAGAATCTGCTGCCTCCTTTCAAGATTTTTAGTCCTTTCCCATTTCTTCACAGAGCCTTTAAGTCTACGTAACTTGTGGGCAAGAGAATCCATATGGCAGAGATCAGTAAATTCTAGTGAAGTCTTCAAGGAGGACCAGAACAAAACCTTAAAATGCTCCTCCATCAGCCAAGCTTTATTAAATTTGTAAGGCCTTCTAGGTGCATGGCTATACGGGCCCCATTCCAAACAAATAGGATAATGATCCGATACATCAGATGGAGTAGCCTAGGTTCTATAGTAGGAAAAGGAAGGTAGGAGAGACTCAGATAACAAGAACCTGTCCAGTCTTTTGCAAATGCCAACATCCCTAGAGCGCCCGTTTCTCTAGGTAGGGGCAGAAGGGTCCATAGAAAGGTCCACCAACTTATTACCAGAGATAAGCTAGGAGAAAAATGAAGCCAGAGGATCCAACCTATCTTTTTGCCCCCAGAATTCTGTAGATGATAAACTGAAGTTGAGATCCCCAGCCAGGAGTAAGTTTGGAAGTCCCAGAAACCCACCAGACACCAAGCTATTCCAATAGCTAGTTCTATGAATATAGGGACCGTAATAGTTGATCACGGTGAAAGTCTCAGCCGTACCTTTTAAGGTAGCTTTAAGTACAATACCATCCAGAGATGAAAAAGCTTTACAGCGAACCAAGTGAGGGTCCCAACTAGCTAGTAAACCCCCAGAGAGACCACAAGCATCAGATGCACAAAATTCCTAGCCAGGCTTAAGTGAAGAGAACAAGTAGAGGGCACGTGCTTGACTACACATCGTCTCTTGCAGGAGGGTCAGATCGGGTCTAAGGTTAGATAATAACAATCCAAGGGATTTTTGTTTGGCCAACGCCCCAAACCCACGGATATTCATAGATAGGATCCTCATGGGGAAGTGGGTTCCATAGGTGTACATGCTCTAAGTACCTGAGGAGAGACAGGAGAGGAAGGAGAGAGTCGGGCTGCCTGCTTTAATCGATGCAAAAGAGGAGTATAGGATTTTTGTTCCCCAGTACCCTCCCTCTGGGCCTTCCTAGATTTCCGGATGGTCACGTCCTTAAATCTGATAGAGTCCAAAGGTAAAGTGGAAGGGGATAAGGGAGGCTTGTCAAAGAAAATAGAAAGAGCAGTGAGGAGAGAAGGGTCCTGAAAGGAAGGTGCTTCAGGAGGACTGGATGAAGAGTTTAAAGGAGTAGGCATAGGGACAGCTGTAGGAGAAGGAAGAGTGGATGAGGATGGAAAACCAAATGAGTTTAGAGGGAGGGAAGGATAATGTTCCAGGGTAAGGGGAGGGGGGCCAATCACCTCAGAGCTAACCAAGTTCACCACCGGTGTAATGCATGAATTTTTTGCTACAGCTTCCATGTCCTCAATGTACATCAGCTGACCTTTCGAGAGGTCATCAAAGGTGGAAGGAGAAGATGAAATTTAGATAAGATCTGTAGAATCTACCAGTGGTTCAGTAATCAGGGTACTAGAATCCAGAAGAGAAGGTACCGTAGAAACCTCTAGGGGAACAATAGGCAAGGTACAAGAACCAAGAGCAGAAGGAAGAGTGGATTCAGTAGATTCCTCCACAGGGGTAGTAGGCATGATACTAGAATCAGGGCAGGGCAAATCAGTAACAGGTAAGAAATTAAAACCATTCTTGAAAGGAAGACCAGAATGGAGACTGGGACAGGAATTCCAGAGATGACCAGTTGCATGGAAGAAGAAGCACCTGAAAGGCATGTGCAGGTAGTCCAATCTCTGGGTGAAAGTAATATCCCCACACTCAATGTCAATTTCAGGAATAAATCCTCTGGTAATGTCCACCTCAACCAGAATCTTAGCAACTCTTTTATCATAGATTTGGTGGAAATCCTTCTCCAGAGCAACAAAATGACCAAGAAGATTTGCCAAGTTAATAAGTACATCCTTATTCCAGAGCGGAAAGGGCAGAGTAGGTAATAAGACCCAGAGATGTCTTACAGCCACTCTTTCAGTCAAAGGATCAAATCCTGAGTGACACTTTTTTAGCACAACAGATCCCTCAAGTACCGGCCAAAGTTTCCCCAGAATGAGGGAAGCATCTGACTCCTCTATGAAAACAAAAACCAGCCGATTGTTAGCCAATAGGCTGATCGAGGGGACATAATGGATGAGAGGCTTCCAATGTAGGGTTTCCCAATCAACCCATCCATATTTTGACATGGAACAATATTCCAATATGCCTATCAATGCTCTACGGCAAAGGTTCTCCACCCTGTCCAAAAAGATGTCATGACCCAGAGCAAAACGAGGTTTATGAGGAGAAGCTTTCAGGGCTTTTGCCTTGTGCCTAGTGGCATGGATAGTCCGACCCATCCCAGGATAGGTAGGTTGGCTACCCACAGACAGGCCCCCCATGTGCCAGGAGAGCAAGGTAACCAATGCCCGAGGGACCCCCAAAGCAAGCCAAAAGAAAAACAAACAGCCCCAAAATAGAAACGGGCAGGCAGAGATACCCCCAGCAAGAATACCGCCATAGGCTAACAACGGCTCAAAGCCACAGCCGACAAAGACAAAGACCTCCCCAATCCCCACACTTCAGATCAATAACAAAAAGACAGTTATAACAGGTAATTACCCTACAACTGCAAGTAAAAAAAGAGGATACAAGAAAATGACGCCTCAATTCCACAAATAATCACAAAGCTGCAATTACCCCACCACAGGTTCACCATCATTCATAGAAAGTACATAAAAAATAGAGCAAGAAGAAAAAAATTCCCACTTTTTGATGGTTGGTACTAACCCTCATAAGAGGGTGAACTCCATAAATCCAATGAATAAAATGACATAATAAAAAAACCCTAACAAGAGTAGCCACAGATAAAGAGACCCACTAGAGACAGAGCAGGAAAAACAGACAGTAACAGTTAGAGCTACCTGGAGTCAGGTCTACCTGACCACCGAACAGAGAGTCGGAATTAGATGAGCCCTTTCATCGAGGAAAGTCAGCATCCCCATGAACTAGTCAGCAATACATCGTCAACAGGTGTATGGCAGATGTTAGCCCCGGTTGTGTGACCAGTGGGAGCCCGCCACTCACCGGCAAAAATCCCGCCACGTAAGTAGGCACCAGTACAAGGACCAAAAAACCGTCACGAGCCCAGCGAGCCCCGAAAGAAACCGCCAAGAGACAGCTCACACAAAAGAAACCCCACAATGGGGACTCCTAAAAAACTTCCCAACACCGAAGTAAAATCCACCACCTAGGTCCAAGGATCCAGGCCACCACCACCCAAGAAGGTTCAACGGTCCCCCTCTGCAGTGTCAGCAACCAACAGCTTCAGTACATCAAGTGGTCGTGCACAACCCCATCAATTTGCGAGAGTACACCTCTAGCCGTACCCCATAGCATCACAAGAACCCCTCGAAATGTAACCCCGGGTGGAAAAGGGTTAAGGGATACCGGGCGAACCACCTACAGCCCCGAGATGTTCACTAAGAACCACAAGAGCCGGTGCGTCCGATAGCCAGAGCAGACAAGGGTTCAAGCGACCGAACCATCATCCCAAGCAGAGAGACAGCGACCCTTTCCACCATCATCAGGCCCCAGGCCCCAGAGAGTAGCTCCAGCAGACCTAAGTAAACTACAGGTTCAGCCCCCCAAGCACCACTAAGTACCACATTGTACCGATGCAAGATACATAGGAAACCTCTGTCCACAGAGCCACAAAACCGACCTCCTAACAGCCCCAAGGGGCCACAAACCCCGGTGGAAAGGAGAAACCCTGGCACAAAAAACCCCGGCGAAATCGGCAGCCACAAAATCCGGTGGAAAGGAGAAACCTCGACACAGAAAACCCCGGCAAAGTCCCGGCAAAAACCCCTACAGCCCCGCAAAACTTTAACGAGGACTGCAGGATCCGGTACCCAAAGTCCTGCCAAAGACCAGCAGAGCTATCTTCCGACAACGACAGTAGACACAAGGGTTAAGCGGCCAAACCCGACAGCCCGTGCAAGAATCCGCGACCTGTTCCGCCAATGTCACGTGAACCCCAAAAGACCAATACATCTGCAGGCCCCAGAAAGCGACTTCAGCATGCCAAAAATAAACCGCCGCAGGTCAACCCCCCATGCTCCTCAAAGTGCCGCATGCACAGGTGCATGATGCCCAAAAATACCCCCGTCCACTGAAACACCACAAAACCAGCCCCCAGCCTGCCCCAACAGGCCGCAGGAGCAGTTGCAGGAGATTGCTACGCCTAGAAAACCAAGGTTCGCCTCCACAGAAACCCTAGTTCGCCTCTCGCCTTTCCGTATATTTGTTTCATATGTAGAGTACTTTAAACCATAGAAGAATTTTTGAATGAACTCGAAACATCCTATATCAAGATTTTGATACTACCATAACATTAAATATAATTATTAAGATTTTGATACTACCACACTTTTAATTGACTTAGCTGCAATCCAATAATTAGGTGACCCGACCCGAGTTGCCGGACAGTTTTGTTTTGTAAAGATACTTTTATAAAGATCATAACCCATATTTTTATTTGTTTTTATCGTACCGCTATTGATTCTTTGATAGCTATAGGATAGTGACCCTTGTAGCGTAGGAGTTTCATTTATATGGAGAACCTACATTAAGTACTTAATCCCTTCTCAACCATGTGGGTGTGCTAGTCTGTTATTATTATTTTATATTAAGTTAGTTGATCTTATCAGTGAGTACAAGCAAGCCTGAATTATTCATACTTCACTACATGTGATCACTTCTATTCTTAATGTGATCCATTTATCAACTATCCGTTATTTTTTAAAATAATTTTTTATCTCACATTCTTTAAGTTATCTATCATGAACTGGTGAGTCATTCATCAAATGCCAATAATTTTTTATATTCTTCTTTTTATAATTGTTTATTTCAAATTTTGAAAATCAATCTTAAAAAGTACACTTGTCTTATGGTCATCCATAAATAAAAAACATAAACTTTAATCAACCAAACAGCTATTGGATTAGAGAAATATAGACTTTAGTCCACCCAAAATCCAACACTATGTAGCTATTGGGTTAGAGAGGTGTGGGGTAATGAGTCCCGGCTCTGGACAAAAGACTGTGTTCAGCTGAAAATATATTATGAAACCATTTTTAGAAACTTTGATGTGCAGAATGTTCTGATATAGATATAGATGTTACAACTTTAAATTTTCTATGGGTTTTGAATCGCCTATGGGCGATTTCGTGATATTTGACGATATAGGATTGGTTTGCCGCCAGGCCATCAACGGGATTTGTTGGATTTAATGAATTCTCAGCATTCCTCGACGATTGGTTACATGCTTCCAACTACGGCGGACCTTCTAAGTTTCTAACACCCAATCAAATCCCTAACCAGTATATTGAGACCTAACCAGTATATTGATATCTAATCAGTATATTGAGACCTAATCTTCTGTTTAGATAACTCTAACGAAAACTCATCTTGCATCTGAGAACCCGATAAAAACGTCAAAGATAAATGGAAGGTAGTATCATTTCAACAGTCTCAGATATTCACAAATCATAAATAATCTCTACTAACATGACTCAAGTGTCATTTGCATTGAATATGTAGATTTCAAAGGGAAAATACAGTTAGGTGAATATAGAAGTCCAACTGTTCTCTAGACTTTCTTAACAACAATAGATGTATATAATCGATGCATTTTGTCAGTTTCCCTATATTTCCCTTTTATCTGCAGATTTAGCTATGTACTGCATGATAGCACCATTAAAAAGTAAAGCCCTCAAACACAGAGAGAACCTTAATTTCAAGAGACGCAATGTCTGGGCAACTCATTTCAACTTAGAATTAGATCAATCCCGTTGCGAATTAATTATTAGTACTTATATTCTCTTCAGGGATGCTCTCCAACGACGGCCTCCATCCACTGTGACAATTCTCTTTACATGGATTATATACTGCTGTAATACTCTGATGACCTAATTTAGCTTGAAGCTCCACCAACAGATCCTCTATGGCCGCCCCCTTAGCCAAACCATTAGACAGCAAGTCTACCAGTGCTTGCTTTCTGACTACAAGCTTAACCCTCACAATACCTCCTGTACTGTTCTTACACGGAACCGCCAGTTTCAAAGAGTTGAAATCTTCAGCTTCATTGCTTTCGCTTGATCCGCTTCTGGTTGTGTCTTGGCACTTCTGTCCATCTCGGCCATTCCTATTGTCCCCACGGACTTCATTGGAAACAAGTTTAAAGGTACAAGGTGTGATACAGTTGCCTATTTAGCTAACCTCTAGTAGCCGAAACAATTCCAATACAACCTCCGGTTGTGAATCAATGGCAGCCAGTTAACGGACAATAAGCGATGGTCTGTGATATAGAAATATATATATATATATATATATATATATATATATATATATATATATAGTAGCCGGTTCAATTCCAATACAACCTCCTGTTGTGAATCAATGGAAGCCTACCAGACAAGTGATGATATGTGATATATAAATATATATATATAAAGAGTAGGTAATTCAACGTTCAAAATGGATATTGACGGGACTCGATCAGAGAGGTCATTGGAGATTGAAAACCCGCAAGGACTTGGAGCAGAAGAGGACAAGGACAGTTACGTCTGTGATAACATTCATTGACTACTTCTCATCGTAGAATTATGGTTCGTGATTGAAACGATTCACCAAATTTATTAGAGTTGCCGGAATTACGAAATATGGCATTAATCCATTTGGAATTTTGATTAATTATGTAAAAAACCTTGTGGTCAGATTTGTAAGATAAGAAGTGAGGTAACAATTTCTCAATGACTATTGAACTTTAAAAACAATTATAATTTTTTTTTTTTATAAAATTGCGAAACACTGTCCAAACTTTAAGTTTAATTTTAATTTTAAAATTCAATTTTATTTAATTATGTTAGAAATTATATTTATTTATAAGTCTATATGTGTTTATATTTCAAAATTTGGAATAAACTTGAGTATATATGTTTTTTTAGATTGCATCAATATAAGATAAGTGTACTATCTAGATATGATGCAAGAATAACTCTTCATTGAGACTTAGATAAATTTGAGTCCATTTAACCTATAACCTATGCATTTTGAGATAGTCAAATACCTTTTAAAATTTTGGTTAACCGTCATTTACGAATAATAATAAAATTTATAAAACCAAATTTGAATAACTCTTAATTGAGACTTAGATAAATTGGAGTCCATTTAACCTATAACCTATGCATTTTGAGATGGTCAAATACTCTTTAAAATTTTAGTTAACCGTCATTTACGAAAAGTAATAAAATTTATAAAACCTAATTTTAAAGGGCTATACAATTTATAAATAGTTATTATATTACTATTTTTTTGGTATTAGTACTTTAATTTCAATTTACAAAGCATATATTCACTAAAAATTAGAAACATCTATTAAATTAGAATTATTTTGTTTCCTTTCTATTTGCAAGTTGCATAGATTTTTCACAAAAACATTAAAAGTCATATAACTCAATGATTTTCCATTATTTTTTTTATTTTTTCATTATTGCAATGGACATCTACACTCTACAAATTTCAGTCATCAATGCTCATTGATTACACTACCATAGTTGAGAGTTGGAAGGTGGGACTCATGGGAGTCAAAAAGGCATTGAAACAGAGTTTGAGAGTTATTTACATTATAAGAGGTAATGCATTATATTTTTTACATTATACTTACTGATGAGGTATTGCACTATATTTTTGACATTATATTAATTGATTTTTTTAGATTAAGGGATTTACTTGAAATCTATGATTTTTGCATTATATTTATTGATTTGTTTAGATTCAGAGATTTACTTGATATCTATGATTTTGAAGAATTGTTTCAGAGTAAGTCTATGTATTTTTTAATAATTTTAAATAACATCAATAATGTATGTGTAGCATTTATCCCATAATTTTGTAGTTATGTAGATTCAAATTCAAAGGGAATTGACAAATTGAAATAATCATCTCTTATGTTTCTCTCATGGTTCTATTTCACTTAGAGATTCAAGTACTAAATAAAGGCATTGAGAGACATGAATTTTGTGTTTAACATTTAAAATGAAAATAACTTTGTAAAATAAATAGTACTCAAATAGAATGTAAACACACAAAAAAGAGCATACAGGGCTATTTTTTATCTTTATAAATCAAATCTTATTTTAATTTATAATTTTTTATAAAACAAAAACCTCTTTATATTTAATTGACAAGATAAAATTTTAAACAAAACATTTTATTTTATGACTGATAATATTAAAACCCAAATCATAAAAATAAATAAAAACCCAAATCATAAAAAATAATAATAATGATGATGTAATAGATAAAATCAAAACCAAATTCCAAGTAGCTATAATGATTATAAAATTGTAAAGTATTTAAATTAATCTTTATGTTAATTAAAAACCTCAACTTCAATGTTACATTTATTTGCAATAAAATTGTGAAATAGAACCTTTTCAATTTTTCTTCTGTCGTATACGAAACTTGTTTTCAAACATATCAAATAAAAGGTAAAAAAACCTAACCTATTAAATAAAAGGTCAAAAAGTGAATTTTGAACGATTTGAAATTTTGAATTAATAGGGTTGAAACTTTTGTTCAGAATTTAAGAAGTCACATTATTTGATTTTTTTAATATAGTTATCTAGGTTGGAATTTATGATTTGGTAATTTACATGTATATGTTAGATACTTGAAATCAAGTTTTGTTAATATGAATAGTGTTTTTTTAAATATTATATAAAATTAATATAATAATAAAAAACTAAGATTTAAACAAAAATGAGAGGAATTATTGTTTCATTATGAAGTTCATAAGAGTTAGTTCTTGTTTTTGCTATATTAATTTTTGTCTTTGAACTAGTTAAACAGCTACATATTTTTGTTCCTCTAGAGTAGGGTTGATGACCTCCTTATAATATCTTAATTTTTCTTTAGTCTTTAAATCTTTCTCAAACCACATTTTCTCTTTAAACTTATAAGTAACAATATTTTTAATGTCATTAATATTTTGCAATGCAATACTTAGTCAATCTTCCAATTGTTTAACTAGGCCTCGGTATCTTTACACCAATCTCACTTGAGCACTTGAACCTTAGGTGGTTTTGGATGAAATTTAAAGCTAGCTTAAGAAGTCTATAGTCTCCCATGTTATTGATTTTGTGCTTGTATAACATGAACCTACTCATAGCACAACCTATTTCCTTTAAACAACCTTCTAACTAATGAATGTAAAAAGACCAACTCTATAAAATATTGTTAAAATTAATATATATAAAAATTATTATTCTTTGATAAAGCATTGAGAGTAATAAACACTTTATATTTATAATAAAAGATCCTGTGGAGTTTACATTTTATTCATTAGTTATCCATAAATAAATTAAAACCCACTTTGGGGTAATCTATTAACATTAAATACAAATTATTAAGATTTTGATACTGCCATAACATTACCTTAAATATTCAGATTTTGATACTACCATAACATTAAATATAATTATTAAGATTTTGATACTACCATAATTTTAATTGATTTAGCTGCAATCCAATAATTAAGTGACCCGACCCAACCTGACCTGAGTTGCCAGAGAGTTTCATTTTGTAAAGATCGTAACACATATTTTTATTTGTTTTATTATGTCGAGAGGCGCTTTACAGCCTAGTATGGGGTAGATCTTGTAACGTTACTTAACGTTGAAGCGTTACGTAACGTTGTAAGGTTACGTAACATTACATAATGTTATGTCGTCTAAAAAAATAGAAAAAAAAATAGAAGTAACGTTACATAATGTTATGTCGGCTAAAAAAATAGAAAAAAAAAAACTATATAAATAGCAAGAAGTATCACAAACTACATCCAAATCCTAGCTACCTTGATCCAGCAACAGCAACAACCAATGCCATAGAAAACAGCAACAACCGCGACTGCAACAATAAAACCGGGTAAGAATTTTAAATTTGCTAATCGACAATCAATTCAACAGGTAATCAATTCAGATATTCTTTAGATATTTTGTGGCTGATATCGAGGAATGTTTGTTACAGGTCATGTTCTGGTTTCGGAGTTGAAGCGAACTTGAATCAATAACTCCTTCGTTTGCCAGCAGGCTTTTATTTTAGGTTTGAGGAAATGGCAACTACCCATGTCGGTGTAACAGAGGTGAAGGCGGAGACAACCCAAGTTGAGCGAGGAGCTGGCCAGGATTGCCCGCCATCAGAAATTGCCCTTTATCAGTTTTTCTCAAACCCATCAACTAGGGTGTTTTAAATTTTAATTTTCCAGTAGGCAAAGAAAAACGTAAATACCCTTCTATTAGGGATCTTGATTGGCATTTCTCTCTTACTTATATTTCACTATCTTAACAGTAGGATCATCTTCAGATTTTCTAAAATTAGGGATATTTATTGGCATTCCTCTCTTACTTCATCCACTATGATTCTACTTCACAATCTTAACAGTAAGATCATCTAAAGATTTTCTAAAATTAGGGATCTTGATTGGCATTCCTCTGTTACTTCATCCACTATAAATCTATTTCACTATCTTAACAGTAAGATCATCTTGAGAAGTTGTTTGCAAGCAGCTATAGGGCCTCCTTTTACTTGTGTCAAATTAAGCTTTTGCTCAATGCCAAAAGCCTGGAAATATCCACTGCTTCTTGATTACCGACTTTATCCCAAACCTAAATATGATTAAAACTCGCAATTACAATCATTCTAATATCTGGTACTTCATCTATTTTCCATTCTTCACAACTAGATTTCATTGATCTCGCCAAACTCCTTGTTGGAGGTCCAAATTCTCTATCAGTTGTTGCTCGACCTCCCTTCCATCTTTATTATCACAAAGTTACACAAGCAGTACTAGCCACACAAGCAGTACCGCTATCACAGTGTTATCACAAATATATTTAGTGAATATGAACGCTCCATGAATTTGATTTTGAATGAAAAGCTAGAGATACACTGATGCGAGTATATCATTGAACAGTTCGGCCAGCCGTCTTTGTTTCTTTAGACTGAATATTGAAGTTACCCGCATGTATCACAAGTCTGGGAGTTATTTATTGATACGAATAATGCATTTCTTACTAGATACGCTCCCATTAGTTTATCTTCCATGGCTCTTACTTTTTGTTTTGCTTATATATATGTAATTTAATGAATATCCTTTTCCAATCACACAATGCACTGAAATATTTATTATTACTTTTCTGAATGTTTGTGTTATACATCTTGTGCAAACTAATTTATTATTTGTGTTATTGAAGAGTATATTTATAATATATTTGTTTTTCTTATTAATTATTATGTAATATATAATTTAGTTGTATATATGAATAGTTAATCTAGATTTAATTTATGTAAATATATCATAGCTTACTCTCAAAAGGATTAGCTCACTTAATCTCAATATAAAACTAAATATATTGGATTACAAGTTTTTTATTCTACATATTAGGTGGTTGCTCACCAAGTATAAATTCCCAACTTGTATGGTAGTTTAGTTCCTTTGAAGTTCTAGAACTCTTCCACAAAGAAAAAAATACATACTTGTATTAAATATAGTATAAATAGCATAAATAACTTCATTACATAAATCAAGATATGGATATCATCTTACTTATCATAAGTACACCCAAGCCTCAAAATTACCCAAAAAACTAAACATGCATGAAAATTACCACGAAAAAAACTAAACATTTACAATGTTATGTTTCAAGAATAATTCATGCAACCTATGGACCAAACTACAATTAAATATTGACATAAAGTTTATAGTCATCCACAACTATATAAAATAGAAAATTAGAAGAAAAAAAAACAACAACTATATAAATAGCAAGAAGTATCATAAACTACATCATAGCTAGCTACCTTGATACAGCAACAGCAACAACCACTGGGAGAGCAACAATAAACCCAGGTAAAAATTTTAAATTTGCTAATAACAACAATCAATTCAGATATTCTTTAGATATTCTTTTTGCACGTAATATTTGTATTATTTAGAGCCATTAAAAATTCTTTAGATATTCTGTGGCTGATGGAATTAATTTTATTTGTAATCTGCATGCAGGAAGATGTTCAGCTTCTCAAATACATGGGAATGGACGTTTATCGTTTTTCTATATCCTGGTCACGCATTTTCCCCAGTGAGTTAATTTGATTTATAAATGAATTAACAATGAATTTTCAGTTATGATGGTCTTCCATAAATCTTCTATTTCTATTATTTTAACAGAGGGATCGCCGAGACATGGAGGAATCAATAAAGGGGGATCTCTTATTACAATAATCTCATCAACGAGTTGCTCATGAATGGTATTTAAAAAAGAAATGATTTGGTAGCCTTGGGTAAATCTTGACATGTATGTGACCTAATTTGATGTGACTTTTCATGCAGGTATAGAGCCTTTTGTTACACTGTATCACTGGGACATGCCACAAGCTTTGCAGAACAAATACGGAGGATTCCGTAGCAAAAAAGTCGCGTAAGTTTCATTGCCTTAGTAACTCCTTATAAAAATAATAAAAATAAAAAGAAAGGAATGCTAATTCTGTTAAATTTTAATATCCAGGGAGGACTTTACCATATTCGCAGAAGAATGCTTTCGAGCTTTTGGAGACCGTGTAAAGTACTGGATAACTGTAAACGAACCACTGGTCTTCTCACTTGGTGGCTACGATTTAGGGATTCACGCACTAGGCCACTGTTCGGTTGGATTTGGAAACTACACAGCTGGGAATTCAAC
>LPNX010311183.1:58747-96307 GCA_001517045.1 Pseudotsuga menziesii | reverse complement strand
TCATTCATTAATGTGTGTTCATTAATTCCTCTTCTTCTCTCATTATGCTAATTCTCTACAATTCTCTGTGAGGTTAATTGTGTGCCTAGATCCTTAGCCATTTTATGAAATTCCTTATGCCATCAAGCCTTTAGAATTTCTACATTTTCAGTATCACTCATCAATGGATCACTATTGGAGCTACGGATATTAGTCTTATGCCTGTAAGAAAAAATAGATAATAATCTAATTAACTTATAGAAAAATAACTTTGATCTATAAATTCAAATGCATAATAATACACTACAAATTTCTTACCAATAAAGTTGCTTCCTCGATTTTTCTTTATCCTTGAAGGCCCTTAGCACTTCTCCTCCTTGTACATCTGAATGGAAAACTAGAAATGTCCATAAAGGTGATGTTGTGACATCCACAAATCTCGAAACCACTTTATTGAAAGATTGGAAAGTATAAGGATCACAATCATCTATAATGTTTTTGATATTGTATCCATTAGGGATATCTGCAATGACTAGGGAGTACTCCTTTTTAGGAACAAGATTTGCATGTTTGCACAATCATCGAAAATCACTTTATCTTGCACAATGTCAAGCCCATTCCAAACATGATGATCAAGAATATCATCAAGTTCAACATTTGCAAGACATTGTCTTCTTTGTCACTTCTATTTTGGCTCTTTGAATATGAATTTTGAAAGAATTTGGTATTGTACTCTTTTTTGGCATCTTTGAAAAAAAAAATATATGTATAAGTAAATAGAATATAAATGAATTGACTTACAAATAAATAAAATAAAATATATCCGAATTAGAGGAAATTTCAACTCAAAATGGGCCTTTTAACTTTTATTCAAATTCCATGTCATCATGTGTTAGCCAATGAAATTTCTTTAAATTTGAAATACCGTATAGGTCTTAAACACTTTTTTAATATAAATTTGGGGATAGCTATCATAAAAAAAAACTACTTTTTTTGTTTGTATTTTTGACATATCTCCCTGTGTTTTTACTCAAATTTCGATCGGGAGAGCTCATTGGATGTGGAATTAAATTCCGCATCCAACGAGTACCCACTCGACATACTTTTGACGGACCCCGCTACCCCAAAAACAAGAAATACCTGAAAAAATGGAATGATAACATCATCATTCCGTTTTTTTCAGATATTTCTTGTTTTTGGGGTAGCGGGGTCCGTCAAAAGTATGTCGAGTGGGTACTTGTTGGATACGGAATTTAATTCCACATCCAATGAGCTCTCCCGATCAAAATTTGAGTAAAAACACAGGGAGATATGTCAAAAATACAAACAAAAAAGTGGTTTTTTTCTTTTCTTCCTCCAAAATTAATAAATATTATTTTATTATTTTAACTATTATTTTATTAGTTCATTTTAGGATGCCCATTTTGAGTTGAAATTTCCTCTAAATCCACATACCTTTTTGTATGAAACAACAAAATGTTTAGGCTTTCTGTGTAACTTGAGTCTAAATAGTTACATCGAGCATCCTCCCAACTGTTCTCCCCCAACATTTTAACCATATCTTCTTGTATTTTCATGTAAACCTTATGACTACATGATGTAAAAAAAAATGGCATTTACATTTATATCTAATAATATAGCAAAATGCTTAACTAATAAAACATCTTAAACTAAAAAAATAAGATTTAAACTAAAAACAATCTACAAACCTACTTTTCAATTTCATTGCACATTTCCTCCATGGATAATTCACCCAACTTTACACATTAAAATATTGTACATAGAAGTGTTTCATCCTTCACACCTTGCAATGGTATCCAAGGTGTTATATCCATGTCCTCTGGAAAGTTCTTTACGTTAGGACCCCCTTGACCACTACTCCATGTAGCTAGTTTGCATTTTTTACCTTTTGATTTTTTATGCCAATATTCTCCCACATGCTAAATATCTCATAAATCAAATAAAATATTGGTCGTATTTTAAATGCCACTTGAAACTAGTTATCTACAATTCTAAATACATCACTTCTTCTTGGATGTTTCACACTGTCCTCTTTAATCGGGACACTTGTTTCCATACAACATTATTTTTGAAAATTTGCATCAACTTTCGATCTATCCCCAGTACATATTTGTTCAAATTCATTGTGGATAAATATGATCCTTTGAATGAATGTCATGGACAACCTATAGTCACTATCTGTATTATGATCCCATGCCAATAGTTTTGCTTCCACGTTTTTTAAAACATGATAAATGATGCATTTGACTATTTGAAAAATAGGGTTTTGGGGAAAATCTTGCATCAATTCTCTTCTGGCCTCTCCACAATGATTCCCCCAAAACACATAGTATTTGTAATCGAAACATATTTATTCATCAAATGCATCTCTATCAAGAACATCTTTTGGGACAACAAGAACTAAGTAGTCAACCACATGTGCATAGGGATTATGCCTCATCAATGCTTTCAAGTTATGAACATGTAAGCGTTGTGGTTTCCTAATTTGATATATTTCTTGGCCTTCTATGGGTTTATAGAGTTGCTCACATTTAAATCAAATATATTCCCATTGTGAACCAACTTATCCTTCTGTAATTGATCTTGAATGACATTTTGTGTTGTCTTGACAACACCATCATCTAGATCACCACCTGGATTAATGATCTCCAAACTGTCCCCCAAATTTTCACTCTGATTTTCAACGATAACATTTGATTCAACATATTGTCTCCTTTTGTATCTTGAAACAATTGTATTTAAATGAACAACCTATTTATCAGGAATGGAAACAACTTCATCCCTAGTTCTTACTCTTACAAGCATAAGTGACATCATCTCGACAACAATTTGTTGATCATGTTCAGTTGGGTGAGATATATTTTTAAATGTAACCTTCCTAGGTAATTAATTTGGTTTTTGGACGACTTTTTCTGTCTATGCTTTTACTTCTTCAGTATAAAAATTTTGTATTGATTTCTTCCTTGACGATTCTCCCTTCTTTGGAACTTCTCCCTTCTGAATAGTGGCATTAATGACATCCATATGATTTTCTTCTGTAGAATAAATGCCATTCAAAATATGGGAAAGCGGCATCGTAAAATCCTGCAAAAGAAAACATTATTGTATTAAAATCTATTACATTGTCATATCATCCAAATTATAACAAAATGAAAAACATATAAAAATATAGAATTAGAGGAAATTTGGGGTCTAAAATGGGCCTTATAAGAAAATGATCCAACAATAATTTTTTGTGATTTGGAATTCAAGAACCAATAGAATTTCAATAAAATGATTAAACCACAATGGTTGACTTGCCATATTTGTCATAAAAAACTACTTTTTTATTCGTATTTTCAACATATCTCCCTGTGTTTTTACTCAAATTTAGAACGGGAGGGATTGTTGGATGCATAATTAAATTTCACATTCAACGAGTACCCACACAACATACTTTTGATGACACCGCAACCCCAAAAACAAGAAATACCTGAAAAAACGTGATGATGATGTCATCATCATGTTTTTTTAGGTATTTCTTTTTTTTGGGGTAGTGGGGTCCGTCAAAAGTATGCCATGTGGGTACTCGTTAGATGCGAAATTAAATTCCACATCCAACGATCCCTCCCGTTCGAAATTTGAGTAAAAACAAAGGGGGATATGTTTAAAATACGAACAAAATTAGTAGTTTTTTCCTTCTTCCTTCAAAATTAATAAATATTATTTTTAAATTTTCCTTAGGAGGTCCATTTTAGACCTCAAATTTTCTCTAATGAACTTACACTCTTACGCTCAATATCATGCAAAATTCCTACACAAAATTTTGTAAAAATTCCATCGACCTCATAGTTTGAAACTTTCAAACAATATCGGATTTTGACATAGGTCTTAGGTTGTTTCACTAGTGCATAAACAAGGTATTTAGTTGACACCAAACAAACACCATCATGGTTCATCTGTATAATACAACTATCCAATTTTAAACTTTAACAACAAAGAACAATAATTAATTTGTCTCATGAACATGTATTGGTTCAAAAAACATAAGGTCATGAAATTTTCCATTCCATATTTAACCATTTAACTCTCTGCAACTATAATTTTGTAAACACATAGGAATTCAACATAATTATTGCAATTTATTCAAGCATAACACATACATGGAGAGATAAAAAGTAAGCAATAAACTTGATTCCAAACACAATTAGCATTGAAGAATAACAATATATTTATTAGCAATTGAACTTATCTGTTAACAATCGATTTGAGCAATTGACTACATGTGAGGCACACTCCACCCAACCATAGGAAATTTTGCTCATACTCTCTCAGCAAGACGCCACCCTCGAGCTAATACCCATGCATTCACTAGTCAATTTTCTCACCATCCCCATATTTTCTTTCAATGGTTAACACTTGGCAGTTAGGAACATTGATGTATTACCAATTCCATGCCAAAAAGCACGCATTTCACCTTCCTAGCCTCCTTTTGTCAGCACAACAAGTGAGACACATCACTATGCACAATGCTCAGAATTCCACTAAGTCAGTTTCCTACACCATTTTCCATTTCATTGGGACATCCAAAGGAAAACAAAGATACAATTTTAGTAGAAATGTTTCTCAATAAGGTTCACAGGATTAGAATCAACACTCTCCTTCTTCCACTAACCAACCCCTCTCTTGTTTCACTCAGAGTCTCCCCTTACTCATCTCTTCCCATTCTTCTCTCTCCTCTTCCTCTTCCTTCAATTGAGCAACCCCAATAGATGTATATCTTACTTTCATTTACCCACATCATCTCTCCAATGAGCCACATCTTTCACTTTAATTAACTATTAATTATTATCCAAGTAATCAGACTTAATCCCATCTTAACATAGAAACAAGTGTTAAGTTAATAAAAAATATTAGGTTTAAATCACGACTTAAAGGTAAGCTCATACCAAGGTTTCCCAACTAAGAAACCTCTAATCCCCCTTTCAACCACTTGTGAATACCTAGGTTCCTGATCTCTTCAGCATATCACATCATCATAATTAGTTGTGTATTTTAATATAGATAATTACAAAATACAAATGTTCAACCTTTCAGGCATTCATAGTTAATAATCACATTTTGACTCAATGAGACTAAGGGTTTAGGACAGGGGGCTACACACTGATTTTTGTTGCTCATGAGATGCTTGAGAAGCCTTGGTTGATTTCTAACTAGATTTCCTAAAAGGTGCGCAATAGCTTGGACCCCTTCTATGTGCACACTGGTAAGCACTTGTCAAAATGGATTCCCTAAAGGAACTGTATAGCAGTGAAGGGATGCCTAATCCTAGAAGGGTGTTGAGTGGGGCAAGTATTGTTGGTGCTAGGGATGATATGGACACATCATCAATGGGATAAACAAGGTCTTTAATCCTTAATTGAACCTTATTAAGCTCAAGTTCCATGAACAAACCTCAAGACACAATGATTTGATCTCTCACTAGGGTTCCTTTACCTCGGGATTTTGATTTGAATTCCATTAAGATATTTTATGCATAGTGGATGGGTCTCAATTCCTTAGCCATAGTTGTGGTAGGGAAATCACATCCTATGTCCCTTAACATTGGTAGGGGGGAGGGAAGCATTATCATCCAGAAATAAATAGAGCTTCCTAGGATCAAGCGCCATTGGTGATCCCTCACACCTCCACATATGAATTCTAATGTACTTAGGGATGGAAATATAGGGTATCTGGGGAGGTACCTAAATGGGTAATTATGCAATGTGGTCATAATAATGGAATAGTAACACTTGGTTGTTTTTGGGTTATAAATAAGTCCATTAGGTAGTTAGAGTAAACAATATAATAGTAATGGGTAGTTGGTATAGGCCCCTTAAGAATACTCATGAATATATATATATATATATATATATATATATATATAAGAGCTCCATTGGATGAATTATATAGTAGAAAGCATGGATTGTGGAGTGATTCCTTTCTTAAAGAGTAATTGATGGTGTTACCCTACCTTAAGGGTTTATCTCTACATTCTTGTGACTCTTATTGTTGTGTATGAAAATTGGTTCTTTATGAAGTTCAAGCGTTCTATATATCATTGCTATGATTCAATTTATAGGTCAAGGATCACTACAAGTGGTATCAAAGCATTTTCTTAAGTTGAAAATGGAAGAAGTTTGTTTTTCTATAGAATTTTGAAGGAAAAAGAAAGATGACAAAATTCAGGTCTATTTTTGAAACTCTATATGAATAATATAAAAAAAATTGAGTTGCATATATGAGTTCCTCTCATTGAGACACCCAATTTCAAAAAAAAAATCCAAAATGAAGACTGGGAAGTGAAATTATTATTAATATAAAATCAAGTTTTTTTTTGGGTTTATTCGGTGACATCTTGTAGATTGCAGAATTGATATATTTTGATATAGTGACTATATTTCCGTCAAACCAACTCTAGTAAATAAAAAAATGAATGTGGCATATTATAATTGTGATCATAATAAAGATTTCAAAATATATTGAGGTAGTTATGCTCATTTTAATTTGTTTTCCTCAAAAGTAAGTGGTTTTTTTCAAAACCCTAATTATATTTTTGGAGTTATAGTAAGTGGTATTTTATAGAAAAATTGATGATCTTGGTATTGAAGAGTGAATAAGTTAGGAAGATTTATGATGGAAATGGAATTGGATATATATGTTCTCTTATGGTTTAAAATAAGATGCCACTATATGGTGGGATTTACTTAACTATAACAAGATGTCGAAACTTCAAAATGAATAATTTGAAAGGGTATATTTATATAGGTGGTATCATCCTATGAAGAATGATAACACACTAACTATAGATTCATTTTCATGCACTAACTTCCCATTTCAGGTTTATGGATGTATTTAGGAAGAAAATGTTATTATTTCTATGATCCCTAGTATCAATTATAATCTCATTAATGACAATTTACCTAAAAGGTTGAAAATACTTGCAAAGCATATTCCAAGCACACAGGTTGTGGGTGAAAATGTCCACATTTTTAAATTTTATAAGATTACCATGGATAAATATGTGTTTCACTTAGATTATTATGTTATGGTGGACAACAATTCATTTGAATGAATTGAGCACTGTTATGGTGGAATCATATTAAAATAAGCAAAGTAGGAAATACACTACATAGACAAAAAGTATACGCAAAGACAAAATGCAAGAGTTCAAACCAATCTCTATTGTTCTATTTTGCTCTATTACTTGCTTGTATATTACAATAGTGTACATGCTTATATAGAGTGTTGAGATGCTTGGGTGACTACCTGTTACATTCAGTTACAAAGAAGTTAGAATGGTTCAAACTATCAACCATTACAAACAACTGGAAAACATAGAGACAATATGTCGTAGTCATGTCGAGATTCTAGTGTTGATGATGGATGTCGAGATGTGGAACTTATCAAGGTTGTGTTGAGGTTCAGACTTATTGAAGCCGATGCTAAACCTGTCGAGGTCGACAAACATGCCAACCGATGAGTGGATCATTCCTCCTTTCTTAAGAAACAATGACCCCCATTGTTTTCTTATTCATATAAAGAAACTTGTTGGTGAGTTCAGTAGAAGAGTACCACTTTCCTTGTGCTGGGATTTGTCCATCTTTGGCCACTTGAAAAAAGGGAATTGTGCTCATCCTTGTATGGCATATGCGTCCTCCCACGATGGTGTCACAACGAAGATGCTTCTAAACATCTGGATGGATGTCTTCGGGTTCTGTTGTTTGTAAATTGTTACGTTCCAATAGTGGTGCATGGTATGCTCAAAGTAGATCCACATTAAACACTGGATGCAGACCCAAGAATGAAGGAATGTCGAGCTAGAAAGTGTTTTCTCCACTATGATTAAGGAAGCGTTCCTTCTTAATATGTAACCATACCAGTGAAGAATTCCTTCTTAAGATGTAACCAAACCTGATCCCCAATTTGAAATGAATGAGGAGTACGATACTTATCGTGTCAGACCTTAGCTTTCGCATTAGCTCACTGCAACAATTCATATGCTTGCTTCTAGATGTTGCAGATTTGGTCTTGAAACTTCAATGCTTTTTCAACTTCTCATCGGTCAGAGTCAGTGTCATTCAAATGTGTCGATGAAATGATCAATTCGATGGGCGATGAGGGTTGAAATCCATAACATATCTCAAACAGACTCTTACATGTATAGATGTGTTGAGAATGATTGTAACTGTGTTGTATTTATGGGAGACTTTCATCCCATGTCTGACGATGCTTGTGGTTGTACATGCAAAGCAGTTGTACTACCAAGATATTCACAACTTATGACTGTCCATCTGTCTGAGGATGGAAATTTATCGACAAAGAGAGTCTCGTGTCGAGCTATTTCCAGAGAATCTTCCAAAAGATGCTGACAAATATGGTATCTATGTCGAAAATGATGGTCTTCAGAAGGCCATAGTTTTTCCAAACATGTTCGAAGAAGAGTTGTGTAGTCTATTGTGTTGTCGTAGTCTTCTTGCATGGAATGAGAATAACCATCTTGGAAAATATATCAACTACTCCTAAGATCGTGTCATGTTGATGTTTGGCAGTAGGATATCCCGTCAGGTAGTCCATAGAAATAGATTCCCATGCTTGACTAGGAATCGACAAAGGTGTATACAATCCCTATTGTCGATCCGATGATTTAGCAATGGAACAAACCATGCACGATCAAATGTACATGTTGGCGTCAGATTTAAGTGAAGGCCATAAAAATACTTTTGGAGGATAACAAGAGTCTTTGCTAATCCAAAATTTCCTGCATTGTTGTTGTAGTGCACGTCCCAAATGAGTTATTGTCGATGCTCATAGGTCGGTATACAAAGTTGTCCAAGTTTGTATAGAAAGGTATCTTTCAGGAAGTAGTAGGTAGTAGAAAATGTGTCGATATGAAGCTGTTGATAAATTGCAGAAAAGTCACAATCTACTGAATACAATTGTAGCCAAATAGTGGTGTCGTAACCTTGCATACTCATCACTGTTAAAAGTAGAGTAATGGGTGGTCGAATGAGACAATCGGCTGAGGCATTGGATTTACCTTTCCAATACTTAATTACCAACTGAAATTGTTGTAGGTAATTAATCCACCTGAGTTGTTGAGTTGTTTGTAGCTTCAACTAGGATGAAGTGAACTGTAAAGGCTTATGGTAAGTAAAAATGATCGTTTACTTCCCAAGGATGTAATGTCTCCATTGCTTAAGGGCTTGCACAATGGCATACGATTCATCTTCATACGTCAAATAACTTATGACAATGCCATTCAAAGTTTCATAATTAAAAGTGATTGAGTGACCAGTCTGAGTGATCACTACACCCAAAGCATAGTTCGATGCGTTCGTCTTAATCTAAAAAGGCTGATGCAAATCAGGTAACACATGTATTGGTGTAGTACAAATCTTGTGTTTAAGTTTCTCCAAAAGCTTATTGTTGTGTTTATCTCCAATTGAAGACATTTTTCCCATTTCCCTTAGTCATCTGATTCAAAGGCTAGGCTATGTGACTGAAGTCGAGTATGAACTGTCGATAAAAATTTGCCAAACCAAGAAAACTTCTTAGTTCATGAATGTTTTGAGGAATGGGCCAATATTTGAGGATTTGTACTTTTTCTAGGTCGACGTGAATTCCTGCAAATTCAATTACATACCCAAAATATTTGATGTTGTTCATCGCAAATGAGCACTTGTCCATGTTCAGATATAGTTGATGTTTTTGGAGAGTGTCGAAAACTTGTCGAAGTTGTTTGACATGTTCTACCCATGATCGACTGGAAATAAAGATACCATCGAGATAGACAATGACACACCTACCGATGAAAGGTTGTAGAAGGTCATCCATGTAGCGCATGAAGGTCGCAGGTGCATTGGTTAAGCCAAAATGCGTTCCTAACCATTCAAACAATCCTTCCTTGGTTTTGAAAGCAGTTTTCCATACATCAGTAGGCTCAATCAGAATTTGATGGTATCTTGACTTATGGTTGATCTTAGTAAAGAACTTAGCACCTTTCATACAATCGATGATTTCATCTATCCTTGGAAGAGGGTATCTATTCTTTACCAAAATTTTGCTGAGATCCCGATAGTTGATTCACATGCGCCAAGTCCCGTATTCCTTTAGAACGAGGACAACTAAACTTCCACAAGGAGAGGAGTTGAGTCGGATGTGACCTTTGTTGAACAAATCCTGAATCAGTCTACGAATCTCTTCATTCTTGACAATGGATCTTCTGTAAACATATGTGTTAGGTAAAGAAGAACTAGGAACAAGTTCAATGGAGTGTTTTACCTGGAAATGTAGAGGTACTATGTTTGGCTCTTGAAATACGTTTCAATATTCCTCAAGAATATGGTCAATCTATTTTGTTGTCGGGAGTTGCATTGGTCAATGAGTCAACTGCAGTCTTCCCACGAGGTCTTCACTCAATGAAACCATGCCATAGTGCCTTTGTTCATGGGATATTAAACAACACCCCTAATTTCATTAGATATTGACAAATACCCACCAAAATCCTTTTGTCGATCCCCCCTCCCAATGCATCTTTCCAATTAAAAAAAACTATTTTTAGAGGATATTCCATATTTTTACTAGATACCCATTTTTACACCCCTCAATACCTATAAATCCCCCATACCCTACTCCCCACCCCCCAATACCTACAATATATTGATCTTATTTTCATAATTAAAAAATAGCCCTTTATGAATGAACGTGATAACATATTGGTCAACAACATGAATCCCCTACGAGTATTCCTAGAATGCTGGGGCTTAATCATGATCAATGCAAATTTCTAAGCATGGTTGATAAGCTTTTTACCTGGACATGTAGAGGTACTATGTTTTGGCTCTTGAAATATGTTTCAATATTCCTCAAGAAAATGGTCAATCTATTGTTGCTGTCGGGAGCTGCATTGGTCGATGAGTCGGCTAGTTATTGCAGTCTTCCCATGAGGTCTTCACTCAATGAAACCATGCCATAGTGCCTTTTTTCATGGGATATTAAAGAACACCCCTAATTTCATTAGATATTGATAAATACCCACCAAAATCCTTTTGTCGATCCCCCCTCCCAATGCATCTTTCCAATTAAAAAAAACTATTTTTAGAGGATATTCCATATTTTTACTAGATACCCATTTTTATACCCCTCAATACCTATAAACCCCCCATACCCTACTCCCCACCCCGCAATACCTACAATACATTGACCTTATTTTCATAATTAAAAAACAACCCTTTATGAATGAACGTGATAACATATTGGTCAACAACATGAATCCCCCGTGAGTATTCCTAGAATAATGGGGCTTAGCCATGATCAATGCAAATTTCTAAGCATGGTGTATAAGCTTCTTACCTGGAAATGTAGAGGTACTATGTTTGTCTCTTGAAATACGTTTCAATATTCCTCAAGAATATGGTTAATCTATTGTTGTTGTCGGGAGCTGCATTGGTCGATGAGTCGGCTAGTTACTGTAGTCTTCCCATGAGGTCTTCACTCAATGAAACCATGCCATAGTTCCTTTGTTCATGGGATATTAAAGAACACCCCTAATTTCATTAGATATTGATAAATACCCACCAAAATCCTTTGTCGATCCCCCCTCCCAATGCATCTTTCCAATTAAAAAAACTATTTTTAGAGGATATTCCATATTTTTACTAGATACCCATTTTTACACCCCTCAATACCTATAAATCCCCCATACCCTAATCCCCACCCCCCAATACCAAAAATATATTGAACTTATTTTCATAATTAAAAAAAAACCCTCTATGAATGAACATGATAACATATTCGTCAATAACGTGAATCCCCCGTGAGTCTTCCTAAAATGCTAGGGGTTAATCATGATCAATGCAAATTTCTAAGCATGGTTGATAAGCTTCTTTATTTATTTGGTAGATACCATCACGACTTTTGATGTAGGTCGTCGCTCTGGTATGTCATACCATCGGTTTCGTACTTCGACAATCACCTTCTAAGGCCGTGACTGATAATTTCCATGTCCATCCCATAAGTAAGGTTTCCCAAACAGGGCATTAGTTACAGAAAGTAGTACCATGCCACATAGTACTTCATATTCAAAAGGATTAATGAACTAGGTGAGTCTGCATTGTCATTTGATTCTTAGTTCTTGTCCATCATTCATCCAACTAATATTATAAGGTTGAGGATGTGGAGTGGTGACAAGACCAAGTTTCTTCACAAGATCTTGAGAAACGATGTTCTTCTGGATACCATTATCCACAATCATATGCAATGGATTGTTTTGAACCCATATCTGTGTATGGAACATGCGCTCTTGTTCCTCCTCGTTGGAAATAGTCGAGCCTTTCGGAGTGGTCGATGTCGATGTCAAAAGGGTCGATGCTTCTGGGTCTGATTCTACTATGGTTTTGTCAGACAAGTCCAATGTCTACAATTTTGCCAAAAAAGTCTTTCGATACTTGCATTCAGACGTAGAATTCCATGATGAATTGTGATAATCACACCATTTCCCGGCAGGGGTCTGCTTGTTATGTTCCCTTTTTCCTTTCTGGAAGTGCTTCTTGTGATAGTTTGGTTTTGGTGGAGTTGGTTGAGAAGGGTTTCTAGACTCATCGGAGTCTGGGCTAGTGACTTCTTGTTGGATGTTCGACCTATCGGTTTGGTCATGAAACATGATTTTCATTTTTTCTTAACTTCAATCTTATTGGCGTAGCAGAATGCATCTGCAAGCGTACTAACAGTCAGGAATTCCATCTCTTATTACATGTACAGGGACAATCTGCTGATGTACTTTAGGACAAGCCATTTCTCCTCTTCTTGGACGACAAGTCTAGCCTGAGTCGATATAATTCGTCAGTGTAAAGTCTGCAAGGACTAATCTTTTCATTACTTTAGCTACTATAACTTCTTATACTGTTGTTCAATGTACTTAGGTGGGTAAAACTCCTTTCGGACGTACTTGACAAATTTATCCCATGTGTTTATGGTCTCCTTCTCGCTCCAAAGTTTGTCATTAAATTCTCCCACCAACAGTGCATAAAGTTTAACATCTTTAAGGATGCAATGGTGATATTTTCAGTTTCTGAGAGTTGATTCACAGAGTAATAGGATTCTAATTGTTGTACCCAATTGTCTATTGATTCCGCATCAATATTTCCTTCATGATTCAGTATGTCCAGATTCATCTGCACTTTGAATGGACTGATTTTGTTAGAGTTGGATCTTGTCGAGGATCCTCCAGATGTTGAAGCAAATCACATGAGAATCTCATTGAATTGGGTGAACATTTTAGTTCGTTGTCGAGCCAGTGCCTTCTCTATGAGTTGCTTTATCTCATCAATTGCATGTCTATTGTCAGTTTCTTCAACCATCTTCTCTAAATTTGAAGGTAGTCTCTTCTTGGATTGCTGAGTTTACGAGTGTGTTTGAACATACATAAGTCAGGTAAATTCGATAGAAGAGTCTACATAACTTAAGCTCTGAATATTCTCTGATACTAATGATCTGAGTTCCCAGGCACACGTTAAAGGACAACATTTCAATTGAATGAATTGAGCACTGTTATGGTGAAGCATATTAAAATAAGAAATGCAAGAAATTCGCTACACAAACAAAAAGTATACGCGAAGACAAAATGTAAGAGTTCAAACCAATCTCTATTGTTCTATTATGCTCTATTACTTGCTTGTATATTACAATAGTGTACATTCTTATATAGAGTGTTGAGACGCTTGTGTGACTACCCGTTACGTTCAATTACAAAGGAGTTAGAATGGTTTAGATTTTCATCCGTTACAGACGACTCAAAAAAAGAGAGACAATTTGTCGTAGTCATGTCGAGATGCTGGTGTCGACAATGCATGTCGAGATGTGAAACATGTCGAGGTTTGGACTTGTCGAAGTCGACAAACATGTCAACTACTGAGTGGATCACAATATGGATGATGTGGATATTCTTCGATGGACTCGTCACTCAAATGGTACCACTAATGTTAATGTGCAAAACAAGTTCTTGAAACTTGGTATAAGAAGAAGAAAATTACATTGCATGACATTTCTCCTAATAAAGAAGAAGGGCACACATAAGCATATGAAGAAGTTCTTATAGTTCAAATAATTGAAATATCTAAACATTTCTTTCTTTTTCTATTGAATTTTATTTGTACATATATCATATTTCTAAAATAATGTATAATCTTGTTCTTAAGTTATTTGGGTTAATCATAATAGAAAATAAATACTAATAATGCTAAATCTGATTATTATATTTTTACCAAGTTTTGCATAGCAATAGTGTTGAATTTGGTTATTATGTTTTTAACCACATTTTCTTAAACCATATGCTAATATTGTCAAATCTTGTCACTTCGATTAAAATTTTTGAGTCATTTATATGAAATTGAAACATACCTCAAAAACACAATTTTTACCAAATTTTGCACACTAACTAGCTAGGCAATAATTGGTTAGAAAATTTGACCAGGGGCTTCTCGCAAAATTTTGTGATCATATCTATGTATGGAAAGTATAAAAAATTGAAGACTCGGATCATCAAGATGCAGATCCATAAAAACAGAGGAATTAGCCCCCCCCATTGGTGACCTGTAGCCCCTCCTTTTGGCCCTTTCATGGTGCGCTCATTCCCTTCGCCGTGGCTTGGCCTTTGGGCCACCTATGAGACGGAGTCACTCAACTAAAAGGAGAGGGTTATTTCTATACTATTTTTTTCCCTCACTCTCCTATAGGCCTATTTATTCTCACTCTTTCCTACTAACCTACTAGTTTTGGTTAAGGCGTAGCACTGGTTACGGTCTGGTTAACGCGTAGCTGGTTGGTGAAGACCTTTCCTTGCCTTATCAGTTTGGTGGAGTTACCCACGCCTCTGATCTTTCAATTGACCAGCTTTCCCATGGCTAGGCTAATGGGGGCATGGGCAGTAACATGGGCAGGGCAAAGGAGAGAGATTATGGGATAGCCAATAGTATTGAAAACCAAGTCCCCACCCCCATATCAATATTGAGAAACTGAACCTGATTATTATATTTCTAACCATATTTTCTTAAACCATATGCTAATAGTGTCAAGTCTTGTCACTTCGATTAAACAACCCATTAAATAACCACTACACAAAGCAATATTAAATATTGTTGTGGAGATATTAATCATTAGATGAGATCCAACGGTTCATATCTCCTTACCAGCCTTAAACATTGCATTTTGTGATGCTTATTGAATGTAGCCCTCATCGTAAAACTTGAGATAATTTTATCCTTTTCTAACAGCATTTTTAGTCACAAAAATGTCACATTTAATCCATTTATATATTGAAAATTTACATTTAATTTATTTATATATTAATAATAATAATAATAATAATAATTTGACCAACACAAAAATCAAATGTTAATATATTACTAATTGTATAGAAGAAGTGCATTTTACAACCTAATAGAACATATACTTATCTTTTATTGCACCGAGAGGCACTCTACAGCCCAGTATGGGAGAGATCTTCTAACGTTACGTAATGTTATGTAACGTTACATAACATTATGTAACGTTATTTTTATTAATAACAAATATTTTTTTAATTATAGGCCAAAATAAATGTCCGCCATAAAAACCACCTAATATGGGGAAGATGTTGTAATATTACTACCTAACAAAACAATAAAAAAGTAAAAATTTAATTATCCTTAAAAAAAAATGGAAGATGTTGAAATATTCCTACCTAACAAAACAATAAAAAAGTAAAAATTTAATTATCCATAAAAAAAATGTGGATCAAGGAAAAAACACAATATGGGGGAGATGTTGTAATGTTCCTACCTAACAAAATAATAGAAAATTAAAAATTGAATTATCCGCAAAAAAATGTTGGCATTGCACATGGTTTTAAAACCATGTGCAAGGCCTTCTAAAAAACCCATGGTTTTATTGTACATGGTTTAGGGGGCCTTCGAGATGGCTTTAAAACCATGTGCAAGGCCTCCTAAACAACCCATGGTTTTATTGTACATGGTTTAGGAGGCCCTTGCAAAGGGTTTTAAGACCATATGCAAAGCCTTGCATATGGTTTTAAAACTATGTATGGAGAAATGTTGTAATGTTCATTCTTAACAAAATAAAAAATAATAATAAATACTATATGTCGACCATAAATAATATTAAATATTAATAATAATAATATTATATGTGGACCTTAACTAAAAAGATGTGTCTTTTGGTTTGAATCAAATCAATAGATACCTAAGAAGAGATTTGATCCCTCTCGGCGCTTGATAGAGCCTAGGATTTGGATCTACAATGGTATAAAACAATAAAATATTATTAGAAATAACATATCTACTTAAATTAAATTTAAATTATATAACTTGCATATCTATATATATATGAAAACAAGATAAATTAAAATCATAAATATTGAATTATACATTTCATCAAAACATCCACTCTAAACAAAAGTTAAATATTGGATTATATATTTAGTTAAAATTTCTACTCAAAAAAGGATTTACACATGATCTCTCTCCATGCTTAGTAAATACCTTTTAAATAAATACCTTTTAAATAGATCAATGCTGTTATCAAGATTCAAACAAGACATATTGAAAATTAAATAGATCTACAAACGTACGCTCTTCTACTCCACTTCAAAGAAACATAAACAAATTTAGTACTAAATTTAGTACCAAAACATATTGAAAATTAAATAGATCTAGAGACGTATGCTCTTCTACTCCTCTTCAAAGAAACATAAACAAAATGGGAAGCCCCGATTGGAAATTGGAATGACAGCCGCCATGTACTCAAAATCCGGCTGTTGCGGAGCCACTAACGTATTCGTACTGGTGAGGTGGGTCGAGAATCCATGGTGCTTTTCATATGACCCATCCACACCTTCACCGTTCCGTCAAGGCTTCCACTGTAATAGATAAACGAATTCACGTGGAAATCCATGATAGTCGTGGCTATGTATTTCATAGGAGCATTGTGCCCCTCCATCACTGCAATGCAACATATTCCCGTGCCACCCGCTTCCTTTTTCCAAACACAAATGGTTGAATCAGCCGAGCCACTCAACAGCATATCGCGAACAGTCTCCAGACAGAGCACGGAGTGAAGGTGGCCTCGAAGAAAGCCGAAGTGATGAAATATTCGGTCGGAGAATTGGTCTTCCTCCTAGTAATGAATATATCCATCGTAACAACCCGCGTACAGAACGGGCGAGCCATCGAGGCCGAGGCAGAGGGATTTCACGGCTGATAGTTGCATGTTAAGAGTCACCATTCGCTCGTGCTTAGGTTCTTGGGCACGACCCTGCCACCTCCATACCTTCACCGTGTTGTCATCGGACCCGGTGAACAGAAGCCCATCGTGTCGCACGACGACGGCATTGACGGCCTCAATGTGCGCTTCGATAGTCTCAACGCACTTCGACTCCGACACTTTCCAAACCTTCATAGTCTTATCCGATGATGCCGAGTACATCTAATCAGTGTTTGCATCCTAAGCAAGGTAGGTTACGGTTCCCGAGTGTTTCACCCTGCGGGTGCCGTGGTCGTTTACGAAGGGCCTGAAAAAATTGTGAAATCTGTTCAACTTGGGAAGCGTGGCCACACGGGTGTGGACGTTGGGATTCGAGCTCGATCGTCACCACAGGCATATCTTGTTGTCCCCATGAGTGCTCCAAATTTGATCACCGACAATGAGCATAGCCTTGACGTTGCCCGACCCGGACTTGAGACAACTATGTTGTGCGAAATTCGGGTGTCTCCATACCCTTATGCTTTTGTTGTTAGAGCCCGTGTATAGAAGGCCATCTGTCGTAATCGATATCGAATATATTTGCCCGCCCGGCTTGACCATCGAAGCAACGCATCTAACAGAAGGAGAATGAGGGACTTCGGGCGAATTGAAGGGCGGCACCGTCGTTCAGGGAGACAGAGCGTAAGCATTAGAAGAGGTCGTGCTGAAGCTGTTAGAGATAATGTAGAAATGCTAGGCATGTTGCTTGGGATTGGATTGTGTGTGTCTCCTAAGATCAGGAGATAAGTTTGAGATCCATGAGTGTAGGATCTAATATTTGGTTTGTTGATGATTGTACACTATATATTGTAATCATTTGATATTAGATAATTGAATTGGCTGAGTACCAATCCTGTGTATGCGCGAGCCTTTGGCTCTGCACTTCCTCCTCTCCAAATTCTTAAGTTGGTATCAGAGCGAGCCTCTCCAAATTCTTAAGTTGGTATCAGAGCTCCAAGTAAGTGCTGAGTGCAAGCGTTAAAGGAGCCAGAATTTTTTTTTAGAGCGGTGGCTATCATCGTGGAGGAGAAGGCCACTGTCTGGAGAAGAATGGAGAGGAGCTGCCATTTGAAGCTACAATGAACGCCATTGCATCTCGTCTCCCAAAGCTGCTACCATATTCACTGTCAACTCAACCGTGCAAGAGAGCACCATTCTCCTTCATGAGTATTGAAGACGCAGCATTGAAGGAGCTACTCCCATGTGAATCAGAGAGTTATTGCTGCCATGATTCAAACTGCCACCGAAGCAGCGATTGCCATCCTGCCAGCGATTTCCTTGAAGGAGAATTCTAAGTATTTTTTTCCTCTGTCCTTTCAGCAATCTCTGCTGTGAAGTAGTCATGGAGATCACATTCATATTTGTGTGAAGATCACAGCGTGGAGTGTCTGCTACTCACCGTGAGTATTGTCGGAGAAGTGTGGAGAGGAGATCACCATTGGAGTGGAGATCACCATTGAAGGAGAAGCGTTGAAAGAGCCAATTTTTTTTGCAGAGCCGTGAGTAAAGCAGCGATCTCTGCTCTGCCTCCATGAGTGTTGGGCGCAAATATTTTTTAGAGTGGAAATACCGATTTAATTGAATTCATATGTATTTGAAGCCCTATCTCTGTCGTGAGTGAAGCAGCTATTGCTGCGTGTGCATAATCGCCAACTGAAAGCGCTTGGTGGCCTCGAGTTGAGTTGTATCCTCCTGATGCTCCTGATGCAGAGTGAAGCCCCTTTGAGGCCCTGTTGTGGTGTGAAGAAGGGATCGTTGTATCCATCTGCTATTGAGAGACAGTGAGAGTTTATCAGATCACTGCTTTCTTGGATTGTTGCCCAATCATAGCTGATCTGAACCTGTTGTTATGAGATAGCTAGATTGGCATCCTGCTGTGTGAGAGCCCTGTTGGTGGCTTATTGAGAGCCTTATTGGCCTGCTGATTGTGAGAGACCTTAGTGGCCTGCTGAGCGAGCTGGCTTCAGCTATTTGTTGTTAGAAGATCACGAGCTAGCGCAGCCAGTGTGGATGCCTGTGAGTGTGGATCCGGTGAACGCTACTACCATTGTGAAAGAGCTCAGCCATTTGTTGGAGGAGAAGAGAATGTTTGAAAGCTCAATTAGTTTTACCATTCACGTGGAGAACCGTCGAACAGGCCAACACCATGAACTGTTCGCCTGTGGAAGACCGATGCAATCAGCCGTGAAGGAGAGCCGAGTTCTGTCTGTGTGGTAGCCCGTGAATGTGAGCCTGATTGGTTGTGAGAGGAGATAGCAGTCGGCTCTGCATGAAGGAGGAAGAATCCGCTGCACAGAAGAAAATAGTGACCCGTGAGAGATTGCTTCCCGCCCTGAACCGAACGGGAAGCTGCCCACTTAATCGCTGATCAAAACAATTACTTGTTGTAGATCACAACCTAAGATCGTTACCTGTTAGAGAATTGCTGAAGGTTATTGCTGAAACTATCTGCGTGAAGGGAGATGGCTTCCCTTTGCTTGCTGCCAGTGAGATTCTGTGAGATTCTGTGAGATTCTGAGAAGATTGCTAGCCCACCTTGAGTGGAGAGCCACGGAGAGCAAAGAGCTGTCTGTATAATTTTCCATTGAAGCCTGAAGAGAAGAGCAGACTGGTGTGGATGTTGCCTGAGTAAAGAAAAATATTATTATGTCTTCTGATATAATGTTTAATGCTGCATTAAAATTTGATTTTCAGCCTAGATATGATCAAGAATATCTAACAATAGAAGAACAAATTTCAATTAAGCTAGAAATGATTTTAATTGATAAGTTGTTGATTGGATTTAAATCAACTGAAGAAACAATAGTCGATTTTGAAGCAGAGTTGAAGTTTATTGCAAACTGGCTTGAAGAGCCAAAGAATGCTGAAAATGTTGTCTATGTTTGCAATGAAGACGGCATCAGGTTTGCAGAGGCTGAAAAGATATTGTTAAATAATGAGCTAATGTTGCAGAATTACACTGCACAGAATGCAGCTGATTGTAGCCGAGCCTGGATGACAATTACTAATTTTGCAGAATTTGTTGAACCTGAAGGAAGATCAAATACTAGAATGCACTATACATCAATGTGTGAATACTTCAAGCTCTCAAATTGGAAGAGCATGAAACGGGAAAACATAAACAAATATTATCTGATAGCAACTAAGGTCAAGATGAAGGAGAAGGAGGATTGTAGAGGTCAAGGCTTGGAACCTTAAATTGTTAGATTGTTTTGTCAATTTGTAAGCCTGACTGAGACTGAGACCAACAGGCATGTTACGTATTTGTTATTATAGAAAATCCATTTCTACATTAAGGGAGGATGTTAGAGATAATGTAGAAATGCTAGGCATGTTGCTTGGGATTGGATTGTGTGTGTCTCCTAAGATCAGGAGATAGGTTTGAGATCCATGAGTGTAGGATCTAAGATTTGGTTTGTTGATGATTGTACACTATATATTGTAATCATTTGATATTAGATAATTGAATTGGTTGAGTACCATTCCTGTGTATGTGCAAGCCTTTGGCTCTGCACTTCCTCCTCTCCAAATTATTAAGTGAAGCGTCCCGGGGACACACTACGATCAGATGGAGACGGGGAATACATTGGATTGATGTCGTCGGGATTTATCATTTCCCAAACTTCGTTGCTCATTTTTTTCCCTCGGCTTCTCACACTTATGATCATCAACTTCAATTTTATTTATCTCCATGTTCTCTTGTTTTCTTGGACACAAGGCATTCAATAAGCACCCAGACAACGTTTAACACTGATGAATATTTCTCACGATTAAATCGGCTTGTGAAGAATTTTTTATTTTTATTTGTGGAGAGGGATCAAAATTGAACTGTCGGACGCTAGCAATACATACTCTGTTGTTGCAGGCCTTTTAACTAAATGGTTTGCAGCAAGTTGAGTATTGCTTGTCAAAATTGAACTGTCGGATGGGATCAAAATTGAACTGTTGGGCGCCAACAATACTTATTCTATTGTTGCAGGCCTTTTAATGTGGTTTTATTAAATGGTTTACAGCAAGTTGAGTAAGTTGAGTATTGCTTGTCAAAATTGAACTGTCTGACTCCAGCAATACTTACTCTGTTGTTGCAGGCCTTTTAATGTGGTTGTATTAAATGGTTTGCAGCAAGTTGAGTATTTCTTGTCAAAATTGAATTGTCGGACGCCAACAATACTTACTCCGTTGTTGTAGGCCTTTTAATGTGGTTGTATCAAATGGTTTGTAGCAGGTTGAGTATTGCTTGTCTTTTTTAGTTTTTTAGATGGCTAAAATTAATCAGCTTGCATTAGAGTTTATAAAATTCTCAGCTTATTCACAAGTGATATAAAATAATTGCACATGAAAAAAATAATCATAATTTTAAATTGCACATGAAAAAATAATCATAATTTTTTATTTTGAAAGTTTATGAGAAAAGTGTAATAATTATATTAAAATAGTTAATGATAATTTTTAATTTAACATTTTATAACAAAAGTGTAATAATTATATTAAAACTATAAAAAGTGTTAAGTTTTACTTAAGTAAAATAGTTTTTATTTAATGTTCAAATTTTGTTTACATTAGATGTTTCATGAAATATATTATAAGCATTAAGTTTTGATATTTTTTTAATTTATTTATTAATAATGAAAAGATAAATTTAACAAGTTAAAAATAGTGTTAACTTAATTTATTTTACTCAAAGTCACATTCAAATTTATGACTCTTTATTATTGATCATATCAAAAGATACATGATACAACTAGGTTTCCTTTTGTTCACATCAAATTGCTTAATTCATGATCTTGACGACAATTTTGAATCTGGAATATTTTTAGTTGTAGTCTCAACTTAGGGTTGGTTAAGAGTTGTACCTACAAACATCGTTAATTCTTTGTATAAATGGCATGCCCATGAAGACAATCAAGCATGCTAGCTTTGAATTCCAAAGCGATTCATTTGGCTGCATGTTATTTTGTTAATATGAATAAAACTCTTATTAAGTTGTATTTTTCTATTGACCATACCATTGAACTAGTTATTTCCTTTCTTTTCAAATTTATGAATATATGTATCTTCTCTCCATTTTTCTTTGTTATTTTTTCCAATGTGTTTGTTTTGACACCTTTGGAGATAGAGTGTACTATTTCATTTTGAAAATAATTAATACAATTTATAAAATTTGTATGGAAACTTGATGTTTTTGATAGATGTAATAATTATGAATTTATTGATTTATTTAGTTGCATAAGTTATTATTGTCAAATGAAATGTAATTTGTTTTGGGATTTTCATCTTAGAAGTGCCGCATGAATCTATACTTTTCAAATTTAAATTAAGACCCACCTATAACATGAATATATACCGTGCAAACTGAAATTATGACCAACCTTTCAAATTTGATATCTAATGGACACCACCACTACAACTCATTTATGGTAGTGATATGATAAATAATCCTAACCATTTCTTTTGAGATTCATATTTTTCTTATTTAGAATTTACATTCATAATGAATAAAAAAACATTTAACTTTAAATTACAATTAATAATATCATTTATAATAATGCTAGCAATTACTTTTGAGATTCATATTTTTTTATTTCGAATTTACATTCATAATTAATTAAAAAACATTTAACTAAATAACTTAATATATATGATTCTCTAACTATAACTTAAAATAATACTATGTATGGCTTTAGGGGAGTAGTTTTAATGAAGACTATTTTAGTTTAAATAACATCATTTATTTTTTGTTTTTTAACTATAAATAGTATTATGTATGGTTTTAGGGGAGTAATTTTAACAAAGACTATTTTAGTAACTAAAATAATATTATGTATTTTTTGGTTTTAAACTATAACTTGGAATAGTATCATGTATGGTTTTATGAAAGTAACACAATCACTCTTGACTTGTGGTAGGTGAAAGTGAATAAAGCACCATAATTGACTAACGGATTCAATTAACCATTTAACTAAGCCCATTTAAAGCTTAATCAAGATGCATTTAAGCATAATAAGATACGACTATAATTAAATGAACCCTCATTATAAATTTCTTACACTGTAGTTAATATTGTTAATTTGCTCAATAAAATCCAAAATATAATTAATATGCTTCATTATAAAAAAATTTACACTCTAGTTAATATTGCTAATTTGCTCAATAAAATCCAAAATATAATTAAGGCATATTTGTGTATAGCCTTATAAAACTAGTTTTAATAAATACTATTTTTGGATTTTTAAGTATAGCATGAAATAGATCATGTATAGAAATAGTTTCAACAAAGATTTTTTTTTGGCTTTTTAAGTATAACTTGAAATAGTACCAGGCCTTTTTTTTTAACTATAACTTGAAATGGTATCATATGTGTACCATGTATAGCCTTTTTTTAACTATAACTTGAAATAGTATCATGTGTGTACCATGTATAGTCTTTTTTTAACTATAACTTGAAATAGTATCATGTGTGTACCATGTATAGCCTTTTTAACCTATAACGTGAAATATAGTACCATGAATAACCCTTTTTTTAACTATAACTTAAAATAATACGATGTATAAGCCTACACATGTAGTTTTAACAATGACTATAAGAAATCTTTGTAAAGTACTATTTAAGTTGAAATAATATTTTTGTCATAGAATGTGACTTACACTATTTCAATTTTTTTAATAATTCATAGTCTTAAAATAGTACCTTAAGTTCTTCTCCACCAATCACATACCTCAAATATATTTAATTTGAAAGGTTGGTCATAATTTCAGTTTGCAAGGTATATATTCATGTTATAAGTGGGTCTTAATTTCAATTTGAAAAGTATATATTCATGTGGCACTTCTAAAATGAAAATCCCAAAACAAATTACATTTCATTTGATAATAATAACTTATGCAACTAAATAAATCAATAAATCCATAATTATTACATCTATCAAAAATATCAAGTTTCCATACAAACTTTTTAAATTATATTAATTATTTTCAAAATGAAATAGTACACTCTATCTCCAAAGCAAACATTTGGTATCAAAACAAACACATTGGAAAAAATAACAAAAAAAAGTGGAGAGAAGATACATATATTCATAAATTAAAAGAAAGGAAATAACTAGTTCAATGATATGGTCAATAGAAAAATACAACTCAATAAGAGTTTTATTCATATTAACAAAATAACATGGAGCCAAATGAATCACTTTGGAATTCAAAGCTAGCATGCTTGATTGTCTTCATGGGCATGCCATTTATACAAAGAATTAACGGTGTTTGTAGGTACAACTCTTAACCAACCCTAAGTTGAGACTACAACTAAAAATGTTCCAGATTCAAAATTATCATGAAGATCATGAATTAAGCAATTTGATGTGAACAAAAGGAAACCTAGTTTTATCATGTATCTTTTGATATGATCAATAATAAAGAGTCATAAATTTGGATGTGATTTTGAGTAAAATAAATTAAGTTAACACTATTTTTAACTTGTTAAATTTATCTTTTTATTATTAATAAATAAATAAATAAAATCTCAAAACTTAATGCTTGTAATAAATTTCATGAAACATCTAATCTAAACAAAATTTGAACATTAAATAAAAACTATTTTACTTCACTAAAACTTAGCATTTTTTATAGTTTTAATATAATTATTATACTTTTGTTATAAAATGTTAAATTAAAAATTATCATTAACAATTTTAATATAATTATTACATTTTTCTCATAAACTCTCAAAATAAAAAATTATGATTATTTTTTCATGTGCAATTTAAAATTATGATTATTTTTTTCATGTGCAATTATTTTATATCACTTGTGAATATGCTGAAAATTTTATAAACTCAAAATTAAAAATTATGATTTGTTTAGAACAATCATGCTAAGACTAGCATTAATAAACATGGGAAGAGTCATGATTGTTGCAGCAGACTCATTATTGACCATGTTGACCATTAACAATGAACCTACATGATTGCTCTAATGCAAAGCTGATTAATTTTAGCCATCTAAAAAAACAAGCAATACTCAACCTGCTGCAAACCATTTAATACAACCACATTAAAAGGCCTGCAATAACAGAGTAAGATTTTGACAAGCAATACTCAACTTGCTGCAAACCATTTAATACAACCACATTAAAAGGCCTGCAACAACAGAGTAAGTATTGCTGGCCTCCAACAGTTCAATTTTGATATTTTGATCCCGTCGGACAATTCAATTTTGACAAGCAATACTCAACCTGCTGCAAACTATTTAATACAACCACATTAAAAGGCCTACCTACAACAACAGAGTAAGTATTGCTGGCGTCCCACAGTTCAATTTTGATCCCTCTCCACAAATAAAAATAAAAAATTCTTCACAAGCCGATTTAATCGCGAGAAATATTCATCAGCGCTAAACGCTGTATGGGTGCTTATCGAATGCCTTGTGTCCACGGTCGTGTTCTATGGGTCTGTAAGAATTGTACTTACTACTACCCAATAAAAATTACAGCTGCCATACTGATGCGGCTTAAAAATTACAGCTGCCATAAAAATTACTACCCAATAAAAATTTGGTACTTCATACTAGCATCCACGTGATAATGCAGGGTGACTGCCTTTCATATTGCGTAGTTGGGTGAAAGGAAGGCTCCTTAGTATAAAAGAAAACAAGAGAACATGGAGATAAATAAAATTGAAGTTGATGATCATAAGTGTGAGAAGCCGAGGGAAAAAAATGAGCAACGAAGTTTGGGAAATGATAAATCCCGATTACATCAATCCAATGTATTCCCCGTCTCCATCCGATCGCAGCGTGTCCCCAGGACGCTTCAGCACGGCCTCTTCTAACGCTTACGCTCCGTCTCCCTGGACGACGGTGCTGCCCTTCAATTCGCCCGAAGTCCCTCATTCTCCTTCTGTTAGATGCGTTGCTTCGATGGTCAAGCCGGGCGGGAAAATATATTCGATATCGATTACGGCAGATGGCCTTCTGTACACGGGCTCTAACAGCAAAAGCATAAGGGTATGGAGACACCCGAATTTCGCACAACATAGTTGTCTCAAGTCCGGGTCGGGCAACGTCAAGGCTATGCTCGTTGCCGGTGATCAAATTTTGAGCGCTCATGGGGACAACAAGATACGCCTGTGGCGACGATCGCGCTCGAATCCCAATGTCCACACCCGCGTGGCCACGCTTCCCAAGTTGAACAGATTTCACAATTTTTTCAGGCCCTTCGTAAACGACCACCGCACCCGCATGGCGAAACACTCGGGAACCGTGACCTGCCTTGCTTACGATGCAAACACCGATTTGATGTACTCGGCATCATCGGATAAGACTGTGAAGGTTTGGAAAGTGTCGGAGTCGAAGTGCGTTGAGACTATCGAAGCGCACATTGAGGCCGTCAATGCCGTCGTCGTGCGGCACGATGGGCTTCTGTTCACCGGGTCCGATGACAACACGGTGAAGGTATGGAGGCGACAGCGTCGTGCCCAAGAACCTAAGCACGAGCGAATGGCGACCCTTAACATGCAACTATCACCCGTGAAAGCCCTCTGCCTCGTCCCCGATGGCTCGCCCGTTCTGTACGCGGGTTGTTACGATGGATATATTCATTACTGGGAGGAAGACCAATTCTCCGACCGAATATTTCATCACTCCGGCTTTCTTCGAGGCCACCTTCACTCCGTGCTCTGTCTGGCGACTGTTCGCGATATGCTGTTGAGTGGCTCGGCTGATTCAACCATTCGTGTTTGGAAAAAAGAAGCGGGCGGCACGGGAATATGTTGCATTGCAGTGATGGAGGGGCACAACGCTCCTGTGAAATGCATAGCCACGACTATCATGGATTTCCACGTGAATTCGTTTATCTGTTACAGTGGAAGCCTTGACGGAACGGTGAAGGTGTGGATGGGTCGTATGAAAAGCACCATGGATTCTCGACCCACCTCACCAGTACGAATACGTTAGTGGCTCCGCAACAGCCGGATTTTGAGTACACGGCGGCTGCCATTCCAATTTCCAATCGGGGCTTCCCATTTTGTTTATGTTTCTTGGAAGAGGAGTAGAAGAGCATACTAGATCTATTTAATTTTCAATATGTTTTGGTGAAATCTTGATATTAGTACTAAATTTGTTTATGTTTCTTTGAAGTGGAGTAGAAGGGTGTACGTTTGTAGATCTATTTAATTTTCAATATGTCTTGTTTGAATCTTGATAACAGCATTGATGTGTAAATCCTTTTTAGAGTAGAAATTTTGACTAAATATATAATCTAATATTTAACTTTTGTTTAGAGTGGATGTTTTGACGAAATGTATAGTTCAATATTTATGATTTTAATTTATTTTGTTTCATATATAGATATGCAAGTTATATAATTTAAATTTAATTTAAGTAGATATTTTATTTTTAATAATATTTTATTGTTTTATATAAAAGATAAGTATTTGTTCTATTAGGTTGTAAAATGCACTTTTTCTATACAATTAGTAATATATTAATATTTGGTTTTTGTGTTGGTCAAATTATTTTTATTATTATTTTTATTATTTTTAATATATAAATGAATTAAATGTAAAATTTAAATGGATTAAATGTGACATTTTTGTGACTGAAAATGCTGTTAGAAAAGGATAAAATTATCTCAAATTTTACGATGAGGGCTGCATTCAAGAAGCATCACAAAATGCAATGTTTAAGGCTGGTAAGGAGATATGAACCGTTGGATCTCATCTAATGATTCATATGTCCACAACAATATTTAATATTGCTTTGTGTAGTGGTTATTTAATGGGTTGTTTAATCGAAGTGACAAGACTTGACACTATTAGCATATGGTTTAAGAAAATCTGGTTAGAAATATAATAATCAGGTTCAGTTTCTCAATATTGATATGGGGGTGGGGACTCAGTTTTCAATACTATTGGCTATCCCATAATCTCTCTCCTTTGCCCTGCCCATGTTACTGCCCATGCCCCCATTAGCCCAGCCATGGGAAAGCTGGTCAATTGAAAGAGTAGAGGCGTGGGTAACTCCACCAAACCGATAAGGCAAGGAAAGGTCTTCACCAACCAGCTACGCCTTAACCAGACCGTAACCAGTGCTACGCCTTAACCAAAACTAGTAGGTTAGTAGGAAAGAGTGAGAATAAATAGGCCTGTAGGAGAGTGAGGGAAAAAAAGAGTATAGAAATAACCCTCTCCTTTTAGTCGAGCGACTCCGTCCCATAGGTAGCCCAAAGGCCAAGCCACAGCGAAGGGAATGAGCGCACCACGAAAGGGCCAAAAGGAGGGGCTACAGGTCACCAATGGGGGGGTTTCTTCCTCTGTTTTTATGGATCTGCATCTCGATGATCCGAGTCTTCAATTTTTTATACTTACCATACATAGATATGATCACAAAGTTTTGCGAGAAGCCCCTGGTCAAATTTTCTAACCAATTATTGCCTAGATAGTTAGTGTGCAAAATTTGGTAAAAATTGTGTTTTTGAGGTATGTTTCAATTTCATATGGATGGCTGAAAAATTTTAATCGAAGTGACAAGATTTGACAATATTAGCATATGGTTTAAGAAAATGTGGTTAAAAACATAATAACCAGATTCAACACTATTGCTATGCAAAACTTGGTAAAAATATAATAATCAGATTTAGCATTATTAGTATTTATTTTCTATTGTGATTAACCCAAATAACTTAAGAACAAGATTCTACATTATTTTAGAAATATGATATATGTACAAATAAAATTCAATAAAAAAAAGAAAGAAATGTGTAGATATTTCAATTATTTGAATTATAAGGACTTCTTCATATGCTTATGTGTGCCCTTCTTCTTTATTAGGAGAAATGCCATGCAATGTAATTTTCTTCTTCTTATACCAAGTTTCAAGAACTTGTTTTGCACATTAACATTAGTAGTACCAATTGAGTGACGAGTCCATCAAAGAATATCCACATCATCCATATTGTGATCCACTCATCAGTTGGCATGTTTGTCGACTTCGACAAGTCCAAACCTCGACAGGTTTCACATCTCGACATGCATCATCGACACTAGCATCTCGACATGACTACGAAAAATTGTCTCTCTTTTTTCGAGTCATCTGTAACGGTTGAACATCTAAACCATTCTAACTCCTTTGTAATTGAACGTAACGGGTAGTCACACAAGCATCCCAACACTTTATATAAGCATGTACACTATTGTAATATACAAGCAAGTAATAGAGCATAATAGAACAATAGAGATTGGTTTGAACTCTTACATTTTGTCTTCGCATATACTTTTTGTTTGTGTAGTGAATTTCTTGCTTTGCTTATTTTAATATGCTTCACCATAACAGTGCTCAATTCATTCAACCGAAATGTTGTCCTTTAACGTGTGCCTAGGAACCCGAATCATTGGTATCAGAGAAGATTCAGAGCTTAAGTTATGTAGATGCTTCTATCGAATTTACCTGACTTATGTATGTTCAAACACACTCGTAAACTCAACAATCCAAGAAGACACTACCTTCGAATTCAGAGAAGATGGTTGAAGAAACAAACAGTAGACATGCAATTGACGAGATAAAGCAACTCATAAAGAAGGCACTGGCTCAACAACGAACTGAAATGTTCGCCCAATTCAATGAGATTCTCACGTGATTTTCTTCAACATCTGGAGGATCCTCGACGAGATCCAACTCTAACAAAATTAGTCCATTCAAAGTGCAAATGAATCTGGACATACTAAATCGTGAAGGAAATATTGATGCGGAATCCATAGACAATTGGGTGCAACAATTAGAATCCTATTACTCTGTGAATCAACTCTCAGAAACTGAAAATATCACCATTGCATCCTTAAAGATGTTAACCTTTATGCACTGTTGGTGGGAGAATTTAACTAAAACTTTGGAGCGAGAAGGAGACCATAAACACATGGGATAAATTTTTCAAGTACGTCTGAAAGGAGTTTTACCCGCCTAAGTACATTGAACAGCAGTATAAGAAGTTGTAGTAGCTAAGGTAATGAAAAGATTAGTCCATGCAGACTCTACATCAGTGAATTATATCGACTCATGGCTAGACTTGTCATCCAAGAAGAAAAGAAATGGCTTGTCCTAAAGTACATCAGCAGACTGTCCCCGTACATGTAGTAAGAGATGGAGTTCCTGACTGTTAATAGGCTTGCAGATGCATTCTGCTACGCCAACAAGCTTGAAGCTAAGAAAAAATGAAAAGCATGTTTCATGACCAAACTGTTAGGTCGAACATCCAACAAGAAGTCACTGGCCGACTTCGACAAGTCAAGAAACCCTTCTCAACCAGCTCCACCAAAACTAGACTATCACAAGAAGCACTCCCAGAAAGGCAAAAGGGAACATAACAAGCAAACCCCTGCTGGGAAATGGTGTGATTATCACAATTCATCATGGAATTATACGTCTGAATGCAAGTATCGAAAGACTTTTTTGGCAAAATTGTAGACATCAGACTTGTGTGACAAAACCCTAGTAGAATCAGACCTAGAAGCATCAACCCTTTTGACATTGACATCGACCACTCCGAAAGGCTCGACTATTTCCAACGAGGAGGAACAAGAGCACATGTTCCATACACAGATATGGGTTCAAAACATTCCATTGCATCTGATTGTGGATAATGGTATCCAGAAGAACATCGTTTCTCAAGATCCTGTGAAGAAACTTGGTCTTGTCACCACTCCACATCCTCAACCTTATAATATCAGTTGGATGAATGATGGACAAGAACTAAGAATCACATGACAATGCAAACTCACCTAGTTCAGTAATCCTTTTGAAGATGAAGTACTATGTGGCATGGTACTACTTTCTGTAACTAATGCCCTGTTTGGGAAACCTTATTTATGGGATGGACATGGAAATTATCAGTCACGGCCTCAGAAGGTGATTGTCGAAGTACGAAACCGATGGTACGACATACCAGAGCGATGACCCACATCAAAAGTCGTGATGGTATCTGCCAAATAAAAAAAGAAGCTTATCAACCATGCTTAGAAATTTGCATTGATCATGATTAACCCCTAGCATTTCAGGAAGATTCACGGGGGATTCACGTTGTTAACCAATATGTTACCACGGTCATTCATAGAGGGCTGTATTTTAATTATGAAAATAAGGTCAATATATTGTAGGTATTGGGGGGTGGGGAGTAGGGTATGGGGGGTTTATAGGTATTGAGGGGTATAAAAATGGGTATCTAGTAAAAATATGGAATATCCTCTAAAAATATTTTTTTTATTGGAAAGATGCATTGGGAGGGGGGATCGACAAAAGGATTTTGGTGGGTATTTATCAATATCTAAGGAAATTTAGGGGTGTTCTTTAATATCCCATGAACAAACGAACTATGGCATAGTTTCATTGAGTGAAGACCTCATGGGAAGACTGCAATAACTAGCCGACTCATCGACCAATGCAGCTCTCGACAACAACAATAGATTAACCATATTCTTGAGGAATATTGAAACGTATTTCAAGAGCCAAACATAGTACCTCTACATTTCCAGGTAAGAATCTTATCAACCATGCTTAGAAATTTGCATTGATCATGACTAAGCCCCAGCATTCCAGGAATACTCACGGGGGATTCACATTGTTGACCAATATGTTATCACGTTCATTCATAAAGGGATATTTTTTAATTATGAAAATAAGGTCAATGTATTGTAGGTATTGGGGGGTGGGGAGTAGGGTATGGGGGTTTTATAGGTATTGAGGGCTATAAAAATGGGTATCTAGTAAAAATATGGAATATCCTCTAAAAATAGTTTTTTTTTAATTGGAAAGATGCATTGGGAGGGGGGGATCGACAAAAGGATTTTGGTGGGTATTTATCAATATCTAATGAAATTAGGGGTGTTCTTTAATATCCCATGAACAAAGGCACTATGGCATGGTTTCATTGAGTGAAGACCTCATGGGAAGACTGCAGTAACTAGCCGACTCATTGACCAATGCAGCTCCCGATAACAACAATAGATTGACCATATTCTTGAGGAATATTGAAACGTATTTCAAGAGCCAAACATAGTACCTCTACATTTCCAGGTAAGAATCTTATCAACCATGCTCAGAAATTTGTATTGAGCATGATTAAGCCCCAGCATTCCAGGAAGATTCACAAGGGATTCGTGTTGTTGACCAATATGTTATCACGTTCATTCATAAAGGGCTATTTTTTAATTATGAAAATAAGATCAATATATTGTAGGTATTGGGGGGTGGGGAGTAGGGTATGGGGGCTTTATAGGTATTGAGGGGTATAAAAATGGGTATCTAGTAAAAATATGGAATATCCTCTAAAAATAGTTTTTTTTAATTGGAAAGAGGCATTGGGAGGGGGGATCAACAAAAGGATTTTAGTGGGTATTTATCAATATCTAATGAAATTAGGGGTGTTCTTTAATATCCCATGAACAAAGGCACTATGGCATGGTTTCATTGAGTGAAGACCTCGTGGGAAGACTGTAGTAACTAGTCAAATCATCGACCAATGTAGCTCCCGACAACAACAATAGATTTGCCATATTCTTGAGGAATATTGAAACGTATTTCAAGAGCCAAACATAGTATCTCTACATTTCCAGGTAAGAAGCTTATCAACCATGCTCAAAAATTTGCATTGATCATGATTAAGCCCCAGCATTCTAGGAAGACTCACGAGGGATTCACGTTGTTGACCAATATGTTATCACATTCATTCATAAAGGGTTGTTTTCTAATTATGAAAATAAGCTCATTATATTGTAGGTATTGGAGGGTGGGGAGTAGGGTATGGGGGGTTTATAGGTATTGAGGGGTATAAAAATGGGTATCTAGTAAAAATATGGAATATCCTCTAAAAATAGTTTTTTTTTAATTGGAAAGATGCATTGGGAGGGGGGATCAACAAAAGGATTTTGGTGGGTATTTATCAATATCTAATGAAATTAGGGGTGTTCTTTAATATCCCATGAACAAAGGCACTATGGCATGGTTTCATTGAGTGAAGACCTCATGGGAAGACTAGAGTAACTAGCCAACTCATTGACCAATGCAGCTCCTGACAACAAAATAGATTGACCATATTCTTGAGGAATATTGAAACGTATTTCAAGAGCCAAACATAGTACCTCTGCATTTCCAGGTAAAACACTCCATTGAACTTGTTCCTAGTTCTTCTTTACCTAACACATATGTTTACAGAAGATCCATTGTCAAGAATGAAGAGATTCGTAGACTGATTCAGGATTTGTTCAACAAAGGTCACATCCGACTCAACTCCTCTCCTTGTGGAAGTTTAGTTTTCCTCGTTCTAAAGGAATACGGGACTTGGTGCATGTGCATCGACTATCGGGCTCTCAACAAAATTTTGGTAAATAATAGATACCCTCTTCCAAGGATAGACGAAATCATCAACTGTATGAAAGGCGCTAAGTTCTTTATTAAGATCAACCTTAAGTGAGGATACCATCAGATTCTGATTGAGCCTATTGATGTATGGAAAACTGCTTTCAAAACCAAGGAAGGATTGTTTGAATGGCTAGGAATGCATTTTGGCTTAACCAATCCACCTGCGACCTTCATGCGCTACATGGATGACCTTCTACAACCTTTCATCGGTAGGTGTGTCATTGTCTATCTCAATGGTATCTTTATTTCTAGTCGATCATGGGTAGAACATGTCAAACAACTTCGACAAGTTTTCGACACTCTCTGACAACATCAACTATATTTGAACATGGACAACTGCTCATTTGCGATGAACAACATCAAATATTTTGGGTATGTAATTGAATTTGCAAGAATTCACGTCGACCTAGAAAAATTACAAATCCTCAAAGATTGGCCCATTCCTCAAAACATTCATGAACTAAGAAGTTTTCTTGGTTTGGCGAATTTTTATCGACGGTTCATACTCAACTTCAGTCACATAGCCTAGCCTTTGAATCACTTGACTAAGGGAAATGGGAAAAATGTCTTCAATTGGAGATAAACACAACAATAAGCTTTTTAGAAACTCAAACACAATATTTGTACTACACCAATACCTGTGTTACCTGATTTGCATCAGCCTTTTTAGATTGAGATGGACGCATCGGACTATGCTTTAGGTGTAGTGATCACTCAGACTGGTCACCCAATCGCTTTTAATTATGAAACTTTGAATGGCATTGTCATAATTTATTTGACATATGAAGATGAATTGTATGCCATTGTGCAAGCCCTTAAGCAATGGAGACATTACATCCTTGGGAAGTAAACGATCATTTTTACTTACCATAAGCCTTTACAGTTCACCTCATCCCAGTCGAAGCTACAAACAACTCAACAACTCAAGTGGATTAATTACCTACAATAATTTCAATTGGTAATTAAGTATTGGAAAGGTAAATCCAATGCCTCAGTCGATTGTCTCATTCGACCACCCATTACTCTACTTTTTACAATGATGAGTATGCAAGGTTACGACACCACTATTTGGCTACAATTGTATTCACTAGACTGTGAATTTTCTGCAATTTATCGACAGCTTCATATCGACACGTTTTCTACTAACTACTACTTCCTGAAAGATACATTTTTATACAAACTTGGACATCTTTGTGTATGGACCTATGAGCATCGACAATAACTCATTTGGGACGTGCACTACAACAACAATGCAGGAAATTTTGGATTAGCAAAGACTCTTGTTATCCTCCAAAAGTATTTTTATTGGCCTTCACTTAAATCTAAAGCCAACATGTACATTCGATCGTGCATGGTTTGTTCCATTGCTAAATCATCGGATCGACAACAGGGATTGTATACACCTTTGTCGATTCCTAGTCGAGCATGGGAATCTATTTCTATGGACTACTTGACGAGATATCCTACTGCTAAACATCAACATGAAACGATCTTAGGAGTAGTTGACAGATTTTCCAATATGGTTATTCTCATTCCATGCAAGAAGACTACGACAACACAACAGACTACATAACTCTTCTTCGAACATGTTTGGAAAAACTATGGCCTTCTAACGACTATCATTTTCGACATAGATACCATATTTGTCAGCACATTTTGGAATATTCTCTGGAAACAGCTCGACACGAGACTCTCTTTGTCGACAACTTTCCATCCTCAGACAGATGGATAGTCATAAGTTGTGAATATCTTGGTAGTACAACTGCTTTGCATGTATAACCACAAGCATCATCAGACATGGGATGAAAGTCTCCCATACAAACAACATAGTTACAATCATTCTCAACACATCTCTACATGCAAGAGTATGTTTGAGATATGTTATGGATTTCAACCCTCATCGCCCATCGAATTGATCATTTCATCGACACATTCGAATGACACTAACTCTGACCGAAGAGAATTTGAAAAAGCATTGAAGTTTCAAGACCAAATCTACAACATCTAGAAGCAAGCACATGAATTGTTGCAGTGAGCTAATGCGAAAGCTAAGGTCTAACATGATAAACATCATACTCCTCATTCATTTCAAATTGGGGATCAAGTTTGGTTACATATTAAGAAGGAACGCTTCATTGGTATGGTTACATCTTAAGAAGGAACGCTTCCTTAAGCATACTAGAGAAAACACTTTCCAGCTCGACATTCCTTCATGCTTGGGTCTGCATCCAGTGTTTAATGTGGATCTACTTTGAGCATACCATGCACCACTATTGGAACATAACGATTTACAAACAACAGAACCTGAAGAAATCCATCCATATTTTTAGGAGCATCTTCCTTGCGACACCATCGTGGGAGGATGCATACGCCATACAAGGATGAGCACAATTCCCTTGTTTCAGGTGGCCAAAGATGGACAACTCCCAGCACAAGGAAAGTGGTACTCTTTTACTGAACTCACCAACAAGTTTCCTTATATGAATAAGCAAAAAATGGGGGTCATTGTTTCTTAAGGAAGGAGGAATGATCCACTCAGCGGTTGGCATGTTTGTCGACTTCGACAGGTTTAGCATCGACTTCAACAAGTATGAACCTCAACACAACCTCGATAAGTTCCACATCTCAACATCCATCGTCAACACTAGAATCTTGACACAACTACGACATATTGTCTCTATGTTTTCCATTCGTCTGTAATGGTTGATAGTCTGAACCATTCTAAATTCTTTGTAACTGAACGTAACAGGTAGTCACCCAAGCGTCTCAACACTCTATATAAGCATGTACACTATTGTAATATACAAGCAAATAATAGAGCAAAATAGAACAATAGATATTGGTTCGAACTCTTGCATTTTGTCTTTGCGTATACTTTTTGTCTATGTAGTGTATTTCCTGCTTTGCTTATTTTAATATGATTCCACCATAACAGTGCTCGATTCATTCAAATGAATTGTTGTCCACCATAACATAATAATCTAAGTGAAACACATATTTATCCATGGTAATCTTATAAACTTTAAAAATGTGGACATTATCACCCACAACCTGTGTGCTTTGAATATGCTTTGCAAGTATTTTCAACCTTTTAGGTAAATTGTCATTAATGAGATTATAATTGATACTAGGGATTATAGAAATAATAGCATTTTCTTGCTAAATACATCCATAAACCTGAAATGGGAAGTTAGTGCATGAAAATGAATCTATAGTTATTTTGTTATCATTCTTCATAGGATGATACCACCTATATAAAAATACCCTTTCAAATTATTCATTTTGAAGTTTTGACATCTTGTTATAGTTAAGTAAATCCCACCATATAGTGGCATCTTCTTTTAAACCAGAAGAGAACATATATATCCAATTCCATTTCCAGCATAAATTTTCCTAACTTATTCACTCTTCAATACCAAGATCATCGATTTTTCTATAAAATACCACTTACTATAACTCCAAAAATATAATTAGGGTTTTGAAAAAAACCACTTACTTTTGAGGAAAACAAATTAAAATGAGCATAACTACCTCAATATATTTTGAAATCTTTATTATGATCACAATTATAATATGCCACATTCATTTTTTTATTTACTAGAGTTGGTTTGACGGAAATATAGTCACTATATCAAAATATATCAATTCTGCAATCTACAAGATGTCACCGAATAAACCCAAAAAAAAAACTTGATTTTAAATTAATAATAATTTCATTTCCCAGTCTTCATTTTGGATTTTTTTTTTTTGAAATTGGGTGTCTCAATGAGAGGAACTCATATATGCAACTCAATTTTTTTATATTATTCATATAGAGTTTCAAAAATAGACTTGAATTTTGTCAGC
>LPNX010311183.1:23054-57620 GCA_001517045.1 Pseudotsuga menziesii | reverse complement strand
CATTTAGGTACCTCCCCAGATACCCTATATTTCCATCCCTAAGTACATTAGAATTCATATGTGGAGGTGTGAGGGATCACCAATGGCGCTTGATCCTAGGAAGCTCTATTTAATTCTTGATGATAATGCTTCCCTCCCCCCTACGAATGTTAAGGGACATAGGATGTGATTTCCCTACCACAACTATGGCTAAGGAATTGAGACCCATCCACTATGCATAAAATATCTTAATGGAACTCAAATCAAAATACCGAGTCAAAGACACCCTAGTGAGGGATCAAATCATTGTGTCTAAGGTTTGTTCATGGAACTTGAGCTTAATAAGGTTCAATTAAGGATTAAAGACCTTGTTTACCCCATTGACGATGTGTCCATATCATCCCTAGAACCAACAATACTTGCCCCACTCAACACCCTTCTAGGATTAGGCATCCCTTCACTGCTATACAGTTCCTTTAGGAAATCCATCTTGACAAGTGCTTACCAGTGTGCACATAGAAGGGGTCCAAGCTATTGCGCACCTTTTAGGAAATCCAGGTAGAAATCAACCAAGACTTCTCAAGCATCTCCTGAGCAACAAAAATCAGTGTGTAGCCCCCTGTCCTAAACCCTTAGTCTCATTGGGTCAAAATGTGATTATTAACTATGAATGCCTGAAAGGTTGAACATTTGTATTTTGTAATTATCTATATTAAAATACACAACTAATTGTGATGATGCGATATGCTGAAGAGATCAGGAACCTAGGTATTCACAAGTGGTTGAAAGGCCCGGATTAGAGGTGTCTTAGTTGGGAAACCTTGGTATGACCTTACCTTTAAGTCGTGATTTAAACCTAATATTTTTATTAACTTAACACTTGTTTCTATGTTAAGATGGGATTAAGTTTGATTACTTGGATAATAATTAATAGTTAATTAAAGTGAAAGATGTGGCTCATGGGAGAGATGATGTGGGTAAATGAAAGTAAGATAGACATATATTGGGGTTGCTCAATTGAAGGAAGAGGAAGAGGAGAGAGAAGAATGGGAAGAGACGAGTAAGGGGAGAGTCTGAGTGAAACAAGAGAGGGGTTGGTTAGTGGAAGAAGGAGAGTGTCGATTCTAATCCTGTGAACCTTATTGAGAAACATTTCTGCTAAAATTGTATCTTTGTTTTCCTTTGGATGTCCCAATGAAATGGAAAATGGTGTAGGAAACTGACTTAGTGGAATTCTGAGCATTGTGCATAGTGATGTGTCTCACTTGTTGTGCTGACAAAAGGAGGCTAGGAAGGTGAAATGCGTGCTTTTGGCATGGAATTGGTAATACATCAACGTTCCTAACTGCCAAGTGTTAACCATTGAAAGAAAATATGGGGATGGTGAGAAAATTGACTAGTGAATGCAAGAGTATTAGCTCGAGGGTGGCGTCTTGCTGAGAGAGTATGAGCAAAATTTTCTATGGTTGGGTGGAGTGTGCCTCACATGCAGTCAATTGCTTAGATCGATTGTTAACAGATAAGTTCAATTGCTAATAAATATATTGTTATTCTTCAATGCTAAATGTGTTTGGAATCAAGTTTATTGCTTACTTTTTATCTCTCCATGTATGTGTTATGCTTGAATAAATTGCAATAATTATGTTGAATTCCTATGTGTTTACAAAATTATAGTTGCAGAGAGTTAAATGGTTAAAGATGGAATGGAAAATTTCATGACCTTATGTTTTTTGAACCAATAAATGTTCATGAGACAAATTAATTATTGTTCTTTGTTGTTAAAGTTTAAAATTGGATAGTTGTATTATACAGATGAACCATGATGGTGTTTGTTTGGTGTCAACTAAAGACCTTGTTTATGCACTAGTGAAACAACCTAAGACCTATGTCAAAATCCGATATTGTTTGAAGGTTTCAAACTATAAGGTCGTTGAAATTTTTACAAAATTTTGTGTAGGAATTTTGCATGATATTGAGCATAAGAGTGTAAGTTCATTAGAGGAAATTTGAGGTCTAAAATGGACCACCTAAGGAAAATTTTAAAATAATATTTATCAAATTTGAAGGAAGAAGGAAAAAACTACTAATTTTGTTCGTATTTTAAACATATCCCCCTATGTTTTTACTCAAATTTCGAACAGGAGGGATTGTTGGATGTGGAATTTAATTTCGCATCCAACGAGTACCCACATGGCATACTTTTGACAGACCCCGCGACCCCAAAAACAAGAAATACCTAAAAAACGTGATGATGACATCATCATTACGTTTTTTCAGGTATTTCTTGTTTTTGGGGTTGCGGTGTCATCAAAAGTATGTTGTGTGGGTACACGTTGAATGTGAAATTTAATTATGCATACAACGATCCCTCCCGTTCTAAATTTGAGTAAAAACACAGGGAGATATGTTGAAAATACGAATAAAAAAGTAGTTTTTTTATGACAAATATGGCAAGTCAACCATTATGGTCGAATCATTTTATTGAAATTCTATTGGTTCTTGAATTCCAACTCACAAAAATTTATTGTTGGATCATTTTCTTACAAGGCCCATTTTAGACCCCAAATTTTCTCTAATTCTATATTTTTATATGTTTTTCATTTTGTTATAATTTGGATGATATGACAATGTAATAGATTTTAATACAATAATGTTTTCTTTTGCAGGATTTTGCGATGCCGCTTTCCCATATTTTGAATGGCATTTATTCTACAAAAGAAAATCATATGGATGTCATTAATGCCACTATTCAGAAGGGAGAAGTTCCAAAGAAGGGAGAAACACCAAAGAAGGGAGAATCGTCAAGGAAGAAATGAGTACAAAATGTTTAGACTGAAGAAGTAAAAGCATAAATAGAAAAAGTCATCCAAAAACCAAATTAATTACCTAGGAAGGTTATATTTAAAAATATATCTCACCCAACTGAACATGATCAACAAATTGTTGTCGACGATGATGTCACTTATGCTCATAAGAGTAAGAACTAGGGATGAAGTTGTTTCCATTCCTGATCAACAGGTTGTTCATTTAAATACAATTGTTTCAAGATACAAAAGGAGACAATATGTTGAATCAAATGTTATCGTTGAAAATCAGAGTGAAAATTCGGGGGACAGTTTGGAGATCATTAATCCAGGTGGTGATCTAGATGATGGTGTTGTCAAGACAACACAAAATGTCATTCGAGATCAATTACAGAAGGATAAGTTGGTTCACAATGGGAATATATTTGATTTAAATGTGAAGCAACTTTATAAACCCATAGAAGGCCAAGAAAAATATCAAATTAGGAAACCACAATGCTTACATGTTCATAACTTGAAAGCATTGATGAGGCACAATCCCTATGCACATGTGGTTGACTACTTAGTTCTTGTTGACCCAAAAGATGTTCTTGATAGAGATGCATTTGATGAATAAATATGTTTTGATGTGACAAATACTATGTGTTTTGGGGGAATCATTGTTGACCCAAAAGATGTTTTTGATAGAGATGCATTTGATGAATAAATATGTTTTGATGTGACAAATACTATGTGTTTTGGGGGAATCATTGTGGAGAGGCCAGAAGAGAATTGATGCAAGATTTTCCCCAAAACCCTATTTTTCAAATAGTCAAATGCATCATTTATCATGTTTTAACAAACGTGGAAGCAAAACTATTAGCATGGGATCATAACACAGATAGTGACTATAGGTTGTCCATGACATTCATTCAAAGGATCATATTTATCCACAATGAATTTGAACAAATATGTGCCGGGGATAGATCGAAAGTTGATGCAAATTTTCAAAAATAATGTTGTATGGAAACAAGTGTCCCGATTAAAGAGGACAATGTGAAACATCCAAGAAGAAGTGATGTATTTAGAATTGTAGATAACTAGTTTTAGGTGGCATTTAGAATATGACCAATATTTTATTTGATTTATGACATATTTAGCATGTGGGAGGATATTGGCATAAAAAATCAAAAGGTAAAAAAAGTAAACTAGCTACATGGAGTAGTGGTCAAGGGGGTCCTAACATAAAGAACTTTCCAGAAGACATGGATATAACACCTTGGATACCATTTCAAGGTGTGAAGGATGAAACACTTCTATGTACAATATTTTCACGTGTAAAGTCGGGTGAATTATCCATGGAGGAAATGTGCAATGAATTTGAAAAGTAATTTTGTAGATTGTTTTTATGGTTTAAAGCTTATTTTTTTAGTTTAATATGTTTTATTAGTTAAGCATTTTGCTATATTATTAGATATAAATGTAAATGTCATTTGTTTTTACATCATGTAGTCATAAGGTTTACATGAAAATACAAGAAGATATGGTTAAAATGTTGGGTGAGAATAGTTGGGAGGATGCTCGATGTAACTATTTAGACTCAAGTTACATAGAAAGCCTAAGCATTTTGTTGTTTCATACAAAAAGGTATGTTGATTTATGATATATTTTATTTTATTTATTTGTAAGTCAATTCATTTATATTCTATTTACTTATACATATATTTTTTTTTCAAAGATGCCAAAAAAGAGTACAATACCAAATTCTTTCAAAATTCATATTCAAAGAGCCAAAATAGAATGACAAAGGAGACAATGTCTTGCAAACGTTGAACTTGATGATATTCTTGGTCATCATGTTTGGAATGGGCTTGACATTGTGCAAGATAAAGTGATTTTTGGTGATTGTGCAAACATTGCAAATCTTGTTCCTAAAAAGGAGTACTCCCTAGTCATTGCAGATATCCCTCATGGATACAATATCAAAAACATTATAAATGATTGTGATCCTTATACTTTCCAATCTTTCAATAAAGTGGTTTCGAGATTTGTGGATGTCACAACATCATATTTATGGACATTTCTAGTTTTCCATTCAGATGTACAAGGAGGAGAAGTGCTAATGGCCTTCAAGGATAAAGAAAACTCAAGAAAGCAACTTTATTGGTAAGAAATTTGTAGTGTATTATTATGCATTTAAATTTAAAAATCAAAGTTATTTTTCTATAAGTTAATTAGATTCTTATCTATTTTTTCTTACAGGCATAAGCCTAATATCCGTAGCTCCAATAGTGATCCATCTATGAGTGATACTGAAAACATACATCTTGCATGTCTGACAAAATATGAGACCAATGGTTCTCTTTTAATCAATGAAAAGAGTGACAACAAATATAGTCAAATCATTTGACTTATAATGCCATGGTTACAAAGTTGACATATGAAGAAATGGATTTGAAAGAGATATTGTAAACGTCTACCATAATCCACAAGCATTGATTAATCATCTCATAGATACGTTTTCAAAAGAAGGAGATTGGGTTTTAGATTTGTTTTCAGTATGGGGTAAATTTATCATTATTACATATTAAACTACTGCCATTAATCTATATTTTTAATACAAATTATTTAAAATTATCTTTTCATGATGATATTTAACATTTATTTTTTGTATGTGGTGATTAGGTACAACAATAGCATGCTCCTTACAAAAAGGATGAAATTGCATATCCATTGATAATGGTCCACTATAGTGCAGTTTTATCAAGTAAAGAATCAATGCTATGCAAGTTCTCCAAGATGGAATGCATGAAGTTGGTTTGAAGAAAGGAGAATTTAGTGAGTCACTTGTGACAAAGATGTCTAAAGAGCCTCAACTTCCATTAAAATGAATGATTGAAAATGATCATTTTGGACATTTTGCATAAGCTGAGAAGACCGAATGGCATAAAACAATGAGGTCCAGGAAGAGAGGCGTGACTCAATTTTTCATTGGTTTTTTCAGTTAAGAGTTTCTAGGGTAAATCTCAGTGTATTATGTGTGAATGATGTGGTGTAATCTCTATTTTTTTTTAAATCAATATGCTTTTCTTCTCTATACATGTTTAAAACTTTGTGTTGAAAGTATGTTGTTTTTCTTAAGACATAAACAACAAGAAGGTGAGTCAGTAAAAGTAAAGGCATCTCTAGAGGGATGTACCAAAGAGTAGAATCACCTATTGGAGAAACATTTACAGACATACATAGAAGTGTTCCAGGAGCCTAAAGCATACCTCCTAAGAGGGAAGTGGAGCATGAGATACAAATGCTACTAGATTCTCCATTGCTTAACATCATACTATACCAATAGTTTTTTTTGGAAGTATAAGTCAAGAAGTGGTTGCAACAATAGATGGAGAAATGAGTAATATGACCATCCACCTCACCTTGTGAATTACATATTATCATATAAGTACCAAGGAAGGATGGGACTTAGAGGATTTGTATTGACTACATAGCTTTGAATAAGATCACCCTCAAGAATCAATACCCTCTTCATAGGATCAATGATTTACTAGATTAGTTGCAACATGCCAAGTACTTCACCAAGTTGGATATCAAGTCGGGATACCTATAGGCATGAGTGAAAGAAGAAGACACCTAGAATACTCCCTTCAAGAATAGGCAAGGTCTATATTAATGGTTAGTAATTCCTTTTGGTTTGTGTAGTGCACCAACTACATTTATGCGCTTGGTGAATGATTTCATGCATATGCTTATATAGCTTTATTTGAAAAAACATCAACTGCTAAAAAACCTTAAGAAATGTGAATTTTACTAGCAGCCTTTGGTGTATTTGGGGTATGTGATTGGTGGAGGAGAACTTAAGATACAATCTTAATACTATGAATTATTGGCATATTTGAAGTAATGTAAGGTCACATTCTATGACAAAAATGTTATTTCAACTTGAATAGCACTTGAGGAAGCTTTGTTATAATCTTTATTCAAAAGAATAGTACTTGAGGAAGCTTTGTTATAATCTTTATTCAAAATACATGAGTAAGGCCGAATTTGAAGTAGTGTGAGGTCACATTTTATGACAAAAATGTTATTTCAACTTAAATAGTACTAATTTGAAGTAGTGTGAGGTCACATTTTATGACAAAAATGTTATTTCAACTTAAATAGTATTTGAGGAAGCTTTGTTATAACCTTTGTTACATTGTACTATTTCAACTTATAGTTAAAAAACAAAAAATAATCTTCCATACATGCTACTATTTCAACTTATAGTAAAAAAAATATTTGATAGATATTCCTTTTTATTTTAAATTTAGTTAAAAATATAAATCATAATGAAAGAAAAATCCAAATTTAATGGCCAGCAATATTCATCATGCACGAGAGTTAATTGCTGCACTCGTGGTGTTCATGAATCATAACAAAAATAAAAATTTCTCCAAATTCCGATTGGATGCGAGCACTGTTCATAAGCGTTAAACGCTGCAGGGGTGCTTATATCGATCTGTAAGAATCGTACTACCCAGCAAAAATTGCAACTACCATACTGATGCTGTCGTGGATGCAGTCGTCCCTTTAAGACCGTGGATGGTTTTTAAGACCCTTTAAGTGGGAGGGAGGGTGACTGCCTTTAATATTCCCTGAGGTGTGATGCGTACATCGGGTGAAAGGAAGATGAGCAACAAAGATTTGGAAATAAAATAACCAAGACTCAATGTTATATAGTGACCAAATTGAAGTCTAAGTTTTATTTAAAAATAAATAAATAAGATAAGTTAAATGGCCCCTCAAATTTGACACGAACTAATTACGTCGAAGGTGTGTTCTAAGGGGTTGCTTGTCTAGCACTTTCGTCGATCTATCGAGAACAAATGAAAACTTGCCATGTGTAACCAAAACATTAATGTGTGTGGCTACTGTCAATAGGCAGTGGATATCCGCAAAGCGTCTGGATAACATGCGATAGCCAGTGGAGTATGTCGTGTGGACTAATACTTCAATATCCAGGTACTTCTCTCAGCGTGGATAGACGGATAGATGAGATTTGATGTCAAATTAGGAATTGAAGACATCAAAGCATTGATGTCTGTATTCACGCCAACCTTCGACCCACTAACCTGCATTGAATGTAAGGTGGATCGGCTAACCTTCTACCGACTATGTTTAGATCAATTTTGGCTACCTATATGTATTCATTATTGGGATGCTTAATCTCTCCATCAATATGTCAGTCTTCTCAAGTAAGACTTCCCAACGCATCCTAGCTATATTGCAGTTATCAGGTATTCTTTCCAGCTTGTCGTGTTATATTGTTTCAATTTCATTCATTATTACCACGTATTTAGGAAAAATAATCACCTATCACCTCTGTTGAATCTATATATCGTTCGTCTAATAGATCGAAAACAATTAAACAATTTTTATTTGTGTAACATAGTATAAAACTAAGTGTATTCATAAACAAAAGCCTATTATGTTGTAGCAAAGTAGCAGAGTTATCATTCATCAACAGAGTATGTTAATTAATGAAGAGAGGATTAATGTAAGAGAATGTAGATAAAGGGAAAACGTGTAAGAGCTATTCCTTCTACCCAATAAATGGACCATACATTACCGAATAACAATTTGCATGCATAATTGCTCAACACATCAATAATTCAACAACATGCCTCAGTAAAATCAGCGCACATAGGATTGTATGCAAGTCCAAGCAAGAGAAAATTCACCCATGGGCTCACGTCCAGGCTCTAGGAGTTGTGCAATAATCAACGGGAATGGATTTCTACTTCTCCAACATAAGAGGATACAATGAATGGTTAACCCTAATATTATTCATTCGCCCACCATGTTTTTCTTCTCATGCAATCTAACCGTAGCGTGGCCCATAAAAGTCTCTTTTATATGTAATGACTCTATCTGTCAATTGGAGGAGCGAAATTACTTCGTTGTTTGTCGTTTTTAACTCTATTTAATATATCAGTCGCGACCTTATGCAACGTCCTTTCCACAACATCCTTTCCACAACATATTTTTTCCGCATTACCTTTTCTCAACGACCTTTCCACACTTTGCAGTAACTCATTCCTTCCGCAATTTCGGTTTGCGAATTGAGGATGTGCACTTTGACTCTTCTTGAAAATTGCTTCCTCATTTATCTTTCTGCGACGACCTTTCCGCAATCGTAAACTAATCAACAAACTTCACTGATTAAGTCTTATTATGTAAGCTCAATCCCGCAAGGCTGTTTTCGTAATATAGACTTCCGCAAATCTATTTCAGCAGTTCTGGTTCTGCAAATCCCCCTTTCGTAATTGCCTTTCCACAACAATATTTCCGCAATTGCGGATTGCAGATTGCATGTTTACAATTCTTAGTTTTAAAAAACTAACGGACTTCCACAAACTTGTGTCCGCAATGGTCCTTTCCGCAATCAAATTATGGATTGTGGATCCTCCTTCCCAATAATGAATACATATAGGCAACCAAAACTTATTTAAAGATAGTCGGTCAACGTCCTTTCTGTAACATCCTTTCCGCAACTGATTTTTTCTGCATTTACCTTTTCACAACGACCTTTCCACACTTTGCGATAACTCATTCCTTCTGGAATTGCGAGTTGCGGATTGCGGATGTGCACTTTGACTCTTCTCAAAAATTGCTTCTGCATTTATGTTTCCGCATGACCTTTTCGCAATCAGAAACTAATCAACAAACTTCACTAATTAAGTCTTCTTCTGGAAGCTCAATCCCACAAGGTTGTTTCCGCAATACAGATTTCTACAAATCTATTTCGGTAGTTCCGGTTCCGCAACTATGTTTTCGCAAATCTCCCTTCCACAATTTCCTTTCCGCAACAGTCTTTCCGCAATTGTAGATTGGGGATTGCGGGTTTGCAATTCTCAGTTTTAAAAAACTAATGGACTTCTGCAAACTTGTGGCCGCAACGGTCCTTTTTCGCAATCAAATTGTGGATTTCTGATTGCAAATCCTCCTTCCCACTTTTCCAAATATGGGGTTCCACAATTTTCCTCCTGCAACTCAACTTTCCACAACTTTAACTAGCTTGCAACTTCGCATTGCGGAACTAATCCTCGACCATTGATCTCTGTGGCTTCTTCTTTGTCCATTGATCTGGGATCTAGTGTGGATCTTCACTTTGTCTTTGCGAATCTATTATTTTTCCTACACCTTTCTCTTGCAGGGTTCCTCTGGAGCGTCATATATGATGTTGAGCAAGATTTAAACCCTTCATGCTTCTGATGCACATTTCAACTGTAGAATCGTTCTCATTCATTGATCTTCCCCTTCATGACGTTGGTCATTCGTTCCCTCTTTCTCTGCTGGCGAGTGCCTCCTTGTCTGCATCCATTCTCTTTAATCCTGGGAGCTGCATTGTTTATTGGCATCCTTTAAATAATTACTCAACCTACACATGTCTTCTTCTTAAATTACATTCACATACTATACACACACACACACACACATTGATGCAAAATTGTTTCTTCTTAGGTTATCTTTTGTGACCCCTACACAGAACTCCTCTGAACAGAGAAATTTATAGTGATGACGTCAATGTTAACGTTGAACTCTATTACAAGGATTGGAAATTGAGAGGTACTTTGCAATCTTATTCTGCAAATTTCGGAATTCACAGCAACTTCTGAATATCGTCATTTTGTACACCTATCCGATGGAAATACTACAATACAAAGTCTATTTTCCTCTCCTCTTAGCTCCCTTTTCACATAATCTCAAGTGGAAATTGCATCATTGGTTCAAATAAATAGCTTCACTTGTAAATCTATCTAAAATAACAAGTATGTATTCACTTGTCTACTTTTCCCTACTACTTATTTCTCAACCACATAAATCACACACAATAACCACACTTTATATTACTTACTCTTTAACAATACATTTTTTTCATGCTTTCGAGGATTCTTATAGTTCATGATATATAGGTTCATACACCATATGTTCCCCCCAGCAAACTATTAAGATTGAAATTTGCCTTCCATGCACCTTTTAGATATTGATATCTTGGTTGTGAAGAGGCATGGAACATAAGGTAATTATTATGCTTGTTATATGACCAAATCACATGCTGTCAATGCATTGCTCTATAAGATGCAACATGAAAAATATTATAGTGATGTGCAAATTGACTAGGCCTCAATTTCATCACTTCCAAAAGCATACGCTGATATATCCTCTCAACTCCATTATATTTCTATAGACAATGGTGTTTCCTCTTCAAATGATTTAAATATCCCTGACCTAGATAACCACACTTATATCCAACCATCACACACATTATCTTCTTTTCCCATCAAATTACCTAATGCAAAACGAGAAATGGAAAAAATCAAATATTTTATTCATACTACATCCACTACTACACCAACTACCATTGACTGGCCATCTATTGGGTCATTGCCAATCAATGAGTACAACACAAAGGGTCTATTCGAGATGGCATTCCTAACTCTTTTCCTAGATGGGGATGCACTACCTCGCCAACTTCATATAAAAAGCATTCCACTCGATGGTTATGCATTACACTTAATGAGATACCATGACAACATATTTGGTCATCATCCCCATTTCAAATACCACTTTTACGAATTAATTATGCGCCACGGGAGACAGAAAACTGCTAGTTTTTTCTTCAGATAGCAGCAAGAGCATAACATGCCAACCACAATTGAGGAATTGTGCATACATCTACAAGACATTCCTATAGACAACCTCCCAGAGCATGTCATGCACTTCGGAGCACACCTTCGTGGAACCAAAGCATATTGGACACTACAGAGAAGTGACCTAACAAATATGATCGCATAGTTGTAATGCCCTACATTATTCTTCACTTTTAGTGCAACAGACAAAAAATGGGTATACTTGCATGCCATTATGCAAGAGGCTACCCAGCATCCCGTCAACAATGGTGTACTCATAATAACATTGATATGCCCCACACTATAGTTTCATACATGCATAAAATATTTTCAATCTTCCATGAGGAGACGCTTCAACAAAACATGCACACAATAGATCACTGGTATAGGTACACATTATATACTACCTATCTTTGCCTCTGTACAAATTTTACAATTTTTTCATTTATTCTAATCCTCTACCATTTTTTTATAGGTATGAATGGAAACATCATGGATATGCACATATACATGGTTTCCTATGGCTTGATGGTGCTCCTAACATGGAAACATTAAATTGGTAAGATCCATATCAAATCAATACTGCAAAGAGTTTCTTTGATAAATATGTTACAACATGGAATCCTAGAGATAATCATGATGCTCACATCCATGCACATCAATCCATTGAGGACGACCCTTTCTTTCTAGATACAAAAGATATACTTTCATCCAACCCACTTCATGACTATGAGAAACTCTTAAATCGAGTCCAAAGACATACAAAATGCCCTGAAAAATCATGCTTGCGCAGAAAAGGGAATACACTTGAATGTAGGTATAAATTTCCATGGAAGGTACAATATTTATCATCACTCTACATCAATAAAAAAGGACAAAAAAATATCATCCAACACGCAATGATGAGCATTTAAACATCCATAATCCAAGCATACTTCAAACATGGAGAGCAAATGTGGATTGCCAACCAGTGTTGTCACGTTACACAGTCTTGAAGTACATAGCCAAATATGCTTCCAAAGCAGAGGGAGAATCAGAGACCTACCATCATATGCTAACTAGAATCGGAGCTGCATCATGTCCATAGGACCTGGCATCATATGCATATCGTCGTTTACACTCAGAAGAAATTGGTCGTTGAGACATTAGCGCTCAAGAAACTTCCGATATGCTACAAAAATTTCCTCTTGTCACATGCAGTTGATCCTTCATCAAACTAAATGTTGGTCACAAAAGCTTCCGTCGTACATCTCTTGACTCAACTTATTGCTTATCTGGATCCAGCTTCATAGATGCCTACTTGCAACATCTTCCAACTCTGGACCATTTCTGCCTTATTGACCTTGCACAACAATGGTCATATAACCATGCACACAAAAGGGGAAAATGGAAGAAGAGAACTGCACCTACAATTGTCTATGTCTGGTCATGTTTTACCTCAATTCCAGCGAAAGATTTGAATGCGTTTCTTGACTTCTGCTGGAGTGAATTGCTTTTATATAAGCCCTTTCGTTCCTTCATTGAATACATAGGACTTGCATCACATGTCTTTTTTTCAAATTGGGAGAACACAAGAAATACCTACAGTGCATGGCAAGTTGAACGCATCCCTGCAACCACTCCTGATGAACCAACATCTGAAGATGAGGATACTACTCATACCATCCATCCCAATATGTAGATGAATGAAAGGAAAACTTTGTCAAGATTAGTCCCTACATGCAATTTCCACATTAATGAGTTTGACATGCTTGGATTTCGATATTTTGACAACAACCACGTATGTAATCATTCAAAAATATCAATAAATACATTGGAGACAACACCAACCTAGATTGACTACAAGCGCGAGAGTGGGGAAGTAATACAATATAACAATTCCCTACCTACTTCAATAAATGCATTGTCTCACAATCAACAACTTGCATTTGACATAGTCCTACAACATTCATTGGTACAAGGACCAAAGGAGCCATTACAACTGATCATCCAAGGCACAACAGGCACAGGTAAATCATACCTTATTGACACCATTAAAAATGCAATGTCTTGTCAAGCAATTGTTGGCCATAGTCCACTACTACTCCTTGCCCCTACTGGTGTTGCAACATTCAACATACATGCAACCACTATACATGCAGGACTTCAGATTCCTATAAACGACATGGAGCCTTTACATGGGAAAGCCCTATTATTGTTCCAAGAAGAGATTAAACATATTCAATACATTCTCATTGATGAAATGAGCTTCATAGGGCCTAAGCTATTTGTGCAAATTGAGAGTCGTTTGTGTGAATGCTTTCCAAAAACAAACAACAACTCATTCAACAATCAGTCAATAATTCTTGTCGGTGATTTGGGACAACTCCCACCTGTAATGGACATGCCTATATATACAATAGAAACTATGGGAACGTGTTTATGTACAAACTTTACCACTGTAATAATTTTGGAAACAATCTCCCATCAAATGGGAACTAATGTCACTCAACTACGTTTCTGTCATCTACTGACAAAAATCCGCAATGCTACACCAACAATGGAGGACTGAACCCTCCTCTAGTCTAAAACTAATATATTCTTGTCAATAGAGGAGAGTTCACAATTTGACACAACAATACATCTATTTGGAACAAACATGCTTGCAAACAATCATAACAAATACATGCTCCAATTGTTGGCTATTCCTATTGCAAGATCCGTTGCATATTTCACCACTGTAGCAGATGCAGAACAATATGATGACCATCAACTCGAAAAATAAATATTCCTACATGTCAGGCAATGCATCATGTTATCATGCAATGTGTGGGTCAAAGCAAGATTAGGAAATGCTGCTCTCAGAGTGATCATCCAAATTGTATACACACCTAGATTTAGCCCTCCTAAGTTGCCATCCTATATGGTCGTGGAATTTGATAATTACATTGGCCCTCCATGGGACCAATGCCAACCAAAGCACATACCAATTCCATCTTTACAAAGAGGTAACAGGAAACAAATCCCCCTTAAGATGGCTTGGGAATAAACTATCCATAAATCCCAAGGCTTGGCATTAACAAGGTAAACCATTGACATTGGTAACACTAAACATCAAGGCTTGACATTCGCGGCAATGTCACAAACGAGAACAATACAAGGAATGTCAATTGCACCATCATTCTCCTTTGAACGATATGTAAAGATGCAAGACACTTCATGTGTCTCACTTCGAAAGAAAGAAGAAGCGCACCTGCATTCTCTATCTCTTTCATATTTTACATTGTAACTCTCAATTCATGCACTATCCTCGCCAAATGAACATCCCAATGTTGATTGCCAATATAATTAGAGGAAAATTTGATCACTACCTACCCATTTGTTATTTTGATAACAATTAAATAGATCGAAAACAATTAAACAGAGTTTTTATTTCTGTAACAGAGTTTTTATTGGTTTAACTCAACAAAGAAACTAACTACTTTATCACATGTTCCTTTGTTAATATTGCTAGTAGAAACAGATTCCATTTTAGAAACTTAAAATGGGAGCAACTTAAAATGGAAGCAACAGATTCCATTAAACTGTCTCCTGAAGCCATAACCTTGTTATGGGAGTCTTTTATCATCTTCACAGTAAGTACTGTGTTTTGGTTTTAGTAAAATTTCCTTAAGAAACCTTGTTTCATAGTAATGTACATTTGATATGTCAAGATTGTAATGAAAAATCAATACATAAATCAACACATTCAATACATGAGAAACCTATGATCGATATACCAAAAAGATAGAAGATTGACATGAGGTGTCAGTGAAGATTCCAGTGTTTGGGTCCTTGCTCTTTTGCTCGTTTAGAGCGGTTTTTTACTTGGTCTTTCTGGACATACTCACAGACTTGGAGGTGAATTCTGATATAAATTTCGCAACCATAATTAAAACTTTACCACGGTAAAAATAACAGAAATTACCATAAGAAACTTATCGGTTGAAATCTTGAAAACCAGAGGATTGGCGAGCTTTAACGAGAAAATCACAGTAAAAGGTCTCAAGCACAGTAAAAAAACATAGATGAAAATGGTGAACAATTGATAAATTTGAATGAATTAAATAGACCAAACCTCAACGATGAAATAGATCTGTGTCGTAGCTTGCAGGGAAACAGACGATTAAGATTGAAGCGAGAGAGTGAATTGCGGAGATGAATTCAAGCAAAGGAAAAAAGATGGATCGATGATAGGGAAGGAGATCACGAAGTGAACCTGGATGAGAAATAACCGATCTGCAAAGTAAAATGAAGTTCCACACTTGATCACAGATCAACGGTCAGGAAACATTTCATAAGAGATCAACGGTTCTCTCGAATATGTACTTTCTGCGTCGTTGATTTCTTGGGGACTCTTCCCTGGCCATTTGTCTGATATCTGATGTGGATTGCATATTGTGGACGCAATTTTTGAGATTGCAATCCGCATTTGATCGTAGATCGACGGCCAGGAGTGAACCTGCAAGGAAATCAACGGTCCAGAAGAATTCTGGAAACAAAGTTGCAGAGGAAAAATTATAGAGGTCCAAAATAGAAAAGTGTGGTTCTACATTCCGCATTATGAAATACACAAGATCAATGGTTATTATAGACTCCTCAAGAGATCGACAATGTGAAAGAAGCTTGATTGCAGGTTCATGAATTTCTTTAAGTCAACTCCCACAATTCCCTTTCTGCATCGCTTCTTCCACACTGTGGATTGCTCGCGGAACCAATCCTGACCGACGATCTATTTTTGGTTGCGGATTATGGATTGCGGGTTCACGAATTTCTCTGATTCAACTCCTGCAATTCCCTTTCTGCATTGTTGATTCCTTGCGGAATCAATCTCGATCGTCGATCTGATTTTTATTGTGAATTACAGAATGCAGATTGCGAGTTCATGAATTTCTCTGATTCAACTCCCGCAATTCATTTTCTGCATCGCTTCTTCCGCAACGTTGATTCCTTGTGGAATCAATCCCGACCATCAATCTATTTTTGGTTGTGTATTGCGGATTACGGGTTCACAAATTTCTTTGATTCAAGTCACGCAATTCCCTTTTCGCATCACTTCTTTTGCATCATTGATTCCTTGCGAAATCAATCCTGACCATCGATCTTTTTTTTGTTGCAGATTGTGGATTGCGACTTCACGAATTTCTCTGATTCAACTCCCACAATTCCCTTTCTGCATCACTTCTTTGCACCATTGATTCTTTGTAGGATCGATCCCTATCCTCGATTTATTTTTTGTTGCAGATTGTGGATTGCAGATTGCAGGTTCACAAATTTCTTCGATTCAACTCCTGCAATTCTCTTTCTGCATTGCTTCTTTCGTACTATTGATTCCTTGTGGAATCAATCTCGACCCTAGATCTATTTTTGGTTGCGGATTGTGTGTTCATGACTTTCTCTGATTCAACTCCCGCAATTCCCTTTCTGTATCGCTTCTTCTGCACCATTGATTCCTTGCAAAATCAATCCCAACCGTCGATCTACTTTTTAGTGCGAATTGTGGATTGCAGGTTCATAGATTTCTCCAATTCAACTCCCGTAATTCCCTTTCCACGCCGCCTCTTCTGCATTGTTGCTTCCTTGTGGAATCAATCCCAAACATCGATTTATTTTTTGTTGCGGATTACGGAATGCGGATTGCGGGTTCACAAATTTCTCCCAATTCCTCTTCCATAATTCCCCTACTGCATCGATTCTTCCACACCATTGATTCCTTACGGAATCAATCCTGACCGTCGTTCTAATTTTTTGTTGTGGATTACGGGTTCATGAATTTCTCCGATTCAACTCCCCCAATTCCCTTTCCGCGTCGCTTCTTTTGCATCGTTGATTCATTGCGAAATCAATCCTGACCATCGATCTACTTTTCGTTGCAGATTAAGGAATGCAGATTGCGGGTTCACGAATTTCTCTGATTCAAACCCGTAATTCCCTTTCCATGTCGCTTCTTCCACACCGATGATTCCTTGTGGAATAAATCCTGACCATCGATGTATTTTTTGTTGCAGATTGTGGATTGCGGGTTCATGATTTTCTCTGATTAAACTCATGCAATTCCCTTTCTGCATCGCTTCTTCTACACTGTTGATTGCTTACAGAATCAATCTTGACTTTCAATCTATTTTTGGTTGCGGATTGCGTATTATGGATTACGAGTTCACAAATTTCTATGATTCAAATCCTATAATTCCCTTTCCACATCGCTTCTTATGCACCTTCGATTCTTTGCATAATCAATTTCAACCGTCGATCTATTTTTGGTTGCGGATTGCAGATTGCGGGTTCACATATTTCTCTAATTCAACTCTTGCAATTCCCTTTCCGTGTCGCCTCTTTCGTACGGTTGATTCCTTGTGGAATCAATCCCAACCGTCAATCTATTTTTGGTTGCGGATTGCGGGTTCATGAATTTATCCCAATTCTTCCTCAATTCCCCTTCCACATCGCGTCTTCCGCACCGTTGGTTCCTTGTGGAATCTATCCCAACCGTCGAATTATTTCAGTTGTGGACATATAACAATTCTTCTCGGTGTTTCATATAACGCAAATTTGCATTTGATCGTAGATCGACGGTCTGGAATGAATCCACAAAGTTTTGGACGACCCAGATCATTCGAGAGAGGGACATAACTGGTCTATAATAAGAGTTGGACGGTCCTGATCAATCTAGGAAACTTTGTGGAAGCCAATTTTGAGAAGATCAACGATGGTGAATAATTTCCACACAAGAAAAATGAAGATTCGCAAATCCACATTTGATTATAAATCAATGGTCAGAAAAGACTCCTCAAGAGATCGACATCGCGGAAACAAAATTTGCGGAAAAGGAATTATAGAAGTACTTTGAACAAAATTGGAAAACCCATAATCTGCAATCTAAAGGTCGACGGTCAAAAAATGATTTTGCAAAGTGATTGAAGGTTCACAGGAGTTGCGAAAAGAGAATTGCAGAAGACGAATCTGATCTAAGATCGATGGTCGGGAAAGAGTCTGCAAGCGATCAACCGTGCAGAAGAACTTTTTGTGGAATTCATTTTTGAGATTTTATGAACCTGCAATCTGCAATTTGCAATCCGCATATGATCTCAGATCAACTATCAGAGAAGAGTCCGCAAATAAATCAACATTCCTGAAAGTACCTTGTGGAAAGGTAGTTGTGGAAAGGAAATTGCGGAAGGACCTTTTGAGAAAATTCAAAACGCAAATCCGCAATCCGCAATCCACAAATTTGAAGATCAATTATCAGGAAAGAACCTACAGGAAATCGACTTCTTAGAAAAGATGCGGAATGATAAAATTGTGGAAACCTGAACATCGCAGAAGACCGTTTGCGGAAACAGAAAATTATGGAATCTAGGTTGTGAAAGAAGTCTCTGAGAGCATTTTAAATCTGTTAAAGGGGATTTTTGTCCTACTAGAAATTGGATGTGCATCAATGGTTTATATATATGCCTACACCATCTGTGAAAGGAATGAACCAATAATTAGAGTATATTATTTACTAGGCGGGAGTGGATGATAGATATAAACATAGTTTTTATTTCTGTAATAGAGTATAAAACTGAAGTGTATTCATAAACAGAAGTGTCGTTCTCTTCACCTTCTCTCATTTCACAACATATAGCAATTCTTCTCGGTGTTTCATTTCCCCCTTTTTGTGGGTATGATAGTTAGTTCATGGTACCAAGCATCTCTCTGCCTTTTTCCCTTTTCATGTTTTCAACCAACTTTTAAAATTTTCAAACACATTAAACACTTACAAAGTCAAATGAAGTTTCAGGGAACTATAGAGATGCAAACAAAACATACTTTGTAACAATTGTTCACCTCCATCCGAGAAGGTAGAAGTCATTGATGTAAATAAGCATATATCCAATGAATCTTTGGATAAGAGAGGAAATTAAGGCTTGTGTTACATGCTCATGATTGATCATATTGAAATTTTTTTCCAGTAGTTGATACATCCGCAATAGGTAAAGCATACCAAAAATTATGGAATTATTCGTAGGCATCTAAAGTGCCTTTAAATAAGATTGAAAAAAAAAATTCTATAATCTTTGGTATAATTAATATTTTTTTTAAATATAAACTAATCCCAAAATTATTATTTCATTAGTAATTCAAATTAACTTAAATAACAATAAGCACTATAATATATGTCTTTTAATGAATAATACAAGATTTAAATTATCCATAAAAAAATGGATCACATAAAAGCAATATATATCGATTTCTCTAATTGTTTTACTAGATAGCTCTACAGAGATAACATATTTCCAGCATGGTATTATACAAATATACAGATAGTAACTAATTATCATCACACAATGATAAATTCTGAAGGAAAAATAGGTGAAAATACATGAAGAAGAAGATGGTATTAATATTGAAGAACACACACCAATAGTAGCCATCAAATTTTCTATTTTTACTCCCTTGCAAACCTAATAAATGTTACAAATCACCTAAACATACAAAAATATAAGCATATATTGCCTACACCAATTTATGCAGTCAATTCAAAGGTCTTCAACCACAAGTTTCACCCAACCAGTGAAGGATCATGGAGAGAGATATGTGTTGCATTCAATCTGCAACCACATAATACAGTGAGATTTGAAAACCTCTTTGCATTATAGATAAAAACAGTCTCCACTACCAATCAGTGGCATAAATAGTGCAATTATAAATGATTTGTTAATGCGTTAAAAGATACAAAAACAAATAGGTAAATAATGTAGCATTGGGAGCTCACTTCTCAACATCAAGGGGAAAAGGATCAAATGTGTCATCTTTCTTGTGAAAGAAATTGAATGGTGTTTGACATGCCATCCATTGATAATTGTTGAACCTTAGTCCATCAATGATCATTAACAAAGATTTCATAAGAATCTAAAGTTTAGTATATTATCCAAGGTGTAAAAATAAAACCATTCCCCGTAGAAAACTAAGAAGATAATGATAATACATCAAATATGAAATCTAAAGTCCATCATGAGCCAAGAAATATATAATTTTAATGTCATGAATAAGATACAACATAACAAATATAATTGTAAGTCATGCTTCAAAGAACATGTATGGAGAATTCTACAAAACATTAAAAAAAACAAACAAACAAAGAAGCTATTTCTATAATTTACAAGGAATAACCATGCTTTGTTGTTGTTGTTGATAATTCCCAGAGGCAGAGTATGCCCCATAACCATACATTGGTGGATTTTGAGATGAAGCAAAACCATAAGCTTCATACCCCTTTCTATAACCATAGTGAGTTGCATTCCACTTATTTAGATATGCTTGAGGTTGAACCTAACATGCAAGCTAGTCCTATAAAGTGATTTAATTGAGTACATAAGGACAACAAACACCTAGGATTTGGAAAATTTACATGTATAAGTTAATGCAAGGAATTCAAAGAGGACTTAAAAGAATATAACTTGGAGCAAAGTAGACCAAAAAGATATTAAATCCAAGAGAGCTGAGGAAATATCAATCTCAAAGGTAGAGGGAATCCCAAGCTCCCAGTATTTCCAAAAGATTTAAGCCATACAAGTAGTCACAATAAGTTAGAAAGTGAATACTTAGAACCATATTAGGGAACCTTGACCGTTGAGTAATGGAAATCATCCAATTGAAAGGAAAATGACTTCAACCACAACGAAAATAAATAAAAAATCAGACCTAGAGAGGCTTTTGGGTAGTCCTGAAATTTGCAAAGGTTATTAAAAGTCACGTTAGTAGTTAGAGACCAAGAATAAAGTACAAATGTCTGAAAATAACAACATTGTAAGTTAAGTCTTGTAGTCTCTGAGCTACCCTATATAGGCAAGCCACTGATAAAATTATATATTTTTTATATATAGTGGTTGTAGGCCTTTGCACAAAGTTATTAAGCAAACTAGTTAAAAATATTTATGTCTAAGTTATTCTAGTAGTTATAACCGCATAAAATGCTTAATTATAAAGTTTGGTGATTTTGTTCCACCACGATTGGAGCATGTAACATCTCCAATTTGTGTCAAAATATTGACCAAAGAATTTATGTGTCCATCATCTTCGTGAGGAATATGTGTTTGGAAACTATTTAAATTAACATGTTAACTAATCGCTGCTATAAAATAAAATTAAACAATGGAAAAAAATCCATGATTATGTGTAAGTTTCTCTTAGTACAACATGTTATATCAAATTCACAACACATAAAATAGTTGATTAAAAACAATAAAGGGTAAAGATGAAGTTTTATATTTTGGTAAATAAGTTTGATAGTGATTTGTGCATTATCATCTTTTATTTAATTTTAAAAGAAGAAGCTAATTATATTTTAATATAATTAGCGTATTTTCAGGTAATTAGAAATTTTACATACGAAAAATGATGAGGGATTGCAAAAGTAATAGTAAGTGTAATACATGATACCAAAGTTTGTTCATAACAAAGCATGTCCGACCTTTGATTTGACTAATCTGTTGACACCAATTTATAAAAATATATATGGTGTGTTGAACAAAGCATGTGATTGGGAGAAAAAAAGAGATGGTTATATATGAAAGAGAAAATAACATGTGATTGGAAGAAAAAAATGGATTGTCAAATAGAAATATGGAACAATTCATCTTAGAGACAACCCCTTGTAAATCAATGCTGAGGTATAATTCCTCTCCTTCATAATTAAAAATACGAAGTACAAAATGTTGAAGAATATATTTTTCTTAGCTAGTCAAATGTTGACAATAATTTGAAATATGATGAGACATATGGCCGAAAGTATGGTTTGTTGGGAGATGATACTAAATAGTTTATACTCATTTTTGGTGAACAACCCACTCAACACCCAACCTAGAGTAGTAGTGTCCATTGTGGTATTAGAGGTTTAGACATCTAAGAGTTTCTTACAAGTCATTTTAGTTTGAACCAAAAAAAACATTGTACACATATTACCAACATTTAAGAGCATAACAAATCTTTCTTCCAATTGTGTTGTGGGTAAACTAGCATAGATCTATTAAGCACCAAGAAGGATCCAATTTTTTGAGGTGTACAGTTTTTTCCTTTGAATCCATGTGGCTATTTGATAAATCTGGGTTTAAAATGGATGTATGCTAGTTTAATTTTTTAATATTTTATTTAAGTTATATGTAATTTATATTGTTCATTTTTTTTAAGATATTTTTATTTATGCCAGCTAAGAATAACGTGACATAATCTTCCCCATACTGGGCTGGAGAACACTTCGCTTCTCTCGAGAAAACAACACATTAAAGTTTGAAAATGGAAAATCCAATCTAATCGATAACAATTTGTATTGCCAATTTTGAAAACTCTTTTATTGGAATCAAGTTCTTTTTTCTATTTGCAAATTATTTTTCTTGAAAGATTCGTGTTCTTTATAAAGAAAAAATAATAAACTTTTTAGTATTTCTAGACTTCAAAAGTTGTATTTAAATTGGACACCACATATTAATCCTTTTCACATATCCAAATGGATACTTTATTTCAGAAAAAAAATGCTGATAAGGGATAAAGAGGGACTTGACACCTTGTTATGCACCACGACAGAATGGGGTGTGTTATTTCTTCAATTCACTCACATGTGGCATTCAACAGATCTTTCTTAAAGACATTACCAGTTCATAATAAAAGCATAATACAACAAATCATGCCACATCTTGGCTATTTGGCACTTTTTTTTTATCAAAGTCAAACCTTTAGTTGATTGATTTTTGGGTTGCACTACTTTTGCTTCACTTGGATCGATGATTTGTGCGAGATATCCTTTGATAATTATGTGACTTCAAGAATTGTGGAATTCGGCTACCTCCATGACATTAATGGCCAAAAACTGGCTTGCATTATTCTATTTGGTGTATGAAGTTGGTTTAAGCTTCCATCTCGTGAATGGATGGTTCTTTGGATTCTTAAAGGCTTTATTAAGTACATGGGATCCCACTAGTGGATGAGAATCATTCACATTGAAGCTAGTTTACCATTCAAGCTTCATCTTTGCCCACAAAAGAAGACCATGTAGCTGCATTATAATGCTTTTTTCATCTTGGAGCATTTTCTTGGCACTAAAGTAGATATTAAATGTTATTTTTTCATATTTAGCACTAGGTTTAGTGGCCAATTTAGTGGCAAGTTTAGCATCAAATTTAGTGTTGGATTTAGCAACATGACATTTAACACAAGGTTTAGCATTGAATTTAGTTATAGGTTTAGCACTAACTATAACACTTGAATTTGAGTCAAAAGGAACTCTACTATGGATCATCCTTAATTATTTAGGAATAAACTTAAAGGAAAACCAATCAAATGAAATAATAGCTACGCTACAAGAATATTTATAATCACTTTGAATTGTCATATATTAAATCACAATCCAGAACACCATGCCATAGTCTTTTATTTATCTCAAATAAAGAAATATTATTGTAAGAATAATTTAAGAAACTTGTTCAATGACAAATGGCGCATAGATATTCTCTACGGTTTTGTAAATACATTCATTAACCAAATTCACTAAAGAAATTATGTGAAATCAAATCATCACATGAAAGGAAATAAAAGACAAATAATCAAGTAAGCTAAACTAATGAACATGAAAAAGAAACTATTCTAATAATGATGCAATGCATACCATGACATGGGGCCCTTCCTTAGCGAAATGGTCATAGAAATAGACGATAATCAACGCACCATTCAATAATTAGTAGACTTGTATTAAAGCTCAGGATTAAATTTATCAATACATAACAATAATACTCATGAATTCTCTCAATGTATGAATATGCATCCTCTCTAGATCTTCATTCATCTATAAAGATGATCAAGCTCTATAAGCCAAGTTTATATAATAGTTACAATACGAAATGAGTAACATTAACTAAGATATCATTGAATCTCGAATTCTCATGGTTCTTCTAACCAACTATGACTAATTGGAGTTAAGATCTAAAAGGATATTATCTTAATTGAAATAGGGGATCACGCCTTTTACCAATTCAAGTGTAGGGGATCCACCATACTAACTTCTTTGACCATCGCACAAGAGATCCACTAATTCTCCTCTCGGGTTGATAATTTCATGACAGAATGCATGAAAATATCCATGCAACCTAGTTGCTCCCATGGATTTGATTTGGATTCTTGAGTAGAATTCCGTAAATTCATCTTGAAACACCCCTTTATAGTGTAGGTTGACCTCAGGTTTGGTCGTGATCCAATTTTTTCCCTGTTTGGTTTGAAATTCATTTGAGGAACACAAGACCATCTCCAGAGGATTGTTAACAATCTCCAAGTGGTGGATCTTCAATTGAGATAATGCAACCATAAGAAACATCAAAATGGTTACAATATTTGAGCATCTTTTACATGATTTGTGATTCCTATAATAATGGATTAGTATAATGATATTAAAACCGATTTGCATACCAAAAGTTGGAAATATGTGAAATAGACAACTTTTACCTTGAAATCCTCCTTGAGTTGTAGACCCTATAAAAATGTGAATAATGCGGAAAAAAGGGATTGTAATGAGGTATATAGGGGAGAAACTTATACAAGTCAAAATATATGACTTACATTGGAAAAATTCTCAAAATGTAGACCCAACAATGTTCCTTTCTTAGGGAGTTGTGTTGACCACGCAAGTGTTGTTAGGGATTAAGTAGGCACATAACTGATAAATATAGGTGATTTTGTGATAATACCATACAAATGCAATTTCCTTAGAAAGTAAACTAAATCATGCAGGTATATCAAAGGTTAACTTGTCCTAGAATTGCCTCATTATGTAGTTAACTCTTTCATGCACGCGAAACCAATGCTTAACTAGACATGCATGTGATACTAGAGTGTAATTGGAAAAAATTATCCAACTTTCATGCATTAGGAACTTAAATAATTCAAATTATCCAAGTAGAGTTCATTAGGTAGTCAACTAAGCTAAAAATGCTTAAGTGTAGAAATCCCTAAAAATGGGGGCTTAACTAGTTTCGGAGGGTACCTTTCACCCTAAAAAATGGGGTTTTATCATGCAAGTGCGCCCTTGGACCTAAAATTAAGGGGATAGCTCCATTAGGAGATAAGTTGTCACCTAGAAGTGTAAAACATATGAAAAATGGGTGTGCATGTGCACCAACAATGTCTTGTGTTTCAAGATTGGACAAAATGGATGGCACTAGGTAAAAATAAAAAGTTGATTTCTTCAATAGGAACTAAAGAACTAAAACCTTTCCATTCTATTCTTTTTCACCAACAAGAATTCATAACTTTGTCATTGTCAATTCCTAGGGAAATAAATATTTCAATTTTGTCCCCAACAGTGACTATAATTCAAATGTTGTTCCTTGAGATGTTGTTGGCTAGGGAACAATGACAAGGAACCCCATGAGATAAATATATCCCCGCATTAGGTTGTTATGAAATAACCAAATAACCAAAGGGGGTTCTCCAATATGAAACACAAATTATACAAATAAAGTGGTACTCACTATGGAGCTACCTTTGAACTATGGCCTACATGAGTAATACATTATCTCTTACTTCCTCGGTTATTCTCTAATAAATATTCTCTTACTATTGCTCAACTATGAAACAATAAAATAACAACATCAAATGGAATCCCTTATCCTCATAATGGATCAGTATTTACCATAGATTGATAATCGTCTAGGGTTAGTTTTATGATTTGTATGCCTCAACTCGTAATTAAGGTTATGATTTTGGACCCTCCCGAATGCCCATGAAATTCCACACATGACTAGATCCACATGTGTGGGTAATGCAATGTGATGTGGGATACACTTGATACACTTTATACCATGGTCGTAAACTAGATAGGTAAGCTTATATGAGACATAACATGGGTTGATAGGTAAATTTAATATTAGGATGAAATGTGTACTTTGTGATTATAACCAATTTTGATTAAAAAATTCATCTACTTCACACATAGTTGTGTGGATCTTTAATCAATTTTTAAAAAGGTTAATATGTACATATTCTTTGATGTTGATGAGTACTTCCAATAAACTAAAATAGAAAATAAATTAATGTCTAAACATTTATCAAATTTTCCATGGATAAAAAGAGGTGAATAATGCCATTTGGATATAGGAGAACATATTAAGCAAAGGAGGGGTTCAATGCTTTAGGATATATTGGCATTCATGAATATCCCCCTTCTTGACATGCTTCTTCACTAAATGGTACTTATGATATCATAACAAATCATGGAGAGAACTCTCTCATGAACAACACTACTTACCATGGTGATGAGATTGGGAGTGCATGAAAATGAGTTCTATTTAGAGAGATTACGATTAATGAATGTGAAATCATAAAGCCAACATGTTTTCATTCTCTGGAGTGTTGGTGGAATCAGGGTTTTACAATTTAGGGGGCCAATACTATGTCCAACAATATCAATCACATCAAACTATTGTTGGTTTACAAGTCCCCAAACACAAGGAAGAGTGGCATGAAGGGGGGTAAAAATAGAGGTAGATTTCCCTAAGACAAGGGAAGAACATAAAAGGAGAAGGACCCTCTTCATGTAGAAAGAATACAAAAGTGAAATCAGCCATCATTTCCTCCTTCTCAACAAACTATTAAGAACTTGTGAGAAGAGAGGTTGATGCCATGGGGGATAGGGTTAAGCTAAAAATTAGGTAACATTGCAAATGATGAGGTGGGTGATAATATTGGGAAACGTATTCCAAACATTGGATCCTCCAAAGGAAAGGAATTAAAGTATACCAAAACATCGAGTTTTCATTGGCATATCGAGGATCTCCTTACACGTGGAATTGAGGGTTGAGGAATTTTAAGAGGACACAAATTTTCAAAATCTCAAGCAATTAGACTCTAAGTATCATGCACTTCTTAATGTTATTTGGGTTTATAAAGTTGGAAATGATGAAGTAATGGGGAAATTAATGATCATAAAAGTATAGGCCAGTGAAGCAACAAAGACATAAGATGCCAACGTAATAGAGATAGAAGAAGGAAACTAGGACAAGGAAGTGACTATTACTCCAACACATCGAGGTGTTGTGGTTTGAAACCGTGAGCATGTAATGCCCTGTTTTGATCTAAATGTCTAAATTACCAATGCTTGTTTGTATTTTCTTATTATAGTGGAACTTCATCAGTTTGATGGCACTGTGGACTTACGGATTTATTGTTTTGTGGACTTTGTATATGTGTGTGTGATGTTAATGTTATGAATTATGTTCATGTTTTGATTATGTCTCTAACATGCAAATTTAATATAAGATGGTATGTGGATACTGATTTAGAGTTATATGTCAGACAATGAACGTGAGATCAAATGCATGGTACATTGAAAATGATTACACTATTGTTAATTTGTAATGAAATATGTATGCATATCGATGATTACACAATATTGCATGATCTCGTGTTAGGAGACTAACCTATAGGTTTAAAAGAGCTAAGTGATAGTTGAGTCCTATGAAATGGGAGTACATTGATGGCATGGATTCCATAAGAGAAATGGAATGTGAATGAATCATTATTGTTGTGTATGATTATTGGTGTATTATCATGATGTGTGGAAAGGTGCAGAGTTTTGAGAAAATCAAACTACCAAAATTGGTTGTTCAATGACCAAACCTAAGTACGACAATTGCAATGCAGACACTCTTTGGATGTAGACATAATATGTTGTTCCATTAGGGGGGATGGATGCATTACCCACTATTTATCCCCTTAACCCAGAGTCATGGGAGGGTTTTTCCATGACACATGCCCCAAGGTTTATAATGATGACTAGTGGGTTCCTGTTGGGGAAGCTTGGTTGATGTAGTCGACACTTTCGCTTATGCTTTCTAACTGGAGTTAGGTCATGTAGTTGATGCTCCAGGGTAGTCCAACAGAGGAAACCACTTATACTATGAAACAATAACTCGACACAGTTCTCGTTTTTCTCTCTCCTAATTTTAGTAGCTATTTTTACCTCCATTTAAAAAATGGTTGATACCCGTATCACACATTTTCATTTTAAGGCATTTTTTTGGGCCTTTGGATCATCTTTGTCATAAAATATTCTTACATTCTATTTTCAAGTGTGTTTTTTAGACATTTAACAAAATAACATACATTTAGAAGCAAATTATATTGAAAAACATATACATTTTGTAGATTTTTTCTTTAAAATAAGACATTTTTATAGACAAAATAAGACTTTTCTATTAACAAATTTCTAAGAAATTACAGAAAATAAAGACATTTAAAACCATTTTCAATGGATTTTCATAGATTTTTTATATAAAAATGGTACTATCTCATACTATATTCCAAAATGTTACAATTCACATAAATTCAAGAAAAACTATACCATATATTTGTAAATGACATATTAAAAACAATATATATAGAAATTTCATTTTTAAAGTAAAGTCTGAAAGTAAAAAAAGTACTAATATATCTTATCAAAAAGTTGTCAAATTTAACATTTTCTTCAAGACATTAAACTAATCAACAATATCATGCAGGCCAAATTCTTCATCGAAATTGAAATTTTCTAGAGCTTGGATTTCCTCAGGGACATCAATGTCCTCTTCCATTGGGTCTTCTATGTCTGCAAGATGCCAAAAGTGGTCCTTCCAAAAATCCCTCCTAATGGGGGTTGAGGATCTTTTGACATCTTCTCCACAAGTGTTTCACTAAACTCCCATTTCTTCAAATCAACTTCTTGAAATTCATCTGGAATAAATTGAATAGCATTAATTCTTTGCTTGATGTAATTGCGTTGTAGTGGATCATTATCAATGGATATGCAATTTATTCCTTTCTGTAAGGAGCATGCTATTTTTGTACCTAATCACCCCCAAAAAAATATAGCTAAAACAAATAGCATAAGGAAGCATACTTTAAAAAAAATTAATGAATAATAAAAAAACAATAAAACTTGAAATATGTTTCCATATGTAATATCTAAAATTTTACATGAACCCGAGAACAAATCTAAGACCCAATCTCTTTCTCTTGAAAATGTATCTATGAGATAATTAATCAACTCTTGTGGCTTTTGATAGATGTTTATAGTCACTCCTTTCAAATCCCTTTCTTCATATGTCAATTTTTTAACCATGCCATTATAAGTCAACATCTAACTATATTTGCCTTCACTCTTTTCATCGATTAAAAGATGTTCATAAGTCTAATCTTTTGTCCAAGTTGCAAGATGTATGTTTTCAATATCATTAAAAAATGGATCACTACTAGAGCTACGAATATTAGGATTTTTCCTGTATCCAAAAAAAAAATTAATTAACTTATCAATAAATATAAGTGATTTATAAATTCAAAACTTGATAATCGTGCAAATATATTACCAATAAAGTTCCTCCCTTGTTTTTTCTTTACCCTTGAAGGATGTCAACAACCCCCCTAATTTTGTGTTAGAATGAAAAACAACGAATATCCATAGTGGTGATGGTGTGACATCTAGAAATCCATAAACCATTTTATTGAATGATTGGTCAGTATAAGGCTCACAATCATAAGTAGTGTTTCGGATATTGTATCCATGAGGAATATCTGCAATAACTAGGGCGTACTCTTTTTAAAAACAATTTTTGCAATGTCTACACAATTAACTAAAATGACTTTATATTGCATAGTGTCAAGCCCATTCCAAATATAATGATGTAGTGTATTATTATTTCAACTTTTGCAAGAGGTTTTCTCCTTTGTCATTCCATTAGAGGAATTTTGAGGGAAAAAAATGGGTCTCAAAAAAAATGTACCATTTAAATCAACTTTACAAGAACCAATCAAATTCTAGATAATGACATCATCCCTTATGGTTGAGGTGACATTGCTTGATTTAAAGTTGGTTACTTGTCAAATTCTAAAAGAGGGATGAAAATCCTTGATTAACCATACTCATAATCCAAAAAATACTCATAAATTACTTTCAAATATAATATTTATATACCTAGTACTCTTAAAGTAAAGTACTTTCTCTTTTAAATATAAAAATATATTATTAATAAAAAATCAAACATAAATTCAAAAATAAAATGATGAATTAACTTTTTTTTAATTTTATATAATAAATAAATTTTAATGTATATATAAAACCCTATAACATAATAAAATTGTTAAATATTATAACTTGTGTTATATATTATAACTTTTATTAGGATATATATAATACATAACATAATCTACTCTTTATGTTTTCATTTTGTTATAATATAAAGTCACACATATGAAAATATAATATAATATATATTATAATATATGTTATTATACCTGCTGTCAAACTCTTTTGACTTTGGTATTAGTTGGTGTCTTTTGATGCAGGTATAAAGAATTAAAACTTGTTTTGCAAAGTATGACTTAGGGATTTGTAAAATATTTTTTTTAATTTTGTTAAAAACCTATTTTTGTAAATAGCTGATTGGTGGATAGAAGATGATGTAAACTTTGGAATTTGGTATCTGGATTTGAGTTGACATGTGGCAACATGACGTCATAATAATAAAATTAAAAAAATCAAAATTATATCTCATTTCCAAGTGGCACCATCGGAGCCAGCTGTTCTAGTTTTTTTCAGACCTCGGGCCATGAGACCTGGGCAAAGTCAGCCAGCTGCTGAATCTCAATCCTTTGGCAGCTTCACAATCACCAATCACAAAGCAACAAAAATCAAAAGCAGTCTGAGCTGGATCAAATGTTGCTACGATTTCATCGTCGGCTAAATACTCCATTTCATCCTCGTCATCATCGGCTAAATACTCCATTTCATCCTCGTCATCATCGGCTAAATAATTCACAGCGATTTGAACTGTTTTTTCATAGATCTGTATGTTTTCATGAGACTGCAAGTCCTCAATCTTATCCAAACCGCCAGCATCGTCGATTTGGTTCACATATACATTAGCATCTGTGAGGCCTACATTCTTTTCAGCCTTTCCAACTCTCAATATGTTTTCTAAACCTTCAAGGCAGATATTTATAATCACTGGATCCTGGCAGGCTAGCAAATCACAAAGAGGCTTAATGCAACCTTGAATGGCAAGGTATCTGTAAGAGAAAATACCTCGTGTTATCGACCTCTCATCATAAAAAAATATGCATCTTGAAAACTAAACATGAAAATAAAGAAAAACTTCATACTTTTTCTGTTCGTTAGTTCCACGAGAAGTTGCATTTGCAATTGCCCACAGTGCCTCTTTCTTTATGTTGAATTCAGCGTTTGAGAGAAGCGATAAAATTGAGGGAAATATTTGGGCATCAATGATAGCCTGCAATGAAAATGCAATGAATTAAAACAAAATGCTCAAGTTATGTTACACACAAGGTGTGACACTTGTAGAAAGATATAAATCCGAAACCATTTCCACCTGAATTTGCTCTTTGGTACCTGCAGCAATATTGGAGATTGTCCAACATGCTTCTCTTACAATGTCTTTTTTTGTCTGGTCAGTTGTGAGAAGATTCAGTATACGAGGAAGAGCCTGATTGTTGATAACAACTTGCAAACTAGAAAACATAAGCTAAAAATATTTTAAAAAGTAGATCCGCTAGATTTGAACTTGAACTTTTGCATAGGCGTTCTCTTTCAACGATTAAATCGGAGCAAAGATGATATGAAAAATGTATTATTGAATTACTGAGAAGTATGAAAAACATGTTTGAAGTAAAACCTGTGTTTGCAAGTCATCACCACTGACAATATTGCCGACTGTACGCAGAGCAGGAATCACAACTAACAGGGAAGAATTACTAAAAAAACAAACCATTCATTCGGATTAATACAATTAGAATTTTATATAAAATTTATACACATTGTATTATTCTTAAACCTAAATGTATTACAACCAAGAAACTGAAATTAAAAAAAACTTACATTATGTACAAGGTAATAATCATTTCCTGTCTCTATACTTGTATCTTATTCCCAAATTCAGTCGAACTTGTCAAGAGGATATCTGCGTAGATTCATCATTAAAAATTATTTAGCTCACTTATTAACATAGCGCAACGGCACAAGAGTAATGCATTGAAATGCTGCTTCACATATCACGGTTCGAGCTTTTAAGAATTACAACGAAAACACAAAAATCTGAGATGTAAGAAGTGAGAACTGAGCTCGAATTGTTATGACTTCCATAGTCTCTCCCCACTGTTCAAATAGACATACAGTTTCTGGAAATACATAAGCAAATTAATTGCAATGAATTTCAACACGACTACGAGCTGAGAGTTTACTGCGTAAAGCATTTTATATCATTCAGAATGATCACCTGACCGACGAATTTGAACCAATATCAACTCTTGTTTGTAAGCTCAACATTGTTCCTAGCTTAGCGAGTTGATACATGCCCTTTTGGAGGGTCCTCAACTCGATAGCATTGATAAACGGAGAATCAGTCTCATAGGTTCTGATCAAGCAAATATACAGCACATTTCCAGAACTAGCAAAGATATTTTCAACTTTTTCTGACATGGTAGTCGAAATGTTTAGGTTTATCATATTCAACATACCCGGTGTCTCAATAGACAAAGCGAAAATAATGGGCAATTGTGAAGTTTCGGTGGAATTTCAAACAGCAAACCAACATCTTAAGAGGTAAGTAGTTTTGGCTTTCTAGTTTGCAATTGAAATCATTTAGCTAGTTTGACAGCCCAGTTTAAGTATTGATGGACCGAACCTTAAATAGGGCTTCACCCATAAACCATTTTCGACAAACTAAAATGTGACTAAAACAGACAGAATCAATGTTGGAATAAAAAGCTAAGAACAACTTTGCACTATAAACTGCATGTACCCACTCATAATCGATTTCTTTTGGATTTTTTGAAATAAGATTGAAGCCTAAACATCCCACAATGTAGTTTAACCTTGAAATCTTTCTTGTCTGTTTTGGCATTTTTCCTTCATGAATATCGCAAGAGAAGGAAAGCAAGAAGGAAGCAGAGTGTGGAAGAGACAGGCTGGAACTGCCGCCTAGCCGTTAAAAGGCCGACCAACCTACCTAAGTCCCAAACCCCTTGAACAGAGTGTTCTCGTGGGAAGAACAAAATCTAATGGCGATAGTTAAAAACATGATGTAGAAGGATTGACACATAACGACATATTATCACAAAAACATTCAAAAGTTACTTCGTTAAAGTGTCCTAATTGATGTCTTGCTGAGACCACAAAATCACTGCCATATCGACGAAAATCTCATGAGCGTCTTTTCAAGGCATTAAAATATGTCCCGATTCGAATTGGACTGCATGAATTGTATAAAACATGACAAATTGCAATGCGTGAACTGTATAAAACATGACATAGTAAAAAGGAACCCGTCGTTTACACATGCAGGTAAAGAAACAAGTAAGTTCGTGCTATATATAAGGGACAATTGTCCGTATTTGCGAAAAAAATGGTTAAAGTAGTAGAATAACCTCCAAAGTGGTCAAGACGCTACAGAATGAGTGAAAGGATGGCGAGAAATTCGCCAAAGCTTGAAGAAAGATATAAAGAAGCGACCAAATCGGGCAAGAACACTTTAAAACGAGTTGAGATTGATGCAGGATTCAACAAAAACAAGAATGAGTGAAAGGATGGCAAGAATTTCGCCGAAGCTTGAAGAAAGATATAAAGAAGCGGCCAAATCGGGAAAGCACACTTTAAAACGAGTTCAGATTGATGCAGGATTCAACAAAAACAAATACTCCATAGCTTGGACAAAAATGGCTGTAATGCTGGAACAAATTTCAGGAATTCAACACATCGAGAAGAAAACAGACATAGTCGAGCCAGAAACCTTACCGAATACACTACAACCCTGTAAGGAAATTGATCACCAAGCTCAGCATTCTCTCCAACTGAAAATGCAAGAAAAACTCAACTCGCTAACCAAGCCTCTCGATTGATATATACCAGTGATGGGTAAAGGAAATGCCCACGACATACTCCACTTGCTATCACAAGACGTCCATGTGTGAAGATCCCTGATCCGTCGTCCATGCAGTCTGCCACCTGTTGTGAATATCCCTAATCAGCGTTTTTAGTCCTTACTGTATGTGCCTTCCAATACAGTAATGTTTAATATATTGATTACCGATAAACT
>LPNX010311183.1:0-22586 GCA_001517045.1 Pseudotsuga menziesii | reverse complement strand
TGAAATTTTTGGTTAGGAGTTTTTATTTCTTAGTTGGTCGTTGCCCTTAAAATGGATGTGTACACTTAGATAAGAATGTTCACTATTAAATACATGTTAACTATAATTTTGGAATATTATAATTCAATTTCTCTTATTTCAATATAGGTTAATTTTAATTTCTAAAAATATAATAAAGTTAATTGTATTAAGAGTTTCCACGCACTAATAACCAAATTCCACATAATATCTTTATTAAAGCTAGTTTTACTATTTGGCATCTAGTTTATAACTTCTAAGGACTACTATATTTTTCCCACCTATATAGTAAAACCACATTTTTTTATCTCCATGCTTAGAATGAGAAGCATTCATGCAACACAATTTGTTTTTACCTTGTGACAACATCCTTCTTGTAATAACATTATGTAAACATTTTGGCACTCCTGTTGCAAGGCGTGAGGTAGGGTAAGAAATTTAATGCATATTTTGTTTTGTTGTGTCAAGTTTAGTATGTGCAAGTTGGCATGTTTAGAATGCCAGCAATGTCAGTAAGGTGTTTTTTTATGTGGTGTTTTTGTAGTTCAATTGGGCAAAACGCATGTGATCGGGGGAAATAAAGGGTCAGATCCATCATTCTTAGTTTATGTGTTTTAAATATATTTGACCTAAAAATTGTTCTAAATTTCATAGAATAACAAATTATCCAAAGCTACATTGTTGGTTATTGGGTTATACTTGGGTTGGATGCTACAGTGGTTATTGAGGCAAGTGGCCTGAAAAAGTATTGTAGAGGGCCTTTCACAATCAAGGGTGATTTTCCCTTGGGGCTCCCTCGGAGTAGTCATTAACCTCTTTGGGAAAATTGGATAGTATTTTAGAACTAGAGAACCTTTCGCACCCATTGATGTTTTTCCCCATGGGCTCCCTTGGTGCAATCATTAGCTTCTTTGAAAAATTGAATGCCTACATAAACTTTATTTCAATTTTTAATATTTTTTCATTTTAATAGTTTTTTAAAACATTTTTGATATACTTGTTTTTTGTTTTTTATTGATATATTTAATAAGTCATATAAATTAACTCTATATTTTATGGAATGATTTTTTTTTTTCTAATAGATTTTTAAAACATTTTATATAATTGTTTTTTGTTTTTTATTGATAAATTTAATAGATTAGTTAAATTAGTTAAATATAATTAATTTTAATGATTTTATAAACATAATATATACATTTTATTGTTAAAATTAAAAAGTTATATAAATTATTCAATTTTATAATGAAATGTATATTAATTATTAGTTCATAAAATATTATATTTAATTTTTTTATTTGTTTGTAAATAAATATAAATATTGTTTTCATTTTAACAATAAAAATGATTTCAAATTAACAAATACTTTTCTAACGGAATGAATATTAATTATTTATTATTTATTCATAAAATTAATATATTTAATTTTTATTTATTTATTTGTAAAATAAATATAAATATTGTTTTTGATTTATGTTTTTTCTCTATTAATTCCCAACCGAGCAGGTCTTCTAAATGGATATTCTGTAATTTCCACTGACGGTTTACCTTGATTAAGTAGACCAAGCATCACAACCAGCATACCTATAGAGCGTGAATTTCGAGCAAGAAGCTGAGGACTAGAAACTGGTGATGGTGGTGGATTTGCTTGCCTTGGTGGATATGCAACTGAAATTGGCACTAGGTAAAGTGATGGATAAAATGAATTCAGTAGTAGCAAGAGTAACCGTGCCCAGTTCCTAGGCATAGGTATTTCCTTATGTAGGTGAACCATTCTCTCTGACTTTTTATCCAACTAGATGAATGCCGGTCAATTGTATCTTTCGTTACATTATTCAAACTTTCATTTGTTATCGAATTTGTTCGAATTTGATCCTTGAAATTGCCATTTTACTAAGTGATGTTTGTTTTCATTGTTCCTTTTCCCCCCACTATAGAAAGGCCAGAAAAGGTCATCAACTGCAAGTACTGCTACTAGAAATAAAGCTCTTTCAACAGGTGCAGCTACTGGGTATTTAAATGTAACTAGTGCTGCTTTAGGGAAATGATTTCAAATTAATAAAATAAATATTTTTACACATAATTGCTTAGGTTATTTTACAAATAATTTTTTTTCATCATAGAAGTTTAGATTAAGACTTAAGGTTGAAGTTGATAAATATTTTAATATTTTTTACACATTAAGCAAAGTGCTAATAATAAATTGTGGTTTAATGAGGGAGAAAAAACTACGAAGAAGATAATGTAATAGCTTCTTAGTTTGTGAAAGAATAATATGTGCTTGGCCTTAGTGTCTACCAATTTAATGGAAGATTTATAGAAATCCATTGTAAAATGTAAAAGAAGTTTCTTGATATAAATTTCGTTAAGTAGGTCATGTTCTAAGATATTGGTTGTTAATCATTTTAATGTAAAAGTTTCTCAAAGTTGTTATAAAAGTATTTCAGATTCTAAAATATTGGTTATTAATAAGAGTTTTGTTATTTCATTTATATATTTATCTTCTTTTAAATTAATAGGAATTTTATTAACTCGATAAATTTATTTATTTTTGCTTTTTTAATAAATAGATATTGATTAATATTTAATATTAATTTTCCTTTTCAATTATAAGGTTGGGACTAAGCTGCATGCAACCCTTGTTTTAAATATCAATGGAAAGACAAGATGATTCCCTAAATTTTGTTTTTTTATTGCATGTCAAAATTTACAAAGCATAAATGAATTTCAAGGGCTTCAATTTAATAAATGAGAAAAATATCAAATTTTCATTGTCGATTTTGGCCAAAAAGTGTTATATATCTTCGAGGATACACCATGTGTCTCACTTGTGTTGGCCTATATGATGTTATTACCCTTCATTCATAGAGAGGAAGGAGAGAGTCTGCATTCATGGGAGAAGCCACTTAGGTTTCCTTGTAATCCTTAGAAAGAGATATTAAATCTAGAAGAAAAATAATTGTTGGAAGAAGCCATGAAGTAACATCACCACATCCATAATGTATATTTCAAATTATGCAACATTTATTATTCTTCTACTAGTGCATAATATTTACCAAAAATAACTCATGGAAGTATGATAGACTATGTAGACCTTGAGTCACTCTTGAGATTATGAAGGTCGGTGTAAGCGTTAAATGACTCTTGAGTTATGAATGGTCTACTACATTGCGTAAATTATGTACATCTCAATCAATATATGACTTACTACTTTATTGTTGGGTGCATAACGCTTATAAAAAATAGTTCTCGAGACTATGGAGGGCTATGTATCCCTTAAATCGCTTATGAGGCTATGGATGGTAATGTCTAGTGTTAGGTGTTTCATGTCTACCAAAAATTTCTCATAAGACTACGAAGGGATACTTAACATCTAAATCACTCATGGAGTTGTAAATGACCATGCATGAGGTCCGACGCTAATTCACTTTACATTGTTTCTTACATAAGTGGCAGGTACTAAGCAACTGCGTTGCTTATTCCACTTGTTTTATTTTAATATAATAACATAATTTGTTGTTTATGTTTTCTTTTTATCATAATATAAAGTTATTTATATTTATTTTTTGTTGTAATATAGAGTCACATATATTTTGTGTTTGTATAAATAGTGATATATTATATTATATTATAATATAATATAATAAATATTATAGTTATTTTTTTCCAAAGAAAAGAAGCCTATATTTATATTAATTCAAAAGTGTCTATACATGATTTTTATGCTTTGCATACTGTTGATTAAACAATTGGAAACAAAATCAAGAAGTATTTCCAAAAACTTCATACCTAAAAGCCTGAAAAATTTAACTGATCGAATACTAGGCCGAGATAAAGTCGCAAATTAACTCTTCTTATGCTTAAAAACAAAGCTGTGAAAATAGAAAAACTGTTGTCCTATTAATGTAAAAAAAGTGAAGAGATCAGATTGTTGAGTTAGCATGTTCTGCAGGAAGAGGAAGAGCTAATATATATTATAGTTATTATATTTTATTATAATAATTATAATATATATAGTATTCTATTTTAATATAATATATAATTTTATATTTAATTAAAGATTAAAGATTAAAATTTTATATTAAATGTGTAAATATATAAAATAAATCATTATTAATGTGACTTATTTTAAATAAGTATAATTTAGAATTTATTTACAAAACTTTAATTTAGATTTACAATTCAAAATTAAAATGTTTTACTTTGTTTTATTTTATGAGTACTTTATTTTAGTACATTTATGCATTCAAAAGTATTCATGTTTGTAGTCATATCATTTTTTTTTTTGGTACCCAAATGTAATGTAAAGGTGTTCGACCCTGGAAACTTCATGGTTGGTCATGGCGGAGCAGGTTTCTCTGTTCGTTTCTTGGGTCCGAGTTGAGAGAAGACACGTACATGGAGTGCTCTTCACCTTACTTCTCTCCTTCGTTTATGCAGGTATGTAGGTTGGTCTTGGTGCTTGCACCAGCACTGTTTTGGGTTTTTCCTTTCCCTAGGTTTTTTGTCCTTTTTTCTTTATTGCTCCTCTTCGGGGTGGCGTATCTATTGTTTTGGGTTTGTTCTTGTTGGGTTCTTCTCTGGGGTGGCGCGGGATTTGGTTCTTGGTTGTATTGGCACCTTTCATTTCTCTTCAGGGCGCAGGGAGAGACACATTGCACAATGGATTGTTGTCTGCTCCTTCACTTGCTCGCACAATGGATTGTTGTCTGCTCCTTCACTTGATCTCCTTCCTTGCTTGAACCGGCAACTGGAGTTCCTCCTCTATGCAGAGGACTAGTACCAACCAGTCTTAAAAAAGTGGAAATTAGTTGTGGTTTTATATCAAGCTGGTTTTGCATGACCTTTGTTTTTCTCCGGTCTGCTTGTTTCCCTAGGGTCGTGGATTTTGGGTTTCTGGGTTTTTGTCTACGTCGTTTTTTTTTTGCGCCACCTTTGAGGGCGCTCGTGATATTGGGGTTGACTTTGGTTTATTTTGGCCACTTCTTTCGTGTTCTATACACGCCTGAGGTGTTGTCCATTTCATTTGTCAACCCTCTAGGGTTTTGTACTTTGCTCTCTTAACCCATTATGTTTCCCTTTAACCCTTGCTGCTCCGGGGTTCGGGTTTTGGTTTAGTTGGTTTTCTCATTTTCTGTTTGGACTTTCTTCCTGGGGTTTGTAACTCATATTCAGTTGTCTGTCTGTATTGACTCCCGGGTGAGGGTTTTGTTGTCAGTCCTATCTCGTCCTGTTTTCTTGCTGGTTTTCATGGAAGTGGTTATATACCCCTCGTCGAGGGAGACTACCACCACTTTTGCTCGCTCTCATCGTCGTAGGAAAGCTAAAGCTCAAAAATTTATGGAGGGGAAGCTTCGTTTTGCTATGGGTCATGATGTTTTTATGGAAAGGGTTGAAGCATTGTGCTCACGGGCACTTATTGGCAGACTTGAATATTGTCAAATGGGTAAAAAGGAGTGGGTTTCTTGGGCCTCAGAGCACTGGAAGCCGTTTCTTTCTTATGTGCCTATGATCAGCCTTCTGGCGCACGGATGGATTGTATTTGTCTTTTTGGAAGACTCTCATGCTACGTCTGTTCTAAACTCTCTTTGGCGTATTGGAGGTGGCTCCCTGGTTCTGGATAGATGGCATGTAAACTTTGATCCCCTCAGGAAGCATGTTAAGAAATGACATCTGTGGGTTTTATAGATGAAAGAGAAAATAACATGTGATTGGAGGAAAAAAATGGATTGTCAAATAGAAAAATGGAACAATTCTTAGAGACAACCCCTTGTAAATCAATGTTGAGGTATAGTTCCTCTCCTTCATAATTAAAAATACTAAGTACAAAATGTTGAAGAATATATTTTTCTTAGCTAGTCAACAAAGGAAGGAATGCTCATTTTTGGGGTGAACAACCCACCCAACACCCAACCATGCTTGCCTTTGGAGAGTAGTAGTGTCCATTGTGGTATTAGAGGTTTAGACATCTAAGAGTTTCTTACAAGTCATTTTAGTTTGAAACAAAAAAAACATTGTACATATATTATCAATATTTAAGAGCACAACAAATTTTTGTTCTAATTATGTTGTGGGTAAACTAGTATAGATCCATTTTAAAGCCAGATCTATCAAGCACCGAGACGGATACAATTTCTTGAGGTGTACAGTTTTTTCCTTTGAATCCCTATGGCTATTTGATAAATTTGGGTTTAAAATGGATGTATGCTAGTTTAATTTTTTTAATATTTTATTTAAGTTATATGTAATTTATATTGTTCATTTTTTATTTTTTAAGATATTTTTATTTATGCCGGCTAGAAATAATGTGACTAACGTGATATGATCTCCCCCATACTGGCTGGAAAGCACTTTGCTTCTCTCAAGAAAACAACACATTAAAGTTTGAAAATGGAAAATCCAATCTAATCAATAGCAATTTGTATTGCCAATTTTGGAAACTCTTTTATTGGGATCAAGTTCTTTTTTCTATTTGCAAATTATTTTTCTTGAAAGATGCGTGTTCTTTATAAAGAAAAAATAAGAAACTTTTTAGTATTTATAGACTTCAAAAGTTGTATTTAAATTGGACACCACATATTAACCCTTTGCACATATCCATGAAAAAATAAGAAACTTTTTAGTATTTCTAGACTTCAAAAGTTGTATTTAAATTGGACACCACATATTAATCCTTTGCACATATCCAAATGGATAGTATATGACTGGAATTTCAGAAAAAAAAATTCTGGATAAGGGATAAAGAGGGACTTGACACCTTGTTATGCACCACGACATAAACTTATACAAGTCAAAATATATGACTTACATTGGAAAAATTCTCAAAATGTAGACCCAACAATGTTCCTTTCTTAGGGAGTTGTGTTGAACACGCAAGTGTTGTTAGGGATTAAGTAGGCACATAACTGATAAATATAGGTGACTTTGTGATAATATCATACAAATGCACTCTCCTTAAAAAGTAAACTAAATCATGCAGGTATATCAAAGGTTAACTTGTCCTAGAATTGCCTCATTATGTAGTTAACTCTTTCATGCATGCGAAACCAATGCTTAACTAGACATGCATGTGATACTAGAGTGTAATTGGAAAAAATGATCCAACTTTCATGCATTAGGAACTTAAATAATTCAAAATATCCAAGTAGAGTTCATTAGGTATTCAACTAAGCTAAAAATGCTTAAGTGTAGAAATCCCTAAAAATGGGGGATTAACTAGTTTCGAAGGGTAACTTTGTCCCTAAAAAATGGGGTTTTATCATGAAAGTGCGCCCTTGGACCTAAAATTAAGGGAATAGCTCCATTAGGAGATAAGTTGTCACCTAGAAGTGCAAAACATATGAAAAATGGGTGTGCATGTGCACCAACGATGTCTTGTTTTTCAAGATTGGACAAAACGGATGGCACTAGGTAAAAATAAAAAGTTGATTTCTTCAATAAGAACTAAAGAACTAAAACATTTCCATTCTATTCTTGTTCACCAACAAGAATTCAAAACTTTGTCATTGTCAATTGCTAGTGAAATAAATATTTCAATTTTGTCCCCAACAGTGACTATAATTCAAATGTTGTTCCTTGAGATGTTGTTGACTAGGGAACATGTTGTTCCTTGAGATGTTGTTGAATAGGGAACAACGACAAGGAACCCCATGAGATAAATATATCCCCACATTAGGTTGTTATGAAATAACCAAATAACCAAAGGGGGTTCTCCAATATGAAACACAAATTATACAAATAAAGTGGTACTCACTATGGAGCTACCTTTGAACTATGGCCTACATGAGTAATACATTATCTCTTACTTCCTTGGTTATTCTCTAATAAATATTCTCTTACTGTTGCTCAACTATGAAACAATAAAATAACAACATCAAATGGAACCCCTTCTCCTCATAATGGATCACTATTTACCATAGATCGATAATCGTCAAGGGTTAGTTTTATGATTTGTATGCCTCAACTCGTAATTAAGGTTATGATTTTGGACCCTCCAGAATGTCCATGAAATTCCACACATGACTAGCTCCACATGTGTGGGTGATGCAATATGATGTGGGATACACTTGATACACTTTATACCATGGTGGTAAACTAGATAGGTAAGCTTATATGAGACATAACATGGGTTGATAGGTAATTTTAATAATAGGATGAAATGTGTACTTTGTGATTATAACTAATTTTGAGTAAAAAAATCATCTACTTCACACATAGTTATGTGGATCTTTAATCAATTTTAAAAAAGGTTAAAATGTACATATTCTTTGATGTTGATGAGTACTTCCAATAAACTAAAATAGAAAATAAATTAATGTCTAAACATTTATCGAAATTTCCATGGATAAAAAGAGGTGAATAATGCCATTTGGATAAAGGTAAACATATTAAGCAAAGGAGGGGTTCAATGCTTTATGATGTATTAACATTCATGAATATCTCCCTTCTTGACATGCTTCTTCACTAAATGGTACTTATGATATAATAACAAATCATGGAGAGAACTCTCTCATGAACAACACTACTTACCATGATGATGAGATTGGGAGTGCATGAAAATGAGTTCTATTTATAGAGATTGAGATTAATGAATGTGAAATCATAAAGCTAACATGTTTTCATTCTCTGGAGTGTTGGTGGAATCAGGGTTTTACAATTTAGGTGGCCAATACTATTTCCAACAATATCAATCACATCAAACTATTGTTGGTTTACAAGTCCCCAGACACAAGGAAGAGTGGCATGAAGGGGGGTAAACATAGAGGTAGATTTCCCTAAGACAAGGGAAGAACATAAAAGGAGAAGGACCCTCTTCATGTAGAAAGAATACAAAAGTGAAATCAACAATCATTTCCTCCTTCTCAACAAACTATTAAGAAGTTGTGAGAAGAGAGGTTGATGCCATGGGGGATAGGGTTAAGCTGAAAATTAGGTAACATTGCAAATGATGAGGTGGGTGATAATATTGGGAATGTATTCCAAACATTGGATCCTCCAAAGGAAAGGAATTAAAGTATACCAAAACATCGAGTTTCCCTTGGCATATATAGGATCTCCTTACATGTGGAATTGAGGGTAGAGGAATTTTAAGAGGACACAAATTTTCAAAATATCAACCCATTAGACTCTAAGTATCATGCACTTCTTAATGTTATCTGGGTTTAGAAAGTTGGAAAAGATGAAATAATGGAGAAATTAATGATCATAAAAGTATAGGCCAGTGAAGCAACAAAGACATAAGATGCCAACGTAATAGAGATAGAAGAAGGCAACTAGGACAAGGAAGTGACTATTACTCCAACACATCGAGGTGATGTGGTTTGAAACCGTGAGCATGTAATGCCTCGTTTTGACCTAACTGTCTGAATTACCATTGCTTGTTTGTATTTTCTTATTATAGTGGAACTTCATCAGTTTGATGGCACTGTGGACTTATTAATTTATTATTTTGTGGACTTTGTATATGTGTGTGTGATGTTAATGTTATGAATTATGTTCATGTTTTGATTATGTCTCTAACATGAAAATTTTAAAATATGGTATGTGGATACTGATTTAGAGTTATATGTCAGACAACGAACGTGATATCAAATGCATGGTACATTGAAAATGATTACACTATTGTTTATTTGTAATGAAATATGTATGCATATCGATGATTACACGATATTGCATGATCTTGTGTTAGGAGACTAACATATCGGTTTAAAAGAGCTAAGTGATAGTTGAGTCCTATGAAATGGGAGTACATTGATGGCATGGATTCCATAAGAGAAATGGAATGTGAATGAATCATTATTGTTGTGTATGATTATTGGTTTATTATCATTATGTGTGGAAAGGTGCAGAGTTTTGAGAAAATCGAACTACCAAAATTGGTTGTTCAATGACCAAACCTAAGTACGACAATTGCAATGCAGACACTATTTCGATGTAGACATAGTCTCTTGTTCCATTAGGGGGGATGGAGGAATTACCCACTATTTATCCCTTGAACCCAGAGTCATGGGAGGGTTTTTCTACAACAAGTGCCCCAAGGTTTATAATGATGACTAGTGGGTTCCTATTGGGGAAGCTTGGTTGATGTAGTCGGCATTGTCGCTTATGCTTTCTAACTGGAGTTAGGTCATGTAGTTGATGCTCCAAGGTAGTCCAACAAAGGAAACCACTTATACTATGAAACAATAACTTGACACAGTTCTCGTTTTTCTCTCTCCTAATTTTAGTAGCTATTTTTACCTCCATTTAAAAAATGGTTGATACCAGTATCACACATTTTCATTTTAAGGCATTTTTTTGGGCCTTTGAATCATCTTTGTCATAAAATATTATTACATTATATTTTCAAGTGTGTTTTTTAGACATTTAACAAAATAACATACATTTAGAAGCAAATTATATTGAAAAACATATACATTTTGCAGATTTTTTCTTTAAAATAAGACATTTTTATAGACAAAATAAGGATTTTCTATTGACAAAATTCTAAGAAATTCCCGAAAATAAAGACATTTAAAACCATTTTCAATGGATTTTCGTAGATTTTTTATATAAAAATGGTACTATCTCATACTATATTCCAAAATGTTACGATGGCACATAAATTCAAGAAAAACTATACCATATATTTGTAAATAACATATTAAAAACAATATATATAGAAATTTTATTTCTAAAGTAAAGTCTGAAAGTCAAAACAGTACTAATATATCTTATCAAAAAGTTGTCAAATTTAACATTTTCTTCAAGACATTAAACTAATCAACAATATCATGCAGGCCAAATTCTTCATCGAAATTGGAATTTTCTGGAGCTTGGATTTCCTCAGGGACATCAATGTCCTCTTCCATTGGGTCTTCTATGTCTGCAAGATGCCAAAAGTGGTCCTTCCAAAAAGCCCTCCTAATGGGGGTTGAGGCTCTTTTGACATCTTCGCCACAAGTGTTTCACTAAACTCTCATTTCTTCAAATCAATTTCTTGCAATTCATCTGGAATAAATTGAATAGCATTAATTCTTTGCTTGATGTAATTGCATTGTATTGGATCATTATCAATGGATATGCAATTTATTCCTTTTTGTAGAGAGCATTTTATTTTTGTACCTAATCACCCAAAAAAAATATAGCTAGGACAAATAGCATAAGGAAGCATACTTTAAAAAAAATTAATGAATAATAAAAAAACAATAAAACTTGAAATATGTTTCCATATGTAATATCTGAAATTTTACATGAACCCGAGAACAAATCTAAGACCCAATATCTTTCTCTTGAAAATGTATCTATGAAATAATTAATCAACGCTTGTGGCTTTTGATAGATGTTTACAGTCACTCCTTTCAAATCCCTTTCTTCATATTTCAATTTTTTAACCATGCAATTATAAGTCAACATCTAACTATATTTGCCTTCACCCTTTTCATCGATTAAAATATATTCATAAGTCTCATCTTTTGTCCAAGTTGCAAGATGTATGTTTTCAATATCATTAAAAAATGGATCACTACTAGAGAAACGAATATTAGGCTTTTGCCTGTATCCAAAAAAAATTAATTAACTTATCAACAAATATAAGTGATTTATAAATTCAAAACTTGATAATATAGTGCAAATATATTACCAATAAAGTTCCTCCCTTGTTTTTGCTTTACCCTTGAAGGATGTCAACAACCCCCCTAATTGTGTGTCAGAATGAAAAAAAAAACAAATCTCCATAGTGGTGATGTTGTCACATCTTGAAATCCAGAAACCATTTTATTGAATGATTGGTAAGGATAAGGCTCACAATCTTAAGTAGTGTTTCGGATATTGTATCCATGAGGGATATCTGTAATAACTAGGGTGTACTCTTTTTTAAAACATTTTTTGCAATGTCTACACAATCAACTAAAATGACTTTATATTGCACAGTGTCAAGCCCATTCCAAATATAATGATCAAGTGTATCATCAAGTTCAATGTTGCAAGATGTTGTCTCCTTTGTCATTCCATTAGGAGAATTTTGAGGGAAAAAATGGGTCTCAAAAAAAAATGTACCATCTAAATCAACTTTACAAGAACCAATCAAATTTTAGAGAATGACATCATCCCTTATGGTTGAGTTGACATTGCTTGAATTAAATTTGGTTACTTGTCAAATTCTAAAAGGGGGATGAATATCCTTGGTTAACCATACTCATAATTGAAAAAATACTCATAAATTACTTTCAAATATAATATTTATATACCTAGTACTCTTAAAGTAAAATTCTTTCTCTTTTGAATATAAAAATATATTATTAATAAAAAGTCAAACATAAATTCAAAAATAAAATGATAAGTTAACCTTTTTTAATTTTATATACTAAATAAATTTTAATGTATATATAAAATTCTATGACATAATAAAATTGTTAGATATTATAACTTGTGTTATATATTATAACTTTTATTAAGATATATATAATACATATAATTTATAACATAATCTACTCTTTATGTTCTCATTTTGTTATAATATAAAGTCACACATATGAAATATAATTATTATATTATAATATATGTTATTTTATTTTAATATAATAACATAATTTGCGGTTTATGTTTTCTTTTTATCATAATATAAAGTTACTTATATTTATTTTTTGTTTGTATAAATAGTGATATATCATATTATATTAAAATATAATATATTATAGTTATTTAAAAAAAAACTTATATTTATATTAATTCAAAAGTGTCTGTATATGATTTTTATGCTTTGTATACCGTGGATTAAACAACCGGAAACAAAATCAAGAAGTGTTTCCAAAAACTTCATACCTATAAGCCTGAAAAATTTAACTGATTGAATACTAGGCCGAGATAAAGTCAGAGATTAGCTCCTCTTATGCTTAAACACAGAGCTGTGAAAATGGCAAAATTGTTGTCCTATTAATTTCAAAAAAGTAAAGAAATCAGATTGTTCAGATAGCATGTTCTGCAGGAAGATCTAGTATATCTTATAGTTATTATATTTTATTATAATAATTATAGTATATATAGTATTCTATTTTAATATAATATATAGTTTTGTATTTAATTAAATATTAAAAATTAAAATTTTATATAAAATGTGTAAATATATAAAATAAATAATTATTAATGTGAATTATTTTAAATAAGTATAATTTAGAATCTATTTACAAAACTTTAATTTAGATTTACCATTCAAAATTAAAATGTTTTACTTTGTTTTATTTTATGAGTACTTTATTTTAGTACATTTATGCATTCAAAAGTATTCATGTTTCTAGTCATATCAAATATTATTTTTTATTAATTTAGTTCTGCACATCTTTTCACTTTAACTTAACCATAGTTACTTGAATTGTAATGCAAAAGGTGAGTTGTAAATATACCTTCCACACCAAAATGTCATACTTACAATATTTTATTATATATCTTATGAGGCCCATTTTACACCTCAAAATTCCCCTAATATAATTTGGCTCTTTGGATATGAATTTTGAAGGGCTCTAGTACTCAATTTGTACCCCTCTTTGCCATCTTCAAATGAATTTTTTCTCTATAACAAATAAAATAGAATTGAATTGAATTACCAAATAAATGATTTAAGATGTATCATAGATCAACATACCTTCTTGAATGCAACAAAAAATTGTTTTAAGGTTTATATTGAGCTTGATTCTGGATAGTTCCATTTGACATCATCCCAACTCTTCTCATTCAACATTATAACCATCTCCCCTTGTATTTTCATGTAAATCTTGTGACTAGACGATGAAACAATAAACAATGTTTACAATCATATATAATAATACAACATAATATTTAGAACATAACAAAAATGTTAAGCTCAATAAAAAAATACTTTGTACCATAAAAAAAACATCAACTTACTTGTCAAATTCATTGCACATTTCCTCCATGGATAATTCACCTAACTTTACCCGTGACAATACTTTGTAGCTATTAGTGTTTCATCCTTTACACCTTGTATTGTTCTCCATGGTGTAATAATCATGTCTTCTGGCAAGTTCTTCACTTTAGGACTTGACCTACCACTAGTCCATGGAACAACTTTACTTTTTTTCACTTTTTGATTTTTTATGCCAATATTCTCCCACAAGCTAAATATGTTCTTAGTCTGATCTGGATTTATGCAGGAACGCAACAGAATACACAAATAACCATAGAAACAAATATGCAGTGGAAATAACACTTCATTTCATTAATCAATAACTGAAACTTGTTTACATACAGAATGGAAATAAACTAGCTAGAGTGCTGGTAGCTTATCTCTGAGAAGAGATGTGGTGGCTACATGCCTCTGAACTCTGTGTTACAATGAGGCTCGAAGGCCTATATATTATTGAGAAACAATGGAAACCCTACACATCCAAAAACCTAACCCTAGGAGGTGAAACGCCTTAATGTGGGCCCCGTTGGGTACTTGGTACATCAATTTCCCGGGGTCGTAACTTTAGCATACTACCTCTGTTTGACATGCATGATACATCATTAGAAAGATCTGTTTAAGGACTACATCCATAAACAAAAAATATGAAGACCGAAACAGACTCATATTTTCCCAACCATTTGATGCCAAAAAAAACATCGTTTAGGGCCTCAAAACGGCTCCGGAAGTTTAGGACCCGAAAACTGCCAAAAATAGTAAATTGTGCTACAATTAAGGAAACTGGAAAACTGAAAGAAACAGTGGTGGGGGTCCAAGAGGAATAGGTGGGTGGCCACCAATATCCTCCTGGATCATTCCTCCCCCCTTAGGAAGCAATGGTCCCCATTGCGTTGAGTTCCTCCATGAGATGAGGAAACTTCTGTTGAACTTGGTCCCCGGTGAGCCACTTTCTCTGGTGAAGGAGTTGGCCTGCTTTGACAACTCGATATAGCTGGATCTTCTGTTGGTAGGTGTTCTAGATCTGTGTGTCCATAATCCGATCAATTGTGGCTTGTTCCATGCAGTCGGGGTTTAACTCTGTTGGTGTGAGTTGTTCTGCCACGTCTGATGTGTCCAATAGAGGTGGAAAGTAGGGACGAAGGTGGTCCACATTGAACACTGGGTGCAAACCAAGGAATGGTGGAATACTAAGCTCAAAGGAATTGTCCCTGATAGCCTTGGTGATGGTGTATGGCCCATATCGGAGTGGGCGAAGCTTGTGGTGGGGTCCAGCGAGGCGCTCCTTCTGTAAATGTAGCCACACTTTGTCGCCCACCTAGAAGTTGTGCTGCACCTGATGTTGATCATGTCACTGCTTGTACTGAGCATTGGATCTGTCCAATATGTCATGAACCTGTTGGCGAATGTGTTGAATGCGCTCAATGAAGTTGTTTTCCTTGGAAACTTCAGACTAGATATGAGTTGAATCAGCCTGAGTAGCTGCAAATGTCATGGCTACGTCAATGGGACATAGTGGCTAGAATCCCAAGCCCACCTGAAAGGGGCTGTGGTTGGTTAAGCTATGGAGGGCCCGGTTATAGCTGTGTTGTACATAGGGGAGGCTCTCATCCCATGTGCATGGATGCTTTGAGTTGTACATGCGCAAAATGTGTACGATCATCCTGTTGACGACCTCTGTCTGGTTATCAGTCTGGGGATGGAAAGCTGTGGACTTTGTGAGCTTGGCGTCTAGCATTGACCATAGGCTAGACTAGAATGTACTAAGGAACCTGATGTCCCAGTCTGAGATTATAGACTATGGGATACCAAAGTGTACCCACACTTGTTCAAAGAAGAGTTTAGCAGTGGCTTCAGCTGTGATATTCTTCTTGCAGGCCGCCATTATGGCCATCTTTGAGAATCTGTCAATGACCACAAACACACAGTTGTTGTCATGCTTAGTAGAAGAAAGGCCTGACATGTAATCCATGGAGATGGATTCCCAAGGTCGACTAGGGGTAGGCAACGGAGTATAGAGGCCTTGCTTCTTGATGGATGGTTTGGCAATGGCGTAGGCAGTGCAGGATCAGATGTACTTCCAGACGTCCTGTCGAAGGTTCGGCCAATACAAATACTTCTGTAGTATTGCCACTATTTTCTAGACCACGAAATTCCCAACGAATCGACTGTAGTGCGCTTCCCAAATCATATTGGCACGATCGCTTGAAGGAACACAAAGGTGTCCCATGTGACACAGTAGTACATCCTGGAGGTGAAATTTTGGAACTTGGTTTCCCTCCAAGAGCATCTGGTATGTGTGGCTGAATTCTAGATCGCTCTTGTAGAGAAGCGGCCAATCAGAATCTCGTGCCCACAAGAGTTGAGCACAGTCGTTATTGCCACGATTGGTGGCCGGCTGAGGAAGTATGCAACATTATTGGTGCTTCCCTTCTTATACTTGATGTTCAAATGAAACTGTTGTAGATATGTGGACCACTTCTGATGATGATCATTCTGTAAATTCCCTTGTGTCTACATGAACTGCAGGGGTCGGTGGTCTATGTGGATGATTGTTTCCTTCCCTAAAATGTAATGCTTCCATTGCCGGCAAGCCTGTACAATGGAATACATCTCTTTGTCATAAGTGGGATATTTTCAGACTGTGTCTAACAGTGTCTCACTATGATATGCCACTGGATGCCCTTGTTGAGTAAGGACTGCCCCAATAGCATAGTCAAAAGCATCTGTCTCGATTTTAAATGGTTGTTGCAAGTCCGGTAATGTGAGCACTGGGGCACAACAGAGGCGATGTTTCAATTCTGCAAATGCCTTCTGCTGAGTTTCTGACCAAAAGAATTTTGCTTTCACTCCTCCCTTGGTGACTTGACTCAAGGGCCAAGTGATATGAGAGAATCCCAACACGAACCTGCGGTAGAAATTAGCAAGGCCCAAAAAGTTGTGAAGCTCTGTTAGAGTAGTTGGGGCTGGCCAATCCCGAATGACTTGGATCTTGGTTGGATCCACATGTACCCCACAGTCATCAATAATGTATCCCATATACTGAACCTGGGTCATGCCAAAAGCGCACTTGTCCAAATTGGCACACAACTTGTGCTGCCGCAATGTTTGGAGGACCTGTCGGATGTGGTGGAGGTGCTCTTCCCAAATCTGGCTGAAGATCAAGATGTCATCCAAGTACACTACTACAAATGAGTTGGTGAATGGCTTCAAGATGTCGTCCATCAGTGTCATGAAAGTTGCAGGAGAATTCGTCAGCCCGAAAGGCATGACCAACCATTCAAAAAAGCCCTCCTTGGCTTTGAAGGTAGTCTTCCACACATCGGTCGGCTCGATCGGTACCTGGTGATACCCAGACTTTAAGTAGATCTTGCTAAAATATTTTTCCCCTTTAAGCTGGTCCAAGAGGTTATCAATCTGTGGGATTGGGTACCTATTACAGACAGTGATCTTGTTTAGCGCCCGATTGTCAATACAGAGTCTCCAAGTCCCATCCTTTTTCTGTACCAACATAATCGGGCTCCCACAGGGCAATGAACTTGGATGGATGTGACCCTTCTACAGTAGCTCCTGAATTTGCCTCTTGATTTCATCATTCTCTAGAACAGAGCGGCGATAGATCGGTCCATTGGGCAGTGGCGCACCTAGGGTCAGATCAATGGGGTGCTTGACCTGATAGTGGAGAGGCACCTTGGTGGGTGAGGTGAATATGTCCCTGTACTCCTCCATGACCTTGTCCATTTGTTGTTGTCATGCAGAGGGGCCCTGTCTTGATTTTGTGGCCATGATCTTCTTCTTTCCCTGAGGGCGGATCATCAAGAAAACAAACTTCTCGGTTTTGGAAATGAGCTTACTGCATTGTTTTGTAGTAACCAAAGAGATAGCGGTAGGGGGTGGTACCTTTGGTATCCTGTACAAATTATTTCCCAATGTAATAATAACAACTCGAGGTCGGGACTCATACACAGCATGTCGCTACCATAAGTATGGTTGACCTAATAATACATCAAAAACATCAAGAGGAGCAATATCACATAATACCTCATCGGTGAAGGGCTTGATGCTATAGGGAAGGCGGCACTGCTGGCTGACGCGAAGATCTCGTCCTTGGTGAAGCCACCGGATGGTGTACAGTTGTGGGTGTGATATGGTCGGCAAACCCAACCACTTCATGACCTCTACTAAAATCAGGTTCTTTTGGCTCCCACTATCAACGATGAACTGTAGAGGGGAACCCTTTACCCACATCTGGGAGTGGAAAATACGCTCCTCCTCCTCTGAATCTTCTGGTTCTTCCTTTTGGATCTTCATGGTGGAAATAGTGGCATTGGGCTCTGCATAGATAATATTCTTCCCTCTGCCATTCCCCTTCTCAGGTTCAGATTCAGTGTCAGAGTATGCATCTGATTCAGAAGCCTTTATCTCAGCCACCAGTGACTGCTTAGCCCGACACTCACTTGTGTTGTGAGTGGGGCTCTTATGGAACTCGCACCACTTCCCCGCTTCCTTCTTCGGCTTTGCAGTGTTGCTCTTTGCTTGCGACTTTGGCAAGTTTTCTTGAGTTGCCATGCCTTGGATGTGTCCTTGGTTCTGCGGTTTGGGGGCACCTTTCCCTTGCTTTTGATTTACAGATCCAAAGTCTCGCTTTTTCTGTTTGAATTTTTGCTCAATTTTGGCAGCATACCGATATGCCGTACCAAGCGAGGAGATGTCGAGGAACTCCATTTCCTCCTGAATGTATCTGTGCAGATAACTGTGGTACTTCAACACCAAATGTTTCTCTGAATTGTTTATACCCAACTTGGTGCACAGGGTATGGAACAGATTCGTCAGCTCATGCACATCTTGATCTCTTTGTTGCCGCAGCACAGTCCATTGGATGTACTTGTCCTCATAGCTCCCCACCAGATAATATTGTCCCTTTATGGCATCTCGAAAATTATTCCAAGTGGGTACGGATGAGAACAGAGAGGGTTCCTCTTCATCCTTTCTCTCACAGTAGGTTTCCCGCCAGTCCTTGACATGGGGGCGGCTTTGAGTAGAGAAAAAGTAATCTTTTCCCGGTCAGAAAAGTCATGAACCGAGAAATATCCTTCTAATAGATTCAACCATTTATCTACGGCATATGCATCTATTCGACCATCAAATATGGGAATGTCGAAGTTTACTTGTACCTTAAAAGGGGTTGCACCTCCAGAGTGGCTGCTAGATGCTGATGCGCCGCTAGTGGGAAGTCGTTGAAGGGTCTGGGTGAAGTTATCCATCATCGTGTTCCTTTGTTTTTCAAGGGCCTCCTTGAGAAACATTTTGATAGGATCTTCTATGCCTTCGTCTTTCTTTTCGTCCCCCATGGGTGGTCGTCGGGATTTGCGAGGCTGATCTTGCAAAGGTTCAACCAGATCGAGCCCTAACTCTTTATACCACACCCTCATTGGGGACATGCAAAGAAGGATCGAGAAGGAGCAGATTGCTCTGACACCACTGATCTGGATTTATGCAGGAACACAACAAAATACACAAATAACCATAGAAACAAATATGCAGCAGAAATAACACTTCATTTCATTAATCAATAACTGAAACTTGTTTACATACAAAATGGAAATAAACTAGCTAGAGTGCTGGTAGCTTATCTCTGAGAAGAGATGTGGCGGATACATGCCTCTGAAATCTGTGTTACAATGAGGCTCAAAGGCCTATATATTATTGAGAAACAATGGAAACCCTACACATCCAAAAACATAACCCTAAGAGGTGAAAAGCCTTAATGTGGGCCCCGTTGGGTAACTTGGTACATCAATTTCTCGGGGTCGTAACTTTAGCATACTACCTCCGTTTGACGCACATGATACATCGTTAGAAAGATTTGTTTAAGGACTACATCCATAAATGAAAAATATCAAGTTCGAAATGGACTCATATTTGCCCGACCATTCAATGCCAAAAAAAACGTCGTTTAGGTCCTCAAAATGGCTCCGAAAGTTTAGGACCCGAAAACTGCCAAAAATAGTAAATTGTGCTACAATTAAGGAAACTGAAAAACTAAAAGAAACAATAGTGGGGGTCCAAGAGGAATAGGTGGGTGGCCACCAATATCCTCCTGGATCACAATCAAATCCCATGTTTTCCCTACTCTGAATGCCAACTGGAAATATCTATCTATAACTCTGATTGCATCACTACCTTTAGCATTTTTTTGTTTCACATTATCCTCTTTAATAGGGATACCTATTTCCAGACAACATTGTTTCCAAAAACTTGCATCAACTTTAGATTTATCCCCACCACATATTTGCTAAAATTCAGTGTGGCTAAATCTAACCCTTTGAATAAATGTCATAGTCATCCTATATTCACTATCTTTGTTATGATCCCATGCCAAACTTTGCTTCTACATCTATTAAATCACCATAAACAATGCATTTCATTGTTTCAAAAATAGGGTTATTGGGGTATTCTTGCATCAACTCTTATCTTTCCTCAGCATAATGTTCCCCCCCAAGAACATAATATTTGTAATGAAAAATTCTTTTTCGATCAAATTCAACTCTACTAGGAACATATTTTGGGTCAACAAGCATTAGGTAGTCAACCACATGTGCATAGGGATTGTGCCTCAGCAATGTTTTCAAGTTGTGAATATGCAAATGATGTGGTTTTCTAATTCTAAATTGATATTTCCCTTTTGTGGGTCTATAAATTTTATTCACATTCAAATCAAATGTATGTCCATTTTTAACCAACTTATCCCTCTGCAATCGATCTCGAATGGAATTTTGTGTTGACTTGACAATGCAATCCTCTAGATTAGCACTTGGAGTAATGATTTCCCTACTGCCCCCAGAATTTTCGCTCTCATATTCATGCATAACATTGGATTCAGAAACACGACATCTCCTCATTTTCTGTCTTGAATGGGTTTAGTCTAAATCAACAATGCCTTCATCAATAATTGAAGCACCCTCAACCATATTTCTTACACGAGATTGATTCTTACTGTTACCAACAAGAACAACAACCTCATTGGAAACAATTTTAACATGTTCACTTAGGTGAGATGAAGATTTATATGTAACCTTTCTAGGTACATGATTTGATTGTCGGGTGCCCTTTACTCTTTGTGCTTGTACTTCTTCAGTTTGAACATTTGACACTTGTTTCTTCTTCCTTGCTTCTTGTCCCTTTTGAAGAGCGGAATGAACAACATCAATAGGATTTTCCTTTGTACAATAAATTACATTCAACATGTTTGAAATCGACCTAGCAAAATCATGCAAACCAAATGGTATTAAAGCTATTACATTATGGTATCCAAGTTATAAGAAAAACAATTTAGAAATCATCTCAATATTGAAACTTACTCTCCTGCTTTCAATATCATGCACAAACCCTTCACAAAAGGGTGTGAAAGTTTATTGAGCATTATATTTTGAAACCTTCAAACAATATTGAATTTGGCAAAGGTCTTCTCTTGTTTCACTTGTGCATAAACGATTTATGTACGCGACATCACACATATATCTCTCTCAACAATCCCAATGAATGGTAATCTTATTGAAGAAATGGAAATGCGGCATAATATAAGTGAATACTATCTTCTTTTCCTTGATATTTTTTGTTCATATGCCAAGAATAATTTATTTTGTCTTCTTCTGCCTCATATTTTGAAACCTTCAAACAATATTGAATTTTTCCAAAGGTCTTCTCTTGTTTCACTTGTGCACAAACAATTTAAGTACCTGACATCACACATATATCTCTCAAAAATCCCAATGAATGGTAATATGGTTAAAGAAATGGAAATGCAACATTATATAAGTGAATACTATCTGATTTTCCTTGATATTTTCTGTTCATATGCCAAGAATAATTTATTTTGTCTTCTTTTGCCACATATTTCCATTCTCTAGCATTCTTGATTTTTAATTCCTCAAAGGTCAAAACTTCATCTTGAGGCTCAACATTCTCAGATACCTCAACAATTTTTTTTCAACGCAATCATTGATGCTCTTGATCCAGAAACGTTCACAGATATCTTTCGTGATTCCATTCTCCCTGTAGCCAAAATGTACAAATTTAAATTATAATCAACAAACATTCATAGCTAAAAAAATCAACATCAATAGTCCCTATAAATCGTATTTGAAATTTGTTGAAAAAAATTACCCCTACCCCCCCCTCCAACTTAACCCCCTAACACTAACATTACATTAAAAATAAAATAAAAAATAAAACCCTCTTAAACCCCCCAAACATTACATTAAAATAAAATTAACAATATTAAACCCCCTCCACCCCCCTTAACTGCTCCCCTAACATTACATTAATTATATTTTTAAATGAAACCCCCCTCCAACTATCTAAACACCCTCTGACATTACATTAAAATAAATTAAAAACAAATTAAAACCACCCCCTTACTCCCTAAACCCTCCCCAAAATTACATTTAAAAAAATCAAATCCCCTCCTAACTCCCTAAACCCTCCCCCATCATTACATTTAAAAAAAATAAAAACAATTTAACCCCCCAAAAAATATTATATTAAAAAAACAAACCCAAAAAACATTATATTAAAAACAATTTAACCCCCCTAACTACACTCACAAAAACATTAATGAATTTTTTTATTTTTTTAATCAAAAAAATCCCTCCCCCTCCCCACTGCTCCCTCC
>LPNX010311169.1:20273-37036 GCA_001517045.1 Pseudotsuga menziesii | reverse complement strand
TAAGTTCGTTATCTTGAACACCTCTAAGAAATATTAGGGTGTTTTTAACTTTCATTTTTGTGGGTTTTAACTGGAGATCAACACTACATCTTACATGTAGTTGGGGGTTAAGTTCATGGGGTCTATGTTCACTATGACTCTCCCTCTCCAACACTATATCTACAAAGGGTATGACTCCATGGTTGTGCTTACCTACCAATGTTCCCATTTTCACTTTTTTGAAACCATCATTGAAACCACAATGCTATATGGAGTCAAGGTCTATGAAACATGTCTATCCTTCACATATTGGGCATGTGTTGAGCATGAAATATTTCATGCTCTTATGTAGGATCCATTATAAATAGGAAGTCCCATACACATCATCCAAATTGTGTATTGGGGCCCATCCTTTAAATATTCAAAACACTTTTAGAGTCATTTTCTTCCTTTACAAGATTTTCACTTTAGGGCGTTACTTTTATGAAGAATATATATCAATGTATTCCATTTTTATCCTCCAAGAATATTGTTTCCCTATCCAAATAAATACAACACCTATTCATTTCTTTGTCCATTGGAATTGCTGTAGAATGTATCCCTCCTTTTATATTTACTTTGGATGGCCCAATATGTTGTCCTGTTCTTTGTATATTCTACTCAAAAGGATGAATGGTAGGGAATAATGTGCATGAAAAATTCTTGTGACACTCTAGGCCTTCAAGCTAGGCAAAAAGTGGGCTACACTCTATTATCCTTAGGCCATGTCCTATTAATCTTAATCTAGTTTTATTGTAGAAAAATAATGATGCATCATTGTCACTTCAACAAAGTATAAAGGATGTTATGTCAATTGTATTAGGTGAACCATTGAACACCACTAGACATACAATCAAATTGTTTAATATGTAAGGGTAGTCAATATTAGAATAAATAAAATGGTAGCAAACCTTAACATAAATAAATTTGTCATCTTGAACACCTCTAATTTCTTTTTTGGTGATTTTGACTTATAATATTGTGGGGATGAAGTGAAGATCACTATATCCTACATATACTTGGGGGTCTTGTTCATGGGGCCTATGTTCCCTATGAGTTTTGATTTCCAAGTGTGACTTTAAAAGGGGCATGATTCCTTGGTTGTGATTGAGTTTCAATGTTTCTATGTCTATATTTAGGACATCCTGATGGAGTTGCACCCTTTTGATTCCATCATTGAACCCAGAATGCTATATGGATTCAAGATCTAAGTAGCATTTCTTCCCTCCATATATTTGGCATGTGATGAGAGGGTGAAATCTATCATGCTCTAATGTACGGTACATTATAAAAAATAAATCCTATAGACTATCATCGAAGTTGAGTTTAGGAACCATCCCTTAAATATTGAGAATCTTTAATTTGTTTTCTTCCTTTACACGATATGGTATCACAGAAGTACTAGAAGAAGCCATTGTCGAAACTTTGTCGGAACCTTGCTGGAACTAGGGTTTCATATTTCAAATCCTTTACTCAACTTTTGGTAGAAAAAGAGCCTTGAGAATTTGTCTCTAAGGAGGGTGCATATTTTGGTGAAGGAAAAACTCAATTTTGAGAACCTTCAATTTTTTACCTAATTCTACTATTGCAACAAAAATTAGGGTCTCATTCTTTGACCTACTTCCTCCATAATTTTGGATTGAATATACCTCTCCTTAACTCACCTTTCTAGGGTGAATTCAGCTATGGATTTAGTTTTCCAAAGCTCCAAATTTCATTTTTGACATAGCCTCTACTAGGGTTTTAGATCCAGATCTGCAGTCAAGATGATTAGTATGAAAGTTGAAGATCATCTGGAAGGGGATTCCAACTTTATCTCTTGGAAGTCTAGGGTTCTTATTCTACTAAAATAAAATGATCTATTACAGTTTGTAAATGCAAAGGTCCTAGAATTAGAAGCCGAAGAAGACAAACCTTGATGGAGGAAAAATGATGCCAAAGCAAGAAGGATTTTGGTGGACTCAATTCGAGNTTGTAAATGCAAAGGTCCTAGAATTAGAAGCCGAAGAAGACAAACCTTGATGGAGGAAAAATGATGCCAAAGCAAGAAGGATTTTGGTGGACTCAATTCGACACCACTTGGTTCCTCAAATATCAGAAAGGACAACAACTAGGAAGATGTTCAAGACCTTGAAGAAGCTATTTGAACATAGTAGCATCAATGTGACTCTAATATTGTGGAATAAACTNCCACTTGGTTCCTCAAATATCAGAAAGGACAACAACTAGGAAGATGTTCAAGACCTTGAAGAAGCTATTTGAACATAGTAGCATCAATGTGACTCTAATATTGAGGAATAAACTGTCAAATTTGAAGATGATAAAGCCCAAAAATATCACCTCATATTTCATGAGGATCACTGATCTCTGGGACAAGCTAAATTCTAGTGGATACAACCTTGAAGAAAAGGATCTTGTCATGACCACCTTAAATGGTATCCCACAATATTGGGACTCTTTCATCCAAACCTTAAGTGGTCGAACCTAGTTGCTCAAAATTGATAAGCTATGGGCATAATGCACTCAAGAAAAGATGAGAATAACAGCACGAAAAAGACATAATGGCACTCAACCTAAGGAGAATCATGTGTTAATATCTCATTCCAAGAAAGGAAAGGGAAGGGGAAGGAAGTTTTACAATCACAAGCACCAAGGTAGGAGATCAAGTCCACCCCCAAAGCAGAAGAAAGAGAATAAGTATTTATCTCAAATACAGTGCTACAGGTGTAAGGAATACGGTCATTATGCCAACAATTATCAAAGTTCAAACAAAAGGAAACATGAAGATTCAACTGTTGATGTAGAAGAAGACGCTCCTCTCAAGAATCCACGGAATGGTGATCATTCGAAGTTATTCTTCTAGCATTCTCCATACTAAAGAGATGATCGTCAAGCAAGCATACGAAGATCAAGGGATTATGACAATGGGATCCCACCCACAAAATTGCAAAAGCTAAGTATTTGATTTTACATGCTATAGTAGATTATATATGGTTGTGTTGAGGCCTGGAAGTTTGCAGGAAACAACAAAAGGGATTCTCCCCAATCAACGTTCCCAACTAGCCTGTTGATTGTTTGGTATAGGGAATCCGTCCGGTTTGCGGTCCGGCTACCATAGGTCAAGTAACAAAAACAAAGGTTTTACCGGTTGCGGCCCGGTCCACCATGTATTTTTTGTATTTTTTGACTTAATGTATGAAATGCAAGTGCCTAATTAACAATGCAGGATGATAAAGATGCAGGGAGCAGTCACAATGTGATGCGCAGGTTCTTACCTCTCGTCTTGGCATCCGCAAACATCTAAATCACATAGACAGCAAGAAATTTAAACTAACTACCTAACCTATCGCTAGCGAGCAGGATTATCATTTATTGGTGAGTAATGTAATTTTGTACATGCATTATGAAAAGTTACAGGTAGCTAATACTTATTTCAATATACATGAACACTTAAAGATATTTCAACAACCAGATAGCCAATTGTCTATGCAAACAGTCATTACTCACGGTGGAAAACATCATAAAAAGTACCGAAGAACATCCAAACAAGAACATAGGTTCAAGAAGTTAAAATGCTCTCACAGTTAATGAAACACAGCTGAAAACGAAATAGTTCCTCTTCAACATTGTTCATTTAATCACATTGACACATTCCACATTACGCTTTCTCCAACAGGCCAAAGTTGCAGTTTGCGTTTGTAAAACGAAATAGTTCCTCTTACAAGCAAATGGTTACAAATTTTTCCAGGGAAAAAGTCCCTTTCAAAGTTCTAGCTTTAAAATATTTAAACTACTCAGCAGATCATTTGGGCTGCCCCCAAATGTGTGACTTTCCCTCTCCCCTGAGAGTTTCAGATCCTTCTTTTTTGTCTTTTCCGCACACACCCACCATCGGGTGAATAACTGACAGACCTTTCAAATTCGAGTCCCTGGCGTTACCTCTTCTATCTTATCCCTCGTTTGTCTTATTGGTTTCGGCTTTATTACTATCAAAAGGTCCATATCCCTTCATGCCGCAACCATTTGACTGATCCCTGGAGCTCACCTGTAATCAAACCCCCAGCATCATTCATTGGAAACGCATTTAAACCATAACAACAAACTATACTGAAAGAAACGGCTAATCCATAGGAAATGATCAGGTGCACCACCGTTATTCTGGAAAGATCTTTGATTAAGCCTTGGGCGGGAAAGTTTTAAATCGACAGTCGGCAAGGTTTAGACAACGAAAGTCAAATGGTTTTCCCAGCCGCAACGGCGGAAGAGAGAAGGCCAAAGACACACGACGCGGGCGGGAAAACCATTAATCGGTAGTCAGATAGGTTTGGACATCGGAAGTCGAAAGGCTTTCCCAGCCGCAACGGTTGAAGAGGACAGGCTTCGGACATGCGATTGAATGGTTAACCCACATCGGCGGTCGGAACGCTTTATGGTTTGGGCTAAGAATTGATCTGGGAGCCGCAACGGTGGAAGAAGAAAAGCATACAGCCACGCAAAGCACATTGGAGATCAGATCGCTTTACCCTTCAGAAGCCTAACCACTTTGGGAGCTGCAACGATGGAAGCGAAAAGGTTAGAGACAAGCGATGCAGGCGGGAAAAGTTTAGTCGGAGATCGGAGGAATTTGACATCGTAAGGGAAAAGGCTTTGCTGGCCGCAATGATGGAAGAGAATAGGGTTCGGACCCGCGACGAAAAGGTTAATAGATATCGGCAGTCGGAACGATTTCCACTTTGGAGGCTAAACCGCTTTGTGAGCTGCAATGGTGGAAGCAAAAGGTTATGGCTTCTGATCAAACAACAAAAGACGCTCGACAAGCACAAAAGTTCAAACTGTTAAAAAATCAGCAACGGTTAAAACTCATTTTACCTTCGACACAGTGGCCTTAAAAGACAACAATCGACTCATCATTCGCTAGCAAACCAGCCCAAATCTGTGACCAATCATAAAATCCAAACATGGCAACTTTCAAAATAGTTTGACATAATCATTTGAAAAGCAAGCATGCCAAAAAGATTTCATTTACCCCGGCGAGTAAACAATTCTAAATCAAGAGGAGGGGACCAAAATTTAAGAAATTTGGGGAGAACGGTTGCAGCCGCAACAACTGGCGATTACCTGGTGAACCTAGATCTCTGGGTGATTATTATTTGAGTGGCAGACTGTTTTACAACAAATGCATCTATTGGATTCTTCCCGCCATATGGATTCCTCAAATGACAAAAGTGTCATGATACCTAACGCTATAATGAAACTATCATAAGGTCATGCAAAATGCAAATGGTGATTAAACCTAACCTATATGCTAGTTTATACATGATACCTAAGATCGGCATGAATGGGTCAATCCAATAGCTGAAACGACACTCAAAAAGGTCTCTTACATCATAAATTAGTCTAGAAACGGTCCAAAATGATTAGAAATGGTCCAATCTATAGGAAAGGGGGTAAAAATTTTCAAAATTTTGAAAAATTTCTATAAATAGTAAAAAATTCAAAACATTATAAAACATTTGAAATTTTTACCCAATTGAGATCATATTTTCAACAGCAAATTCCAAGAGATCAAGCCGGAAGAATCCACTACCGTTTCTTCCAAGTACTTACCCATGCTCTACTCTTCCATTTTGATGCAATTTTTATCAAATTCCATGGTGTTTTTGGATTTCTAGGCCAATCCAAAATAGGCGCTGTGGCCCACACTGAAATTGAGGGTTTTTCCGCGTATAGGGATGGATATACACAGAAAATGCCCTCACAGTCACATACATAAGCGGCTGTTTGGAAAACCGTTGCGTATGCGACCACGCATAAGGTTTTTGAAGTGTTCTAATGGGTAAACTTCCAATTTTTTGTGTAGGATGGTCCTAGAATGGAGAGAACATGAACATGGTGATGTAGAGGAGGCAGTAAGGGCCGATCTAATGGCTCAACAAACACTACGTGCATGTGGGCTCTACAAATTTTGGTGTCTTGGTGGCTTAAGGGTCAAACCAGAACTATTGTAGATGCTGGTGGATTACTAGGATCCAGACTCAGAGTCATTCTAGATAGATGGGATGTCCCTCAACATAGAGGTGGAGGACATATAATTTATTACTGGACTTTCCTAACGGGAGGAAGTAGTGAACCTATGCTCTCGTGGGCCCGAAGGTGGCCTGATTATAGATGAGTACATTGCAGTGTACTGCTATCTGGACACAGAGAAGGTGGGGAGTTAGATCCCAACGAACTCTATACAGTGCTGGTCCTAAAGGCCATCCTACTAACATTGGGCAGGATAGTAGGATTGGATTCACTCCATCAAGAATCATGGCCTATGATGTTCTATGCAGTGGAGTGCATGAGACCCACGGTATATGATTGGAGCACTACACTACTGGGCAACATGAAACATCAGCTCAGTGAGTCTAAGATGGGAAAAGTGTGAAACTTCAGTTTCTATAGCATGCTGAGCACATTTTTCTTCCAGTGTGTTCTAGGATTGAGCCCCAGAGTTGACGTTCTTCTACACGGGGTTCGAGATCTAGCCCAACGACATTGGGAGGATGCGATGCGCAGACTAGGTGGAGGTAGGGTGTCCAACCCTTATCCAGCTGATTTCTTTCTGTGGTGGCAATGATAGATAGTTTCCATTGATGACTACTCCTATGCGGGGATTGATTTTTGGGGGAACCCGAACATGCCGCTACCACCAGAATCGGCATACGGTGACATAGGTAACGAATCTCAACCCTCTCTTTAATTTTTGAGTTATCTAATTTTTTTTGTTTTCTGATTATATGGAATCAAAAGACATATTTTTTGTGTGACAATACATAGTGACATCTACCATATGCATGCAGATGTGGGACCATGGTGGCCTGAAGGCTTCTCTCGTCATAGATGGAGGGGAAGAGGAGATGATATCACAGGTGTGGATGTGGAGCGAATGCTCCAGAGCATTCATACCAACTTTGTGAGGCTGACACACAGAGTTCCCATGGCACAAGTCGAGGACTTTCCTGAGGCCATGCAGTGCCAGGTGGTGGGTCTACCACAAGCATGGGTGTGAGTATTTCGACGGCTAGCTAGAGCCGTAGTGACATTCCATGATGAAAACCCCCCTCCTCCTCCACAGGATTAGATACCTAGGAGTGATACATTTTGTATTACCGTGTATTATATTTTGGTGGCTTGAGAGCCCCATTTTTGTATCATGACACTATGTATTACCATATTTTGGATGTTTCTATAAAATTTTAAGATGATCGGTTTATTTATTTACATGTGTAAAAATTTGTGTTTGTGATGAATTTATTGTGTGTGAAACAAATGCCAATCTAACACGTAGTTAGCATATGAGTCAGCAACTTGATTATTATTTCTTGGAATATGTATGTATGTTATATTGTCAAATTTCCATTCTAATAATCTCACATGTAAGAATCTTTTTAATAATGTCGGATCTCTAACATGGTACAAACCATTAAGTTCTGACACTACTAACTCCGAATCAAGACGTACCTCAAGAGAGAGAACACCATGTAAAATGGCATCCTATAGAAGCTCAATAATGGCACTATAATCAGCAACATTGTTTGAAGATGGTCGTAGACATACGCCTCCTGAAGACAATACCTGACCCATAGGAGTATAAATCACCCAAGCAGTAGAGGTTGAGTGTTGAGTGTGATGGCCTGCACCATCCAGGAATCCTATGTAGGTGGAAGATTCCATTGACATATGCCAAAATAAACTGAAACTAATGACAAACCTGATCACTATGAGAAAAATACCTACCTATGCAAAACTGTACAATAATATACAATAACCAGCCTTGGCTAAAAATCATGCATAGTAATTTTTGAGATAGAGCCCATTCCTAGGATCCACCAAGGTCGTTCCCTTGTAATCCACTAACTCATAAGTGCCCTTCTCTAACACACGTTTGACGACGTAAGGACCATTCCACATGGGGTTAAACTTTCCTTCCCCCAAGGGTTCTTTCGATTGATCCCACAAAAGGACCAATTCTCCCTCACTAAACATCCTTGGATGGACAGAATTATCATACTAGACCTTTATGCGACGTTTATTTACTTCTATAGCCACCAAGGCATCTCGATGCTACTCATCAAGTTGCTCAAGGTGGACTAAACACTTCTCCAATGGTGAAGTGTCTGGTAAGAGCTCTACGGCTAGCTTCAAAGAAGGAATCTCACACTTAACTGGTAATACCGACTCCACTACATGTACAAGTTGATATGGAGAAAAACCTGTGGAAGTCTTAACAGTGGTTCTATACGCCCACAAAGCAGGATATAACATAGTGTGATAATTATTCTTGCTTTGTGCAATGGTTCATTGGAGAATGGATTTGAGTGATTTGTTCACTGCTTCTACTTGTCCATTCGCTTAAGAGTAGTAAGAGGAGGAATGCTCTTGTTTGTACCTTAACTTAGATTCCAATTCTTCCATCATACGATTCTAAAAGTGTGAGCCATGGTCAGTGACAAGCTCTTTCGGAATCCCAAACTGAGAAATAATCTGGTTGAATATGAAGTGCATAGCTATCTCACCATTTGATTTAACTGTAGGCATACCCTTAGCCCATTTCGTGAAGTAATCAACAGCCACTATGATATGATGATGCCCCCCAATTGAAGCTGGGTTTCAATCCATAAAATCAAGTCCCCACTTAGTGAAGGGACTGGCGGTGATGATGGGATGTAATGGGGCAGGTTTTTAGTGCATATTACATGCAAACACTTGGCAAGGGTGGCACCTCTTGACCACATCTGCACAATCCTTAAAGATCGACGGCTAGAAATAACTCGCTCTTAATATTTTTTGGGCTGTAGAAAACCCAGATAAATGACCACCACATGCCCCTTCATAGAAATTATTCAACACTACCTCAGCCTCTTCATGAGTTAAACAACATTGTAAAATGGAATCTACCCCATGGCGGTACAAAGTGTTATCCACTATGAGGTAATTCTTAGACACGTGACATAATCGTCGTCATTCATCTCGTGAGAGGTGAGTAGGGACCTTCAATGTCTGTAAATATATAATGATATCCCATACCATGGCTCTAAAGTTGAGATTAAGAAGATGCGTTCATCGATAAACGTATCTTCACAAACCAACTCCTCGGCCTCGCTTGGGAAATCTGATATAAGCTCTACAAAAATTAATGATTTATTCAATTTTGCTGAAACAAACTCGAGATCAAATTCTTGCATGATGAAAATCCATTTATTATATTTTCCCCCAATCATCCGTCAAGCAAGGACGAATTGACACTGATTGACATGGGCTATAACCAAGTTCTGGCGAAGGAGAATATAATGTCTCAACCATTGAACCGCATGTACGATAACTAAGGAAAGCTTCTCAACATGAGAATAACGGATCTCCACATCAATAAGATTCTGGCTCAGATAGTATATGACATTCTCTTGGAGCTCCTCATCCTCTTAAACCAAAACCATACCATTCGTCTCCATGGACGTGGACACATAGAGTAGAAAATCATGGCTATAGTCTGGGGGACTAATCACCAAGGCCGATGCTAGGGCTCATTTGAGTGCATCAAAGGACTCCTGGGCTCACTCATCCCAACAAAAGGTGGTGTCATTCTTCAAAAGACACATGAAGCCTCTAGTCAAATTGGCAAAATTGACAACGAATCTCCGTAAGAAGTTTTCCATTCCTTGCAAACATTGAAGATGACGAATATTTTTTGGGGGAGACAATTGAAGTATTGCCTCTACCTTCAAAGGGTCGACTCTTATACCTTCTTTGGAAACGATGAATCCTAACAAGCGACCTGACTTCACACAAAATATGTACTTGTGAGGGTTTAACCTAACCAAATAATGGCGGCATCTTTCGAATACCAATCTCAAATGATAAGAATGACACATTCTCATACGAGAATGAGCAGCAAGGTCATCCAAAAATACTTCGATAATCGATTTGAGATCATGGAAGATCAAGGTCATGGCCCGCTGAAAAGTAGCTCCGGCATTTTTAAGGCCAAAAGACATTTTTCGATATGCAAAAGTTCCCCAAGGACAAATAAATGCAGTCTTATGTTGGTCCTCAAGTTTAATTTGTATATGATTATATCCGAAAAAGTTGTTCATGAAGGAAAAAACCTTGCTACCCGCACAATCATCCAAAATCTGATCAATGAATGGTGTGGGGAAATTGTCCTTAGGACAGGCACGATTCAAATCACAGAAATCAGTACATATGCTGATTGCTCCCTGCTTCTTATCCACCAGAGCGAGGTTTGAAACCCACTCTGTCAAGGGAATGGGATAGATAAAACCAGATTTCAACAGTTTCTCTATCTCTGCCTTAATCACGGGTGCTTTCCTAGGATTCACCGCACACAAGCGTTGTCGAATAGGCTTAGCATTGGGATAAGTCTTAATCTCGTGTTCGATAATATGATGGTTGATACCTGGCATTTCATCGTAAGACCAAGCAAAGATATCACAGAATTCTTTAAACAGCTCGGTGTATTCTTGAATCTCAGCATGGGAACATTCTACCCCAATATAGACATTCTCTATCCTACCAAGATCACAAGAGATATTGATAGGAATTGTTGGAGATATATTTTCCATGTTTCCATCAGCCATCAGACCAGGAGAGCTTAATGGAACCATAGGACTACCAACTCTCTCACTAAGAACCTCCCTAAATTCCTCACGCTCCAAGCGGTCAAGATCGGGAAGAAAGTAAGATCTATGATGGAGTTCTTCCCATGGTGGCTCGACTCCCAACATGGCCTCAATAATCGCTTCATCTAAAGGGAAAAGAATATCCAGGAAGTTGTGTGCATGAGAAGACTGTACTTCCCATGAGGGTAGCACATAAGGGTCCTCCTCCTTCGTCCACGAAGGGGAAGGATTGGGCTCTAAAACACACTCAATATTAGCTTGATAAGCTACCATAGTTGTAGGCAATGGCACATCCATCATGATGGGCTCACTCGAAGAATTCGATGTAGGAAGGATCAAAGGATCTTCCATATGACTTGTGCGAAAATACACCAATATCATAGATGTCAAAGCCTCACCGGAACTAGACCCTATCATAAGGATAGGAGTAGGACAACTAAAAATTCCCATGAGGGATGGATACATGCCCACATCCACACTCCCAATTGTTGGCTTAGAGTGTTCAACGATCGGGATCGAAGCTCCCGAAGATGCGGTAACTGACGGATTCTTGAATGACGTTTGATCAATCGTGACTATCTTCCTGTTAAATGGAAAGCATACAACGTGAAATAGGGAAGAAGCTACGGCTTGCATACTGTACATCCAATTCCTACCTAGCAAGAGATTATAGTCAAGGGGCGCATCAATCACCTCGAACTCTATCGCAACGGTATTCCCTACAAAACAGACCTTAAGGGAAGGAAGGATCCCGTGCAGCCTAAACGATCTCCCATCAAACACAGTTAACAAGGTCATGGATTTAGACAACTCAGGGGAACCTAAACCCTTCCAACATGATAAAGACATCACAGAAGCAGTAGTGCCTTCGTCAATCATAGTGCACTTGACGGTCATGTTAAGACATTCTATGTGAATCAAAAGAGACACATAGTAAGGCAAGTGAGGCTGAAGTCCCACGGTTTCAAATTTAACCATGGAGGAAGAATTATTGTCATTCACACCAAGGGAAAAAAGCAAAGCCTTCCTTTGTGAAGGACAAATCTGAAGTACTTCTAGTGTAGACATCGCACAAGGAGTGTGGCCCAAATCCTCAACAACTGAATAGTTCTGAACAGCTTGGGAATTAGGATTGTGCCCTGAATGCTTAAGGACTCCCTTAGGAATGCGAGGTGCAGCTTCAGGTTTATCCACAGGTTTTTCAATACGCAAAGGAGTCCCTAGTGGATTAGGTTCTTTTCCTAGGCTGGGTTGTGACAAACCATAGTCTTTTGCACCAGTCACAACTTTCGTAGCACGTACCATGTTAATGCAACCATGAACACTACCCTCTGGTTGATCTTGATCACCACCAGACTGATCATGGGTCCTCGAGTTCATATTTTGATTGTGAGGTAAAGGGTTATCCCGAGGTAGATTGGTTGATTGACAATTGACTAACTTGTTTTGCAACCAAATCCGCAGGTTTAGCACTTGCACAACCAACAATGCCATTAGCATGTGGTCTAGGTTTAACTTTGGGGTCGAAACTAGAACATTGAGCATTGGGGATAATCTCATATAACAAACTAGACTGAGCATAAATCAAATCCAGTTCATATACCCTAAAAATGGCTTGTTCCTCATTTTGCACTCCGAATGTAGAAACATCCTTCGCTATATACAGCAATAATGACTTAAGGAACCATTCAAGGAGGAATTCCAATGGTATAAAGGCTTTACTTAACCTCTTCTATCTACACCACTCTTGGATATGATTCGAGATATGTGTGGCTCTATCTTGCTGAAATGTTGACAAGAGTTCAGTACCAACATCATAATGCACTGGTAGCTAGAAGTGGTTAAGAAAATTCATCGCTAGGTCATCGAATAAAGCAAATGCCCCCCTAGGTAGCTCTATATACCATTTCACGGCAGGCCCTATAAGGGTGCATTGAAACAACCTAAACGGATTGAGTCTTGGTGTAAGGAATTCAAAGAGCACCATAGGTGAAAGGTAGTAACATCTTCACTCGGATCCTCTCCTGGTTTGCCCTCGAATTTGGGTATGTCCGAGGGAAGCTTAGTAGGGACAGTTGGCCAAGATGGGTCATGAGCTACAGGATTGTTCATTAATCTCGACAAGTTAGGAAGATTCAACATTGCGAGGAAATGAAGCCTAGGATGGTTAGGTCGATGGACCACTCCCTGATAGTTCTGATTCACATAGGTCTGATTACCATAACGACCATGGCCTTGGCCATAGTGCCCTCCTCCCGTTTGACCCATATAGGGTGGCATGGAAGCACCATAGTGTGGTGTACCTTGACTATTCGGAGCTACAAATCCATAATTTGAAGAGTAAGCAGGTTGTTGATACCCACACCCATAATTTGAAGAACCCTATCCATACTACGTCCCATAATAGGGTCCATTAGTCATTGCATGGGATGTCCCATGAGACACTCCATAAGTAGGAATATACACTCCAGATGTAGTAATATGACCTCTATAAGTATGAACATGACCTCCTAAAACAATGGGCCATGCATGAACCTAATACATAACTGGTCTAGTAACCACAGTACATACATGACTCGTAGCAACGTTTTAGCCCAAAAGACCACGTGAATGAGGTGGAGGGTGAACATTCAAAGAACTAGGGATAGAGGACGAAGGAATATGTGTAATTATGTATGTGGTATTCCCTATAATCACTTGTCTCAGATCTGGTATCCTAATAGGATCACTAACCCTAGACCTAGGAGGAATATGTGATGTAGCTTCCACCACTGGGATGGAAGGTGCAATGTGACTTATGCTCCCAAACCTCTCCGCATGGCAAGGAATGAGAGTGCCCCCAGGCATAGTGCTAGGCACAAACTCAGATTCGACATGGAATGCCAAATCATGTGTGGGAAAACCAAACATACCAGAACTACCATAACCAGTGCTCATGGGGTCAAAATGAGTCTCATCATCCTCTTGCATTCCATACTAGTGATGCATCAATGGGGAATCAACCCTAGAGTAATTAGGTCTATCATGAAAGGTTCCTATCTCAGAAATCACAGGACCCAACTCTGGTCGGGACACCCGTAGAATAACCCCTACAAAGTACCACCTCGATATCCTAGGTAAGGCCACTAAGGTCACCTCAATATAATCAATTCCTAGGCGGACAGTTGCAGGCGGGATTGACCATATGGGCAGGGTAGCAAATCCCGAAACTCTCGAAAGAGCCCCCATATACGAATACAATCCTGGAAATATCTCCGGTGCTACTTAGTTATGACTAGGGGTCATCCCAATCAATAACCGCTCACACTGCCTTGTGCTTAACTCCCTTTTGAGAGGAGGATCCTGAGAAACACTCGTTATACCAAGGAATTTTACACACTCACCTAGACAGACACATACATGTTGTTGTTTAGTGGTCTTGGAGAATTTACTCACAATGAACTATTCTAAGACCCTAAACCTAATCTTGTTGGTGAACCCTATCAAATCAAATAGTGTAGTTCATTTTAATTAAGCGTTGATTTTAATTGGATTTATTACTCAAAAGAGGTATATGGTCGTGCAACTAATGGCGTTATGACACAACATGAAGCAAAATGCACACCTAACAATCAATGCAAATGCATTGTGTCCATGAAAAATATGGTATGCTACTACGTGAAATGCACAATTTTCTTCAAATGATAAATGCACGCTTTCCTATATGAAATCCTGACTAATACTCCAAAGCAAATCTAGTGCAAGTACTATGAAAAATGCAAGATGCAATGCATGATGATAAGCAAATATTTTTGGATTTTTTGAAATAAAACTGAGATATAAAAGCAAAAGAATGGCTCTACAACCCCCAAACTCTGCCAACACACTCAAGCAGCACTCAAGCAAAGTAATAAGGTAAAAGAAGTCTAATGCACTAATCCCAAAACAAAAAATCGAAAATGCAATGACAAGAACATTCTTCAAAAAAGAAATTTTACCCTAAAAAAAACGTCTCTGGTCAGAAATAGAGGTGTATATGGGCTCTAGCAGTATCAAAAGAGACTCAGCAACCATCAAACTTCACCCAGCAACCATCCATATTCCTCTAGAAGGAAAAACTAAGGGCATACGCAACTGTTCATAGTAAACCTGTGTGTGTACGTAGAAATAGCAGTTAAACCCATGTATATACACAACTGTGAGCTAAAAACTCACATACATGAATAAAGGTGCATAAAAAAAAAGGAAAACAGACAAGCTGAGACAAACTTCACACCAATCAAACACTACCAGGCAAACATGCCCCCAAAACTGACACAGAAACAAGAGAAAAAGAGCAATTCAAAGTTGTTGAATGTCGATAGAAAACCCCCAAAGGACAACTACTAGAAACTCTCCAGCGAAGTCGCCAATTCTATTACGGATAGAAATTCCTATGGCTTGGGGTACCACAACAAATATCTTGACTCCAGAAATCAATCCTTTCCAATATGCAAAAGAAATTAAATATCTAACACTAAAGGATCAAACCTTGTACCTTATTCTGGACGGTTGAAGTAGATCCCCGTTGAGCTTTCCAACTTTAGCTTGAATTGATAAATCACTTCCTCAACGACAAGTAAAGAAGACAAGCATACTATATATATGGGTGTTAGATCTATTCTAGCATATATAATCAACAATGTACAAGCATTTTAAATCATCCATGGTTAAAGTATTCATTCAAGCATACATTATTGGACAGGAAAAGATATTTCTATTTATATAAAATCAGAGATTACAATGGATACAACCTCTGTCGGCACGTCTGCGAATCGGAGAAACTAAATCTCCCACTTGGGCCTCGACCACCTCAATCCTCCATCTCTCAATAGCAAGCTCACAAGCAAAAGGCAAGCTTGGGAAGAACACAAAAGTGCTCCAAGGGACAAAGGGATGCAAACTCAAGCACAAGTTTCGGCAACAATGGACTATAGTTTCTTTGCTCTCAATTCTCTCATATGCCTTCAATGTACCAAAGAGTTCCTTATATAGCTTTTCAAAGGGGTAATGAAAGGTTGAATCCGAGTGATCTCAAGGCATAGGGAAGGCTAGGAGTCAAGTGAGTTGAATCCATGTCAAGGAAAACTCCAAAATGATTTGGATTATGCACACATCCCGATGTCCCTGGTTTTAGGGGTAAAACACACGTATATATGCGATTAGGGGTTTAAAAGTCGCGTGTATTAATTTTCACATATTTTTAGGGATGGTCAAGGAAACATCAAAGGACAAAAAATGGTCCAATGGGTCTAAGGAGTCTGCAGAGGGATAGGAGAAGGCCATACAAGTGTGATTTACCTGGAGTGGTAAAATCAGCTATAATAGTACAAAATTCAAAGCACAAGGGAAACATAATATTGAAATTGTTCTAATTTTCTTTCTCCCAACAAAACATGCTTCATTTTAGTGAATTATGTTAAAATCCATACATTCATAGTCCATCCATACTATACTTCTAATAAATCTAAATATAATACTTAACTGAATTTATAAAATAGGTAAATATTTTATAAACACCCTTATGATATATAAACTTCTTTCACCTTAATAATGGTAAAATATGTAAATATAATAATAATATATAATTAATATAAATATGTTACTATAGTTCATATGTTAAAAGATTTAATATAAATAAATATGTATAGTTCATATGTTATGTGATTTAATATAATTAAGTATATACACATATTATTTACTTATACATTATACAAATTAAAATAGAGATTAAAAACAACGATGCTTCATAGGGAGGCAAAGCAAAACATGAAGGATTTTTCAAATATAGATCTATGTACAACTACCCATTTCCCAAAGGGGCTTCTGCTAAATCAATCTATGGATTCGAGGTTATGAGTATCAATTTGGTTCGTCTGGTCCATCCCCAATTTGGCCATGAGAGGATTTAATTTGGTCATGAGAGGATTTAATATTATTCCTCCCATGAGGACTTCTCAAGGTGCCCAGTTGGCAACGTGGGTGTCTTGATTCTCAGGCCAGGTCATTCAAATCCTGGTTTTTCGGGATGGATCAAAGTAAAGT
>LPNX010311169.1:0-11044 GCA_001517045.1 Pseudotsuga menziesii | reverse complement strand
CAACTTTGGAGGTATGGAGTGAAAAACTCAAAAATTACCAGTCGTTTATTCAACAACCAATAATAACCAAGGGAAAAAACACCCTGGGCTGATCGGATTGAAAAATAGTCTTTTACAAATACTATCATGCTAGAACATTTATTACAATTCCCCCATGGGGTATGAACATGTGATATAGTACAACAAGCACTTCTTGATCATCAGAGAGAGACTGTTCGAGTTCCATCCAGAGAAAAGAATCACAAGAGAACTAATATGGTAAAAATGGAGGTCAATTTGAAAGATGGAAATTTGGATTGTAATATTAATAAGTATGGGAAGAAGATTTCGGATACCTCTGATCTGAATTGAAAAGGAACAAATACCAAAAGTAAATCCAAGAAGAAAAGCAAGGTGAAGGTTGAGGCGAATCTTCCAAACACGAGTCTTGGTGAAGAGGGGCAATTGGAAAGTGGCATTGTAAACAACAAAGAGAAGAAATCAGAAACAACCTCATCCCCTTTTATTACAACAAATGAAAATGATAACATTAACGGTAAGACCTTGACTGCAAGTAAATATGTACAAATTTTTTTGGCTTTTCATGAAAGCACAAACCCTTTTGAGAGGCAAAAATTGGCTAAAGTAAAATCAAAATTAAACAAAATTCAATCTTCTAAAATTGACTCTAAAATTGGAAATTTGATGCCAACATGAAGTGAACATGTTCTAAAGCCTAATGTGAAGCAAACAAAGAGAAGAAAATTAGACAATGTTGGCAAACCTTGAAAGAAAGATGTTATCGAGGGCATCAATGCATAGTCTATTTCTGAAACCGATTTCCAATTAGAGGTTGCAGAAGATAATGTAACTTTGAAGAAGAGGAGGAAGAAATGCAAAGACAAGAATGAGATGGATGAAATGATTTTACCTCAAGGGAAGCCAATGCAGTTGATTATAGGCATAGAGTTTCCATCAAGTGCCGTTGGATCAACATTGCAGTGTTTGGAATTTTTCTCAGCATTTGAACAAGTAAGCACTTTCTTATCCAAAATATGTTTTTTTTTCATATATAAGGTTCAAATTGTAAGTTTTGCATCATGTTAATTCTCTTTTACATTGTCTTACTTATACCTTTAGAAGCACCAACGTTTTCTAGAAAAACACGTGTGATGGTGTAGAGTAGAAGCAGTTTAATATTGTTTAGCTTAGACCTTGATTTGGGCTAAAATCACTTACTACTTGCTCAGTTCTTTATTTCAGCATGTTAGATATGGGCCACAACACCATTCTTTCAAGACTATGCTTTTGCATTGCTCAACAATAAGTTTTATAGAGAGTTCTTTAATTGTTAACATACAAGTAATATTTTCTAGGAATTTTTTTATAAGTATCTTTAAATGAGATCTTATAGATGTACCTTATTGATAGATGATAGTACATACCATGCTCAATGCAAGTGAAATAACAAAACCTCTAATATTATCAAGAAAAAATGGTTTTGGTCAGGCATTTGTATTATAAATGAGTCTCCAACAACCTCATAATAATTCAGCAGGACTAGTATGCACTTTTGGCAGAGACTGCCAATAATGTTTAAACCAATATTTAGGTCATCTTTTGACTGGTAAGAATCTAGTTGGAATCTTTTTGAAAGATGAATGTATATGTCATAGATCTATGATGGAGACTTTATGGAAACCTAAACTAAGTCAGAAGGTAGGGTAAAATTTTATTTTGATTTACCCTCCAAAATATCAAATACAAATATTTTTTCTTGGAAAAAGAAATATTCAGCTTGAGTATTAGAAGGCTCCATTCCTCTGTTCTTAATAACAAAACCATAATTAATTGCATCAAACATGACAAATATCTGGATTTCTGTAGGTGATTACCGAGGCCATCATAGCAACTACTTAGTTGATGGTTTATTCTATTTTTACATCCTTAGAAGCACCAGAGTTTTCTACAAAAACACGTGTGATGGTGTAGAGTAGAAGCAGTTTAATATTGTTTAGCTTACACCTTGATTTGGGATAAAATCACTTACTACTTGCTCAGTTCTTTATTTTAGCATGTTAGATATGGGCCACAACACCATTCTTTCAAGACTATGCTTTTGCATTGCTCAACAATAAGTTTTATAAAGAGTTCTTTGATTGTTAAGATAAAAGTAATATTTTCAAGGAAACATTTTATCAGTATCTTTAAATGAGATCTTATAGATGTACCTTATTGATAGATGATAGTACATACCATGCTCAGCAAGTGAAATAACAAAACCTCTATGATTATCAAGAAAAAATGGTTTTGGTCAGGCATTTGTATTATAAATGATTCTCCAGCAGCCTCATAATAATTTAGCAGGACCAGTCTACACTTTTGGCAGTGACTGCCAATAATGTTTAAATCAATATTTAGGTCGTCTTTTGACTAGTAAGAATCTAGTTGGAATATTTTTGAAAGATGAATATATGTGTCATAGATCCATGATGGAGACTTTCTGGAAACCTAAATTGGGTTAGAAGGTAGGGGTAAAATTTTATTTTGATTTACCCTCCAAAATATCAAATACAAATATTTTTTCTTGGAAAAAGAAATATTCAGCTTGAGTATTAGAAGGCTCCATTCATTTATTCTTAACACCCAAACCATAATTAATTGCATCAAACATGACAGATAGCTGGCTTTCTATAGGTGATTACCTAGGCCATCATAGCAACTACTTAGTTGATGGTTTATTCTAATTTTACATCCTTAGAAGCACCAGAGTTTTCTACAAAAACACGTGTGATGGTGTAGAGTAGAAGCAGTTTAATATTGTTTAGCTTACACCTTGATTTGGGCTAAAATCACTTACTACTTTCTTAGTTATTTACTTTAGCATGTTAGATATGGGCCACAACACCATTCTTTCAAGACTATGCTTTTGCATTGCTCAACAATAAGTTTTAAAAAGAGTTCTTTGATTGTTAAAATAAAAGTAATATTTTCAAGGCAAATTTTTATAAGTATCTTTAAATGAGATCTTATAGATGTAACTTATTGATAGATGACAGTACATGCCATGCTCAGTGCAAGTGAAATAACAAAACTTCTATGATTATCAAGAAAAAATGGTTTTGGTCAAGCATTTGTATTATAAATGAGTCTCCAGCAACCTCATAATAATTCAGCAGGACTAGTCTACACTTTTGGCAGTGACTGCCAATAATGTTTAAATCAATATTTAGGTCTTCTTTTGACTGGTAAGAATCTAGTTGGAATCTTTTTGAAATATGAATGTATATGTCATAGATCGATGATGGAGACTTTCTAGAAACCTAAACTGAGTCAGAATCTAGGGTAAAATTTTATTTTGATTTACCCTCCAAAATATCAAATACAAATATTTTTTATTGAAAAAAGAAATATTCAACTTCAGTATTGGAAGGCTCCATTCCTTTGTTCTTAATACCCAAAACATAATTAATTGCATCAAACATGACAGATAGCTGGCTTTCTATAGGTGATTACCTAGGCCATCATAGAAACTACTTAGTTGATGGTTTATTCTATTTTTACATCCTTAGAAGCACCATAGTTTTCTACAAAAACACTTGTGATGGTATAGAGTAGAAGCAGTTTAATGTTGTTTAGCTTACACCTTGATTTGGGATAAAATCACTTACTACTTTCTCGGTTCTTTATTTCAGCATGTTAGATATGGGCCACAACACCATTCTTTCAAGACTATGCTTTTTCATTTCTCAACATTAAGTTTTATAAAGAGTTCTTTGATTGTTAACATAAAAGTAATATTTTCAAGGCAAATATTTATAAGTATCTTTAAATGAGATCTTATAGATGTACCTTATTGATAGATGACAGTACATGCCATTCTCAGTGCAAGTGAAATAACAAAACCTCTATGATTATCAAGAAAAAATGGTTTTGGTCACGCATTTGTATTATAAATGAGTCTCCAGCAGCCTCATAATAATTCAGTAGGACTAGTCTGCACTTTTGGCAGTGACTGCCAATAATGTTTAAATCAATATTTAGGTCATCTTTTGACTAGTAAGAATCCAGCTGGAATATTTTTGAAAGATGAATGTATATATCATAGATCTATGGTGGAGAATTTCTAGAAACCTAAACTGAGTCTGAAGGTAGGGTAAAATTTTATTTTGATTTACCCTCCAAAATATCAAATACAAATATTTTTTCTTGGAAAAAGAAGTATTTGGCTTGAGTATTAGAAGGTTCCATTCCTCTGTTCTTAATACCCAAACCATAATTAATTGCATCAAACATGACAGATAGCTAGCTTTTTGTAGGTGATTACCTAAGCCATCATAGCAACTACTTAGTTGATGGTTTATTCTATTTTTACATCCTTAGAAGCACCAGAGTTTTCTACAAAAACATGTGTGATGGTGTAGAGTAGAAGCAGTTTAATATTGTTTAGCTTACACCTTGATTTGGGCTAAAATCAGTTACTGCTTGCTCAGTTCTTTATTTCAGCATGTTAGATATGGGCCACAACACCATTCTTTCAAGACTATGCTTTTGCATTGCTCAACCATAAGTTTTATAAAGAGTTCTTTGATTGTTAACATAAAAGTAATATCAAATACAAATATTTTTTCTTGGAAAAAGAAATATTCAGCTTGAGTATTAGAAGGATCCATTCCTTTGTTCTTAATACCCAAACCATAATTAATTGTATCAAACATGATAGATAGATGGATTTTTGTACGTGATTACCTAGGCCATCATAGCAACTACTTAGTTGATGGTTTATTCTATTTTTACATCCTTAGAAGCACCAGAGTTTTCTACAAAAACACGTGTGATGGTGTAGAGTAGAAGTAGTTTAATATTGTTTAGCTTACACCTTGATTTGGGCTAAAATCACTTACTACTTGCTCAGTTCTTTATTTCATCATGTTAGATATGGGTCACAACACCATTCTTTCAAGACTATGCTTTTGCATTGCTCAACAATAAGTTTTATAAAGAGTTCTTTGATTGTTAACATAAAAGTAATATTTTCAAGGAAATTTTTTATAAGTATCTTTAAATGAGATCTTATAGATGTACCTTATTGATAGATGATAGTACATGCCATGCTCAGTGCAAGTGAAATAACAAAACCTCTATGATTATCAAGAAAAAATGGTTTTGGTTAGGCATTTGTATTATAAATGAGTCTCCAACAGCCTCATAATAATTTAGCAGGACTAGTCTGCACTTTTGGCAGTTATTGCCAATAATGTTTAAATCAATATTTAGGTCCTCTTTTGACTTGTAAGAATCTGGTTGGAATCTTTTTGAAAGATGAATGTATATGTCATAGATCTATGATGGAGAGTTTTTGGAAACCTAAACTGAGTCAGAAGGTAGGGTAAAATTTTATATTGATTTACCCTCCAAAATATCAAATACAAATATTTTTTCTTGGAAAAAGAAATATTCAGCTTGAGTATTAGAAGGCTCCATTCCTCTGTTCTTAATACCCAAACCATAATTAATTGCATCAAACATGACAGATAGCTAGATTTCTGTAGGTGATTAACTAGGCCATCATAGCAACTACTTATTTGATGGTTTGTTCTATTTGTAGTATCACTCCATTAAAAGAAATTTAGTGTAGTTATTTGAGCATTGAATGGTAAGTTAAAACGGTGAACCTTGTTTATTTTAATAAGTACAACACTACATGGGATAAACGTTCACTACATGGGATCAAATATTTGCATTGAATCCTCTAACTTTCAAGGTTAGGTGGAAAGGAAGCAATTCAAATGCTATTACATTGTTTCTGATGTCAGTTGTTAGGATGATATCTTGTTAGTAATTAACAAGTTGGTCGTTAAGGTGGCATGTTGGACTCCTAGATAACAATTATTATTTATACTAAGCTGGGGAATTATTTGTTAAAGAACACGCCTTTTGTTTGCATAGCACAACTACATTTTACTTTGATATTTTTCATTTTTACTACTCAGATGATTATCCAAGAATACATTTTCCTAAAATTTCCAACCGATGATAATGTTTAATAGAATTCGTTTTGACTGTTTTGATATTGTGTCATATAATAAATTGATGTCAATTTTTCAGAGCTGTCAAAAGTGTAGAAGCTTGTTCTTATAGGGAAGGCAACAGAAGGAGAAATATTGACTGTTGTGGAGGTCATCCCTAAGAGTGAGTCACAACAAAGCATTTGGGAGAAGTACAAAAAAGATGTTAAATATCAATGGTATGCCATGGATATATTATTGTTACTTCTATTTAGATTATTAGTGTTCTTGTCATGTCTACCCATGTTTGGGGTTCATGAGTTTTCTTCTAATAGGCATGTTACGATCATCTGTCTGGAGTTGCATGGACTTTTGATCCCTTTCTTTTACAACACTCATGCTCATACAAAGTGCGTCTAGAGGATGTTGGATAGTCTGTTGTCTTTCTTTTCCTACAGATCTAGAATTAGATTAAATGCATAGAATAAAGAACACATGCATATTCGCATGTCTTAATACAAATAATTTATGTATAAGAGATGCTTATAATATGAAAGACCATTACTTTCAAGGCTTTTAAGTTTTCTCCTAACTCATACACTTACGTACATCCATACATGCACACACAAAAGTTTTGTTGTTGAGTTAGAATCTCAAAACACATAGAACTTGTATTTTTAAAGTCCATGACCTGTTGATTCTTTATTCAAATACTGTTCTGATTCTTTTCTATATTCCACTATGTGGTCTTGCGGACTTTATATTGTTGTGGAACTTTGATTTTATTAGTTGTGTTTCAGGTATTCTAATTCTTGCAAAATTATGTTCACTTATGGAACATTGGTTTTGGAAACTTAGGGTGACAGGTCTCAAGATGTGTTGACCACTTTGTTGTGTCTACAACCTTGCAATTTCGGAGGTTTTCTTCTTGTGTCCTTTCATCCCCACAACTTTTCTATTTCAAATTCTTGCAGTTCTACAAGACGATGAACTTGCACAATAAAATTCTCTCATTTTGACCTAGATTAGTCCTCCCCTATCAAAACCCAATGTGATCCCCAAATGTAAAGTTGAATGTTGTATTATTTAATATTAAGTGAAACAAATTGAACTATATCCAAAACCCCCACCTCCCTTCGTTCTCTAAGGTTCAATTTTATACAATGATATTTGAACTTAAATTGGCACATCTAATTCTGATGGGAAAGAAATTGAATTGTCCATTATTAAAACTGGTGGTATTTAGAACCCCATAAATCAAATTAGTCTTCATCATCACAAATATGGAACTCATGAATTGTTCATTAATGTGGCTGAGATAAATTTCAATTTGAGATTGTTTGTTGATAAACCCTTTTTGAAATTTTGAATAGTTCAAGCAAACATTTGTTCTTTTCTATGTAAAGTTTCTTTTATTAATTCCTTCTCCATTTCTCTTCACTAATTTTTACTCAGAATCCCATTATTCTCTTTTTCATTTTGTGTTGTTTTTGTTAGTTCTTATTTCACATTCTCTTCATTAGCTTTTATTAAATGGATTCATGAAGCTATGTTGCATGGAGGCACCCCCCTCTCCGTGTTGGAATATATTAAACCCACTCACAACTTAGGATAAAATAATTAATCACTATTTGATTAATTATTCACCCACTAGCTAAATTAGTTGGCATCCACTTGCACCTTAAAGTCAATACATGCCATCTATATCCTAGGAATGATTTATTTCCAATTCTGGGTTGATCTTGACCACCTTTTGACCATCCAAAATTAGTATACAGGACTTTACAGCAGATTCTGCTTTATTTTGCTTTTTCTGCTTTTCTTGCTTTTCTATGGATAAGATAAAAGCTAGTCAACTAGGAAACTGAGAGCTTTTGTTTCCAACCCATCCTCCATTAGTTTTTCTCCATTTTATAGGATTAGCATGTTATTTCCATCTCCTTGAAAGCTCACTCATGCTTTTTCCAACTTGTGAGGTCCTTCATAGATTTGGTAAGTGCTTTATCCACCTATGGGGGTTCGCTATATTTTGGTAAGTCAGCCTTTTTGAGCTTTATGATTTGTTTCCACACAATTAAATTTTCCTATGAGGGATGTAATATTTATGTACACTATTATTCATAATTATTAAATGGAAGGATACACACCAATATTCATCTCTTCATTCATGTGATTCAGTCTCTTTTCTTCTCTCTATTTTTCCTGTGTATGCTTGTGAGAATTCTTAGTAGAAAGATCTATTTCTTGTGCTTCTTATTAGCATCATTGCTCATAACATTGATCTATTATTTCTAGATGGTATCATAGCAGCAAGGTTGATCAAGTTCTACAGATTTTAGGAGCACATCCAGTGTCCTATCCCTCTCTCAAGAAGAGCTTGTCTAGCTTACAAGATTTTCTCCTAGTTTGTTTTGCAAGTTGTAGAGATTTTATTCTTGAGCACATCAATTCAGAAATATGGATTCTTCATCACCTATAATTCTTAATTCCTTCAACTACCATGAATGGAAATCCAAAATCTCCATTCTATTGCGTAGTAGAGGATTATATAGAGTTACACTAGATTTGGAGAATGAGCCCAATGCTGTGATTGAGAAAGCTAAGTGGCATAATAGGTTGGATGAAGACTATGGATTGCTTTGCCTCTCTACTTCTCCTGGTCTAATCTTTCATCTATATGGATTTACCACTCCAAATCAAGTATGGACTCAATTGGAGTCTCTCTTTGGAGTTCAAGATGAGCTAAGAGTGCATCAATTGGAGATTGAGTTATTCTCACTGAGTCCAAGCAATTTTGAATCTCTTGAGGGTTTATTCACCAAGTTCAAGTCACTTGTTCTAATTCTCAAGCAATGTGGGATTGAGAAAGAATATTATCAATTAATCCTTTCCATTCTTTCAAAATTGGGTCCTGATTACTCAGTTCTTGTGTCTACTTTTCATGCTACTAGGCTTGTTGTTTCTTAGTGGAAAATTCCTTCTTTAAATTCTTTTCTTGATTCAATAACAAAGGATCAAGATAAATTGATCCATATGGTTGTCCTTAATTCTTAAAAGGGCAAGGATCATGCTCTGTTGGTTCAAGGAAGCAAGAAATTCAAATCAAAGGAGAAGCAAATTATGAAGAAGCCAAAGTCAGAAATTGAAGATGAAGATTCATATGAAGATTTAATGAAGACAGTTAAGAATAAAGGGAGCACATCCAAGTGTTCTTATTGCAGAAAGGGTTTTCATTCAGAGAAGAAGTGTTTCAAGAAGAATATTGACATCATGTCTCATCTTCTTGAGAAGCACAAGATCGAAGTTCCAAATGAACTAGAGAAGCCTGCTGATTCCTCAGAACAATGTCATACTGCGCAGTTCCAAGGTGATATAACTTATGCTTTGAGTGCCATAGTTCTATGATTTTCTCATGTCTCTAATATATATTTAATCTTTGATATATCAGAATCAGAAATATCAGAACCTTTCTTTGATGATCCTCCTCTCAGTCTACTAGATTCATCTCCCAAAATTTGTGATTTTTCACTAGATATTGACTTACCTTTGAGCAGCTCTTCCTCACAAGATTGTATATCTGATTTAGAAGATTGTTTGCAGGCTGATATGCATGTAATTACACATATAATACCACCATTCATACCATATACCATACCTCTGAATAATCCAAAGACTATACAAATCCCAAGATCACTAGTTGATTCCTCATTGGTCTCTTATGTAGTGATATTTATCTTACATGGTTTGAAGTCTTTCCTATCTTTCATTGGCTGGTTATCCATGTCCTTAGTCATATTTGGAATGATATTAAACATGTTTGTATCTGTTATAAACACTTATGGTTCATATCTTAAGCCCATCCATCATTCATATTTTTGCACCTATCAGTTTTCCCCAGTTGTTCATAATTTTCCTAGTCTAGCCCTATATCCTCATGGAGCCACTGGATCCTTTGTATTTGCTGTTCCATATGCTAATGTTTCTGATATATTAGAGTTTTATCAGAATCATATCAGATCTATACAGGTTCTACAGCAGATTGGAAGATTTACATGTGATTCACATCACAATTTTGCGGCTATTCAGGGAATTGGGTGTGAAATAAATTGCCTTATTTTTTGTACACTTTGGGAAGGAGTATGCACAGATCTCTTTTCCATTTCAGATTATTTTTTTAGATCAGAGTTTGACAGCAGTAAGAAGCATTTAGATAATGCTCCTACTTCATCATATGATGAGATACAAGGAGTCTCTCCTTTTCCTTCTTGCAGGTTCTACACTCTAGTGCATGATCATGGAGTTCATGATTTCTTCAACAAGTCTTCCATCCAGAAGCAGTTCAATCAGCTGATTCAAGTGAAGATAAGGATATGTTGAAGACTTACATATTTCAAATTTTGTGCCTTTTCCTATCTTGAGGGAGGATTTTCTCCATGTGGTTTTGCCTCATTCCTCACTTTTCTGGACATAATTATTGTTAAAGGGTGACCATAGCCTTGTTGCTGGGCCCTATATGCATCCAATATGCATCCATATTTTTGTTCATACCATCATAAATTCATACTTATTGGGGGGTGTTGGAATATATTAAACCCACTCACAACTTAGGATAAAATAATTAATCATTATTTGATTAATTATTCACCCACTAGCTAAATTAGTTGGCATCCACTTGCACCTTAAAGTCAATACATGCCATCTATATCCTAGGAATGATTTATTTCCAATTCTGGGTTTGATCTTGACCACCTTTTGACCATCCAGAATTAGTATACAGGACTTTATAGCAGATTCTGCTTTATTCTGCTTTTTTTGCTTTTCCTACTTTTCTATGGATAAGATAAAAGCTAGTCAACTAGGAAACTGGGAGCTTTTGTTTCCTACCCATTCTCCATTATTTTTTCTCCATTTTCTAGGATTAGCATGTTATTTCCATCTCCTTGACAAATCACTCATGATTTTTCCAACTTGTGAGGTCCTTGATAGATTTTGTAAGTGCTTTATCCACCTATGGGGGTTTGCTATATTTTGGTAAGTCAGCCTTTTTGAGCTTTATG
>LPNX010311139.1:106378-133604 GCA_001517045.1 Pseudotsuga menziesii | reverse complement strand
ATATATATACATATATATATATATATATACATATATATATATATACATACATATATATACATACATATATATACATACATATATATACATATACATATACATATACATATATATATACATATACATATACATATATATGGAATAATAACATGTGCATATAATGTGTATTTTTCTTATTTTGTAGCCTCAAACAAAGCTCATTTGTGGAAATATGGGTGACATATTGGAGATGGTTTGTTGGGTTTAGATAGACATGAAGCTAAAAAATGAAACACTTTTATTGACAAGTTGAAATTGAGTTTCATTTACTTAAAGGAGGAGGAAGATACCTTGGTCTAGTCATGGAAACATACTAGAGATTATACTACAAGCCTTCAATACAAGGCCATGTTCTTAAATGAGGACTAAGAAGTAGAGTAAGTGGTGTATTCCTTTGTGGAAAACCACTACGCCTTTAAAACCAAATTGTTGCAGTGGATGGAACTATATAACAATGTGTTGAATTAGGGTATATTCAAGAAGATATCTTGGCATGGAGCACATTTATCAGGTTTATGTAAATTATTGGAGACATATCTTTGAAAATTTAATTTTTTTTGGTTGGCTAGTCATTTTTTCACTATAAAACCAAATATTTAAAAAACGAAAATAATCACAAGTTGAAATTAACATTGTTTAATATTTCTATATATTATTTATATTATTAAAAATACTTAAAATAATTTTACCTAACATTGTTTAATATTTCTATATATTATTTCTATTATTAAAAATACTTAAAATCATAATATGCCTTAAAATCATTTTACCGCTCAACACCAATATGTCTATACCAATGGTGGTTCTATATGGCCATTTTTATTCATTAATTACACTTGAATTTTGGCATAACCTATAGAATGCAAACACTTTCGCAGACCAAAAATATATACCCAAGATAATACCGGATGCCAATTTGCCAAAATCAGTAAGTGGAGCAAGGAAAAATGCCAAAATTAATAATTAGTAATTGGAGAGCAAGGAAAAATGCCAAAGTCCTTAAAGTCTACAATCATTGGTAATGCAATGGTGTTCTTCAAGGGTAACTATGTACTAAAGCTTTTCCATACAAGATACTAAAATAAGAATTATTCTTCAAACCAAGAACAAACAAAACATTATTTAACTTACTAAAATCCCCTGGTGGCATCTAGAAGGTAGGATCAATTAAGAAATAGAATGGTTAAGTAGTTAGAGGGGCACCGAACAAAAACAAAGTGACTTAATTCGTGCAAGAACCTGACCTGTTGGCTTTTCCAGTGGTTTCTCCAACTCAAGTCCTCGAATAAACTTGCCAACCAAGACCCAGGGGTGAATCTCGCCCATTTTTTGATCATATCCCAGGAAGAACTCATCTTAGCATATCCCACGGACTCATGATTATGGGTAACTTCTCTTATCCTTCTTTCTATCAGTTGAAGTGGGAAAGGGTGCTAGGGAATACCCCTCAAAGAAACTCCCTACATGGTCAAGGGTTTTTATGCAATGAAGTGAAAGCTTCATTCAGTTTCTGGCTCATTGAGGACAATGGCATGGCTGAGGGTTTTCATGAAATGAAGTGAAAGCTTCATTCAATTTCTGGCTTATTGAGGGTAATGACGTGCACATAAGAGGAGCTAAGAATGGATTAGAGAATTTACAAAGCAGGGCAAGAACAAGTTGGGGCCATGGCCACCCAGAATGGAACCCCTTCCTCGTTATACGAATCACAAACCTTTCCTACGGTGTTGAAGACTTGGGCTAAGAGGACCGGATTTAGAAATAATATGTCTGGATCTAAGAAGATGCTTGAAGATGCATCTAAGAAAAGTAAATGGAGTTGGTATTCATGCAAGAAGAGTAAATGGAGTTGGAATTCAGGCAATTCTAAACATGGTGATGAGATTGGTGTCGATGGACAGAAATTGAAACTGTCAAATATTGGTATTGAGCTTCACATTGAGTCTCTACTGCCTCTAGAATGGCAGCAATGTTTAGACCTTCAGGTTGGTTTCCTTCTATGTTTTTACCTATTGTGTTTTTTCTTTTATTTATGGTTTTTTTCGTTGTTGTGGGTGTGGTGGAGATGAAATGCCTCAAATATCCTTGTAAGCATGAATCACTAGCTGTCCAGGCAAACTTGGGAAATTCAATGTGAGAAATAAAACCAACAATTATCTAGGAAAAGGAAGAAGGGAATGAGAGATTTTAATGCTGCCATGCCTATGTTTTCTTGTTGTCATTTCACCTTTGGGGGTAATTGATCACTGCACGGTGTTTTTGTTGATCATTGCAATCCTCAAAGGACGTGGGGATAACATGTTGTTGTTCCTATTCCTCCTGTTGAGGATGCAAGGAAAGTGTTTGACAATATGATTGAATGGAATATGGTTTTGTGGAGCGATATGGTTGCAGGGTATGTTCTGAATGGGAAAGATGAAGAGGCTCTCAAGATGCATTGGCAAGCGTTGATGATGGGGATGAGGCCAGATGATTTTACTTTCTTGATGGTGATTCTGATTTGTGCAAACATCACGGCTTATAATTAGGGTAAGCAAGTTCATATCCTCACCTTAAAATATGGATTTGATTCATATAATTTTGTGGGTATTTCTCTAGTTGCCATGTCTGTGAGCTTGATCCGGCTCGCCAAGTTGATAGCCTGCTCTGGATTTAGTATCAGTGGTAAATTACCCCGTAGTTTCATATTCATTCAATAGCTAGCAGCCTAAGGGGAACCATAGTCATTTTCATATCCTTCAGTTGTAGATCGAGATGCATATATAAATAGGAAGATCCATAGCTTACAGTAAAACCAAGTTCAGGAAAGGACCTCGTGCTTGGATGCCTGGAATATAATAATTTGCATAAATATAGTACTCTTTGTAATTTCTCATGGACAACTGTCCTCCCTGCATGGCATGATGTTGGTGTGGCCACTACAACAATCTTTCTCAAGTTATTCTACAAGTCACCACACACATGCAATAACTGTCCTCCTTGAATTTTCTCGAGATGGTTTAACGTGCACCAGGTTGTCGAATTTTCTAGTTTCCGGTGGCTTGTGTCTAAATTTTCTCTAGTGTCTTTAGACTACAAATTATGCATGTAAGGTTTTTTAATGTCATGTAATATGCTAACAATCATGTTCTACATTTTCAGGTGGTCTATGTGACTAGAGTGCAGGTAAGGGTGTTTACGAGCTAATGGGAACAAGTAGAGTGGAGGTTTATACTTGTCGTGGGTTTTGGGCGAGGGTTGTTGGTTTTACTATCTCAACTCAAAACCTAGTTTTTTTACTTTTCACTTCGATGTTGTTGGGTGGTTATGGTCTTTGTTAGCCGAGATCAGCTCTAAAGGCTCTCTTGGCCTATGATCCATACTGTGTCTTTGTAACACGGACATAAATTCACTAGTACATTCAAAATGTTTATAAAACTGAAGCTAATCCTGTAAATTGTGGCTGTGAATGGAGTACCATGAGGGCTCTTGTTACTTAAATTTTTTTCTTCCATACATTATTCGAGGAAAGGAGTACAAAATGCTCAACAATCCTTTGAAGGTAAAAATTTGTGGATATTCATTTCTCAAATTATTAAAGTGTTTAGTGGTATTCTATTTGCATTCAACTTGGGAGTTATTGCTTATGTTGGTTATTGATTCCGTAGGATGCTTGAATCCAGTCTTTTCATTAGAGGGAAACAAAAGCCATGAAATGTTGGCTAGGTAAATTTTCTTTTTGACCACTAGTTCATTAGTTTAACACTTCGACTATTTAGGTAACTTTTCTTTTTGACCACTATTCAGTTATTTTAATGCTTCGACTATTTAGAATTTATTTAAAGTTGTTTGTTTAATTGTATTGAATCTCGATGATATGGGCACCGAGAGGATTTATTGGCAACTTTTCATGACCAATTTGGGACTATTTTCACCAATCTACACTGGTAGGATTAATAATCAACACTAGTATATGCGACTATTACTATTGGAATTCAAACTCCACCTTGAATAGGTTCTTCCTTTAACTAGGTGTATTTTCTGGTTGTGTTGCTGCTACGAGGGTTCTCTACATTTTCCTTTGCTAGTGATGGGTGATCAATTGGATTTGGAACGCTTTCCCCATATCCCAAAGCTCTAATCCATATCCTGTCTACCTCCCCTTTGTGGACTATTCATGGATTGGCACCTCCCTCCATGGCCTGCGATTCTCCCCTATGCGGATAGAATTGTTGAAGGAAGGTAATAACCTATGAGCGCATAATAGCTAGCTTTCTTTTCTTTCATGTGAACCAACCAACTGTTGAATTCGGTTGACTACAGGCTATTGGGTTTCTATGCATTATGTTGGTTCTACTTAATTTTTTTTAATTTTCTATGCAAACATTTTTTTTAGTAGAAACCCAACTCATCATCTATGAACAATCATTTTCAGGTTTCTTTCTTTTTACAAGAGCAAACACATGAGAGTAAAGAGAACAAACATCTAATGTTGGACTCATGTGGAGCAATAACTACACTAAACAGAGCCACTTTCGCTATCGTACCATCAACAAGGCCTTGATCAGCTTGGAGATTGTCTATATCCATATCAAGATCCTTTACCAATATGGTTAGGGGATCTCAGAGCTAAGAATTATTCCCATGAACTGCAGCTCTCTACCACTTCGATCAGCTGGTGTTCTATAATCACATGACAAGAACATGCACCTGCATTATGTCCTGCTTGTTGTTATGAGAAATTGAAAGATTTTTTTTTGTGAAATCATTGATTGATGGATCGCCTCCTCTTATTCACATGATATCGAGACACGATGAATTTGACTAATGTCCATCTATTTCCCTACAAAAAAACTCAAGTAATACACTAACATACGGGGTAGCTTCTTGGACTAATAGGCACAATGGTTACATTTTCAGAGTTATAGCTATGAGATATGTTGCATCTTACCAATAGAGCAATGCAGGTAAGCAATCTCATCACAAAGAAACTGACACTCGTCACAAAGAAACTATGCCACTATAGGCATAGACTTGCCACCTCACGATATTGTCTTGTATGGTGAAACTAATAGGTCACTGGAATCATTTAATTATTGGTACAAAATAAACTTGGTTAACAGAGAGTGGATTCGAAATGGGATCTTTCATAGATTTTTCCATGAGTGCTCTTGCTTGCTCAAGTGTCTTCGCTCATGCCACTGGTATAAAATGCATTTGCCTATTATGTTACTGGTACTCACACAGTCTTGGAAGTTTATGAGAGTAATAAACAATTGGATTATGAGCTCTACCTTCGCACTCGATGCCTTCGCTGCGCTAGCGCCCTGCCCATATATAGATCCAATTGACTAAGTAAAATCAACATCAAAGGAATAGGTGTAGATGGCAGGTGCATAGGATGCTTCTTGTTTATTGTAATGCACCTATTGTTTGTGTTCCTCTTGTATTATGTATTGCAACAGTAAGTAATTTGTCATTGTTAGACATGAATTCTATATGTTGCATTGCGAGGAAAGGATGCCACTTAAATTTGTAATTTATACGAGGATATGCTATTTTTTAGGCTCATATCAAAGAGCTCGAGGAGGAGATTAAATTGCTTCGGAACTTATCCCATCCAAACATAGTGGTATGAGATCTTCTACTCATGGATATTTTTCAATTTTTTTTAGCACATCACTCCTTTACTTGTTGTTGTGGTGCCTACTTACACTCCTACACTGCTCTTGTAGTGATATCTGGGAACTGCTAGAGAAGAGGAAGCTTTGAATATCCTCTCGGAGTTTGTTCCTGGTGGATCTATTTCCTCTCTTATTGGCAAATTTGGTTCTTTCAGAGAGACGGTGAGAGTTTTTGTTTGGGCAATAGAAATTTTAATTGGAAACATGGTTTATTCAAGATATAATACTTATTTAAATATCTTGATTAGGTTATTAGAATGTACACAAAACAACTTCTCCAGGGCCTTGAATATCTCCCTAAGAATGGTATCATGCACAAAGATATCAAGTGTAACACCCCGGTTTTGACCCCGTTGCATTAGATGTATATGATATATATATTGTAAATAATCATGGTGTGGAGCTAAAGGCCAAGGCCCCACCATTGATTATGTATGCTATGTTTCGAGTTGAAATTGTCACCGATGGTATATCGGGGCATGCGGCATACATATCAAGTTTTGTCATCATGTAAATATACATCTTTAATTAAATGAACCCAACCAGCTATGCTCACTGCAACCATAATGAAAAGGGCATGATTTTCCCAAGGATAAGGGTGGGAATTGTTAAACCATGAACCATTGGAAAAAAAACCCATGTGTCACCTTCCCTTGTCTTACCCAACTACCACCATTAAAAACTGTTGTTGTTAGTTGGGGTAGTTATGGCTGGGAGTGGAGTGTGGTAGGACTGTCAGTCCTTGCCCACACGCACACTCCACCAGCAGGTTGACCCCACTTTGGCAAGCAAAAAATGACCACCGCCATCACTCGAGGGGACTCCCCATTCTCACTACTACGCCATTCTCTCAATTGCCTGTTCATCCTCACGCAGGGACGGTAGTCTGTTCATTCTCACGCACAGGCATCTTTTCTGTTTGATCTCACGCAGCCAGGAGGGGAGCCGTTTCTCAGTTGTCATTCACGTCCTTCCACAGAGTGGAATCTGGTGTGTTTTCCCTCTGTATTTCTGGGGTCTGGTGTAAAGATTTCCTCACGCACAAGTTGAGAGTTTGTATATTCCTCCCCAGTGTGGTCTGTGTAAGTTCTTCTCGGTGGTTTCATTGTCCAAGAGGGACTGTTGTTTTCCCCACGTTGTGAGCTGTGTTGTTGATACGTTTGGAGACTGCTGTAAGTTGCTTGGGAGTCATTTTGGCCACGATAGGGTGAAGAACAACTCAGGAATCATTTTCCCTGTCTAAGTTGTAACTGTTGATTGATTGCATGCGTGCAATGGTTGGTCTTCGAATTGTGTTAGGAGCAGGGATGGGGGCTTGGGTTGCTTGATAAACCTGGTGTGTTTGGAAACCACACAGACAGAGCTAAAGGGTTGGCTTTCTTCTCCACAACCCTTGAATAGCACTGGAAGGGAAGTCAGGGCTTGAGGGACTGTGTAGCAGAGAAGGGACTGATTCCTTGTGTTGGGTGCGTGTGGGTGTCTTAGAAGTCAGGCTAGTTCTGGTGTAGATGTTCCTAGCTCTGTAATAGGCTCACCAGCTTAGCATTTAGCCTTTCCCAGCTCCTTGATGGCCTGATAAACCAACTATGCTGGCTTGGCTGTGTTTTGTGTATCCTTAGCTAGGTGTAAGCCCGCTTGTTCCTTATTCCTTGGAGAATCATGCCCAGCTCAGGGGTGGCAGCGTTGCTGAGAGATTAAGGAGCACGCTGGCCTATGGTTGGGTGGAATGTTGCAGCGACGTAGCTGGTTACGGAACGAGCTCTTTATAAGATAAGTAATCTTGTCTATTTTACTTCTGCAATCCTATTTACTGTTAATGATTATGATGAACATGTTGAATGGCTGTACGAACGTAGGTTTGCTTCCGTTGTATGATAAATATTCATGTAGGCATGTTCTAGTTCAAAGCATTTTGTTTCAGCACTTCAACATTTTATGAATGTACATGTTCATGGGGCTCTTAGCTCGGATGGTTAACGCCATGGTAGCGTCCTCTTCACCGGTCGGAGGGTCGGGGATGTTACAGTGTGGTATCATAGCTTGCAGGTTGCAGCATGGGCCTCTATGGGCCATGAAAGACCAGTTAGCAGAGGCATGTTGCCTTCTACCCAGGAAGAAATCAGTGAATGACTAGAAAATTCACAAATTTGCCTAAGTGTTTGAACTATCAGTTCATCGGAACACTTAGTGGGAAGGACTTCCGATGTAGCGGAGAGCTAGGCGGAAGCACACCGACGGAGGACAGTTGGAAGAAAATTGTGAAAATTTTTCTAAGTTTTCATCGGCCGTCGGTGGAACTTAGTGGATGTGGGAGCCGCAGCTTCGGCAAAGATCAGTCGAAGACCGCCGAAACATCGGCTCGATGAAGTGGAAGAAACGCTCGATATTGATTTTCAGCACCAACGAATGTTTGTTGTTTAGACCGTCGATGGACGTTGGCAGAAAATAGTTGATCAAGCGCCCGCCGTTGTGGATGGCTAGACAACTATGCGTCCGACGGGTAAGACCTCTGACCGTCGACGCTGTAAAGAAAGAAATTTTAAAAAAAATTCTAAGGCTTGAAATCATCAGCTATCGGAAGAAGATAGTGCTTCGTGCGTCCGCCGTTGCGGAAGCCTAGAGCACTGGTCTTCCGATGGGGAGAAGCTCCGACTGCCGATGCCGGTCAAAATTAGTTCACCGATTAGAAAGCATTAGTATACTGGGCCTTCGATTGGAAGAAGATCAAAGATGATGAGCCACTATTGCGGCTGCTGAATGAACTAACCCCTCGATGCTTTAGTCTTCTACTCGCCGATGTCGAGGTGTTAGTGGATTATGGAGCCGACAGAGTCCGCGGAAGATAGAGAAAGTTTTTTCCGACAGAAGAAAAAAATTTCAAAAATTGTCTAAGTGTTGAGGCCATCAGTGATCAGCAACGGTTATCTCTTTGGATCAACGGAAGCTAGTGGATTGAACATCCGCCGTTGCGGCTAGCTAGTAAACTATCCTTCTAACAGATAGAGGCTTCAACCACCGACGCCACAGTGATTAGTACTTCCGCCAGCCGATGAGAAGAAAATTTGAAAATTTTGTTTAAGTATAAGGTCGTCAGAACGTTCTTGAGGATTGGATCGTCGATCGAGTATGTTAAAGGTTTGAGAATCCACCGTTGCAGCTGCTTAGTCAACTATCTCACCGACGAACTTGTCCCCCAGTCGCTGATGCCGAAGCAGAAATGAACCGTAACCCCGGGCGGCCGCGACAAACAGTGGATGACCAACGATGGATAGGGGAAGTTTTCGCCAATAGGCAAGAAAAGGATCGGCAAAAAATAGTTGATTGGTTTGCCGCCGTTGCAGACGCCTATAGGACTGAGAGTCCGATGCCACAGTGGGATGACGTTCCGACCACCGACAAAACTATGATCCACGAAAATTATAAGGGGATTGTTGGTCGCCATTACGGAATGATAGACCACTGCAGGCCCGATACGCGGAAGGAATTAGAAAAGCAACTCGCCGATCGAAAGTCTAGATGTTTACCTACGAAAACGGTAGGAAGATCACTTTCCACCATTGCGGCTGCAAAAAGGACTATGCACCCAATGCACAGTGGTTTTGCTCACCGATGCAGATCAGAAATCTAGTTGTTTTTACCACCATAGAATAGGAAAAATAGCTGGGAAGAAATTTCAGTAGACTGTCCGCGGTCACAGAGCTGAATATGAAATGGAGAAAATTCTGTGTTTTGGCATAATTGTTGTTTTATAAAATTTCCAGAAGAAAAGGTAAGTAGTTTTAATTTATGATTAATGTTATGCATCTAACAGTTTGCTACTAACACATTTGCAAAACTTTAGATAACTACCAAGAGCAGTACTCCAGAGAGAACAGTGTGGTAAAGCCAGAGGTGGTTCAGTCATGAGAACCCATCATGGGTATGATGCTTGGGATTCTTACGAGCGAGCAGAAGATGCCATGGGAGAAAATTTCCGTAATGGGAATGATGACATAGAGTCTAATGGAAGGAGATTCCAGGGGACACCGTCCGAGGTTGCAGCCACCATGAGAAGCTTGATCAAAGCCCAGGAAGAGCAACATCAGTTGAATGCTGCAATGTTGCAGAGTTTGACAGACTTGCAAAGAAAGATAGACTCTGGACGAGGTACATCAAGACCAGAAGGGAATAAGAGCAGTACTAGGAGAAGGAGAAGGACTTCTAGTGGACCATCTAATTCTGAAGAATCCAGCGAGGATTCCAGTTCTTCTTCTCATAAAAGAAAAAGAAAGAGACACCATAGGGATCGCTCTCGGGATGAATTTAAGAAAGCTAAACCTCCTACATTTGATGGTGAGGTAAAGACTGGACAAGAGGCTGAAGCTTGGCTTCTTGGAATAAAGAATCTACTTTCAGGTGCATGACTATGCGGGAAACATGAAGGCAAGAGTTGCCATATTCAATCTGAATGGAAGAGCATCCATTTGGTGGGAAGACTTCAAGCAAGTAAAGAGGATCAGTGAAAGGAGACTTAAGTGGAAACAGTTCAAGAAGTAATTCAAGCAGAAATACCTCTCTGACAAGTATTATGATGACAAGATTAAGGAGTTCCATGAGCTGATATTGGAACAGCGGACCATGGAATAATATGCAAATAATTTTTTGGAGTTGTTTAGGTATGTCCAGTACATCAGAGATGAAAAAGTGAAGGTCCAACGTTTTCTGAGTGGATTACCTCAGTCTTACAAAGATAGAATTGAGTTTTATGAACCTAGAACTCTTGAATAAGCAATAAGGAAGGATAAGTATTGCTATGAGGAAAGCAAAGGTAAGCCGAATTACCATAAGGCATGGAAGGACAAGAAGAATGAGAAGTTTGACCAAAGAAAGAAAGGTTTCAAACCTTCTAACTTCAGGAATCAGCAGAAGCAGCCATCCCAAGCTGCGAGTAAGCCAGTTGGAGTGACAGGAGAAAAACCTAAAGATCCACAACAGAATAGAGGACCACTTCAATGTTGGAAATGTGGAGGACCCCACATGCCCAAAAATTGTCCACTCGAGAATGAGAGTGCAAGGCCAGCTTATAACATTCAAGAAGTAGAAATAGTGGGTCAAGTAGCAAGGGCAGTCCCTAGGATTTATGCAGCACTGGAGGACCGCCAAGCAGATCACCAGTCAACTGTGGTTGAAGTAGCAGGTAAGATTGTTGAGCAATCTGTTTCTATTTTGATTGACCCTGGTTCTACTCACAGTTACATTACTCCTAGAGTAGTGGAGATTTGTGATTTTAAGAAGGTAAAGCATAGAAAATCTTGGTTAGTTCATCTAGCCACTGGAACTAAGAGAAAAGTCAGTGAAATGTCCATTGGTCATGGATGGATTGGTCACTTGTGTAGATCTGAATGTTCTACCACTTGGTTCCTATGATGTTCTCATTGGAATGGTTTGGTTAGAAGCTCACCGGGTAAAGCTTGACTGTTATAATAAGACTTTTGAATGCATGAATGAAGAAGGGAACCTAGTAGTTGTGAAAGGTATTCCAAAGGTGACTTCAATAAGGCATGTTTCAGCAATGCAATTAAAGAATTTCTGTAGGAAGGGTTGCCAGTTGTATGCAGCTCATATTTTGGAGACATCAGGAGATGAAACTCCTAGGTTGGAGGACTATCAGGTGTTACAGGAATTCAAGGATGTGTTTCTTGATGAGATTCCAGGGCTTCCTCCAAAGAGGGACATTGACTTCACTATTGAACTTGTTCCAGGAGCAGCTCCAGTGTCCAAAGCACCCTACAGGATGAGCACACCGAAGATGCTAGAATTGAATATGCAACTACAAGAGTTGTTGGAAAAGAAGTATATCCGGACGAGTGTGTCTCCTTGGGGAGCACTGGTTCTGTTTGTAAAGAAGAAAGATGGTACACTCAAGTTGTGTATTGATTACAGACAATTGAACAAGGTTACTGTGAAGAATAAATATCCTTTGCCTAGGATTGATGACCTCTTTGATCAAATGAGAGGAGAAAAGGTATTTTCCAAGATTGACTTGAGGTCTGGTTACCATCAGGTGAGAATCAAGGATGAAGACATTCATAAGATAGCCTTCAGGACAAGGTATGGACATTATGAGTTTGTAGTGGTGCCATTTGGCCTCACAAATGCACCAGCTACATTTATGTGCCTTATGAATAGTGTCTTCAACAGGTATTTGGACAAGTTTGTTCTTGTTTTCCTTGATGACATTCTTGTTTATTCTAAGACTGAGAAAGAGCATGAAGAGCATTTGAGTTTGACATTGCAATTGCTTAGGGAGCACCAGTTGTATGTAAAACTAAGCAAGTGTGACTTCTATAGAGATAGAATTCAGTACTTGTGTCACATTATCTCAAAGGAGAGTATATCTGTGGACCCTGAAAAGATTGAAGCCATTATGAATTGGCCTACTCCAAGAAATGTGACGGATGTAAGATCTTTTATGGGACTTGCAAGATACTACAGGAGGTTCATTGAGGGATTCTCCAAAATTGCACATGCCATCACTTCTTTGCAAAAGAAGGGGGTGAAGTTTGAATGGACATCGAGGTGTGAAGAAAGCTTCCAGCAGTTGAAGAGGATTCTCACCAGTGCACCAGTATTGAAAGTTGTTGATCCAGAGAAAAATTTTGTGGTGTGTACCGATGCATGCGGACAAGGGCTTGGAGGAGTCCTTATGTAGGAAAACCACATGATATGTTATGAGTCAAGAAAGCTGAAGGAACATGAGAATAACTATGCCACTCATGATCTAGAGCTTGCAACCATAGTACATGCTCTCAAGATGTGGAGACATTACTTGATGGGCAGGAGATTTGAGCTCAGAATAGACCATTGTGGTCTGAAGTATTTGTTTGATCAGCCTACTTTGAATGCTAGACAAGCGAGATGGCTGGAATTTTTATGTGAATTTGATTTTGAGATCAAGAACATAAAAGGGAAAGAAAACAAGGTAGCTGATGCACTCAACAGGAAGATGCAAGAAATACATGTGGCATCTCTTAGCATTTTCCAATCAGATTTGAAGCAGCAGATTGTTAGTCATGCTACTGGAGATGAATTGTATGAGCAGGTAAAAGACAAATTGCAATAGCAAAGTATTGAGAAGAGGTATGAGGGATATAAATTAGAAGAAGATGGACTTCTCACTTATAAAGGTAGAATTTATATTCCAGATGTAGCAGGTTTGAGGAGAGCTGTTATGGATGAAATCCATCAAACTCCATATTCTGGTCACCCGAGATATCATAAGACAATTGCTACAGCTAGAAAGCAGTACTTTTGGCCTGGAATGAAAAGGAATATGGCTGAGTTCATTTCAAGGTGTATGAAATGTCAACAGGTAAAGGTTGAGCATCAACACCCTGCAGGTTTGTTGCAGCCTTTTCTAGTTCCGGAATGGAAATGGGAAGTTATTTCCATGGATTTTATTACAGGATTGTCGATGACTTGGAGACAACATGATTCCATCATGTTTGTGGTGGACAAGTTGACAAAGGCAGCGCATTTTATACCGGTTAAGTCTACTCATAAAACACATGACATTGCAAAGATCTTCATGAAGGAGATTTTCAAATTGCATGGATTTCCTTAGGCAATAGTCTCTGACAGAGATGTCAAGTTTACTTCCAACTTTTGGAAGGGGTTGTTTGCATATTTGGGCACAAAGCTAAACTTCAGCACTGCATACCATCCTCAGACGGATGGGCAGACAGAGAGAGTTAATCAGGTGCTTGAAGACATGCTTCGCATGTACGTAATGGACAAACCAACCAAGTGGGAAGATTACTTACACTTGGTAGAGATTGCTTATAACAATGGACAACAGACATCCTTGGGGATGATTCCATATGAAGCTTTGTATGGGAGAAGGTGTAGGACACCTGTGACTTGGGATAATCTAGTGAACAGGATTGTGCTTGGACCAGAATTGCTCATGGAAATGGAGCAAGAGGTTGTAAAGATCAGGCAGAATCTAAAAGCAGCACAGGACAGACAGAAAAGCTATGTAGATAAGCATAGAGTGAACAGGGAGTTCAGTGTTGGGGATCATGTTTACCTTAGAGTGAGGGCAAAGAAAAGTTCCTTGAAACTTGGAAATTGTGCCAAGTTGTCACCAAGATATTGTGGGCCATTTGAAGTGCTTGAAAGAGTAGGGCCAGTTGCATATAGACTTGCATTGCCTGCTAGCACTAGAGCTCATAATGTTTTTCATGTTTCTTTGCTTAAGAGATATGTACATGATCCTAACCATGTGATAAATTGGGATGTGATTCAGGTGGAACCCGAGGGAGAGTTCTGAATCGAGCCAATGCACATCCTCGACAGGAAGGTCACAATGCTCCGGAACCGGGCCATAGGGAAGGTAAAGGTGCAATGGGAGCACTACGGACCTGAAGAGGCTACGTGGGAGCTAGAGGATGCCATGCGATTGGCACATCCATTTTTGTTCAATTCTACGGAACACTGAGGCGGTACCGATGTATCATTTTGTTCAAATTTTGTAAATCACTGAGGACAGTGCTATTGAAGGGGGAGGGGAATGTAACACCCCAGTTTTGACCCCATTGCATTAGATGTATATGATGTATATATTGTAAATAATCATAGTGTGGAGCTAAAGGCCAAGGCCCCACCATTGATTGGTTATGCTATGTTTCGGGTTGAAATTGTCACCGATGGTATATCGGGGCATGCAGCATACATATCAAGTTTTGTCATCATGTAAATATACATCTTTAATTAAATGAACCCAACCAGCTATGCTCACTACAACCATAATGAAAAGGGCATGATTTTCCCAAGGATAAGGGGGGGAATTGTTAAACCATGAACCAATGGAAAAAAAAGCCATGTGTCACCTTCCCTTGTCTTACCCAACTACCACCATTAAAAACTGTTGTTGTTAGTTGGGGCAGTTATGGCTGGGAGTGGAGTGTGGCAGGACTGTCAGTCCTTTCCCACATGCACACTCCATCAGCAGGTTGACCCCACGTTGGCAAGCAAAAAATGACCACCGCCATCACTCGAGGGGACTCCCCATTCTCACTACTATGCCATTCTCTCCATTGCATGTTTATCCTCACGCAGGGACAGTAGTCTGTTCATTCTCACGCACAGGCATCTTTTCTGTTTGATCTCACATAGCCAGGAGGGGAGCCGTTTCTCGGTTGTCATTCACGTCCTTCCACAGAGTGGAATCTGGTGTGTTTTCCCTCTGTATTTCTGGGGTCTGGTGTAAAAATTTCCTCACGCACAGGTTGAGAGTCTGTATCTTACTCCCCAGTGTGGTCTGTGTAAGTTCTTCCTAGTGGTTTCATTATCCAAGAGGGACTGTTGTTTTCCCCACGTTGTGAGTTGTGTCGTTGATACGTTTGGATACTGTTGTAAGTTGCTTGGGAGTCGTTTTGGCCACGATAGGGCCAAGAACGACTCAAGAATCGTTTTCCCTGTCTAAGTTGTAACTACTGATTGATTGCATGCGTGCAATGGTTGGTATTCGGACTGTGTTAGGAGCAGCGATGGGGGCTTGGGTTGCTTGATAAACTTGGTGTGTTTGGAAACCACACAGACAGAGCTAGAGGGTTGACTTTCTTCTCCACAACCCTTGAATAGCACTGGAAGGGAAGTCAGGGCCTAAGGTACTGTGTAGCAGAGAAGGGACTGATTCCTTGTGTTGGGTGTGTGTGGGTGTCTTAGAAGTCAGGCTAGTTCTGGTGCAGGTGTTCCTAGCTCTGTAATGGGCTCACCAGCTTAGAATTTAGCATTTCTTAGCTCCTTGATGGCCTGATAAACCAACTGTGTTGGCTTGGCTATGTTTTGTGTATCCTTGGCTGTGTAAGCCTGCTTGTTCCTTATTCCTTGGAGAATCATGCCCAGCTCGGGGGTGGCAGCGTTGCTGAGAGATTAAGGATCATGCTGGCCTATGGTTGGGTGGAACGTTGCAGCGACGTAGCTGGTTGCGGAACGAGCTCTTTATAAGATAACTAATCTTGTCTGTTTTACTTCTGCAATCCTATTTATTGTTAATGATTATGATGAACATGTTGAATGCTTGTACGAACGTAGGTTTGCTTCTGTTGTATGATAAATAATCATGTAGGCATGTTCTAGTTCAAAGCATTTTGTTTCAGCACTTTAGCATTTTATGAATGTACATGTTCATGGGGCTCTTAGCCCAGATGGTTAATGCCATGGTAGCGTCCTCTTCGCCGGTCAAAGGGTTGGGGACGTTACATTAAGGTAATAGATTCAATTTATAATCATTTCAAATTTGATATCACAAGGTGAAACGAGTAAGAAGCAACATAAAGAAATAGTTCTTTTGAGAGCACCTAGATTAAGCATTCTATCTGGACTCTGAGAAAAGCACTTGATGGGTAATATTATTCTATAAGAGAGCACTTGGGAGAAGAATATGGTGGTGGCAATGTTTAGTTGAACATCATTGGCTGACTCAATTTGTCACCCATTGTATGCTAGCTTGCGTTGAATTTTATATAATGTTAGATTTTGAAAATGTTTTTGTACAACAGAATTTGATAATTGAAGAAAGTAACTCTTGATTTATTGGATGCTGTGTGTTGACATGATTATTAGAATTTACATTTGTTGAGGTAGGTATGCATGTAGAAACTTAGTTATTTTCAGTTGTAGAACTATATATAAGAAATAAATATTTAAATTTCATAAATGTGACAGTGAGTGATAACATGGTTTTTGAGTTGCAGGGGGAAAATATTCTTGTGGACAATGTTGTATTAAGTTAGCATACTTTGGTGCATCCAAGCAAGTGGTTGAGTTGCAGGTATTGAACCACACAAGACTTTTGTATGCCCAAGTTTCTTTCCTTGTATTAGTCATGAATTTTATTGACTTTGCTTCTAAATGTGTAGGCAGCAGTCTCTGGTGCAAAGTCAATGAAGGGAACAACATATTGGATGGCACCTGAAGTCATTCATCAAACTGGACATGGCTTGTATGTGTTGTATTTCCTTTATAGTCCTACGTAGGATTTTGATATGGTTTTCTATAATTGATCTGGTAAATCTCCAAGTGAGAATAAGATTGAATAATCTGGTTTTCATCGATAATAGTGGTAGAGTTGAGTCACATACTTCAGGTTAATGGCCTTTTTATATCATTTTCCTATATTCTCTTGAACATTCACGTCTGCATACTGAAAGGATATCAATCTCCTTACCTAATATCAAACTGGACATGGCTTGTATTTCCTTTACAGTCCTATGTAGGATTTTGATATGGTTTTCTATAACTGATCTGGTAAATCTCCAAGTGAGAATAAGACTGAATAATTGAATGGTTAACCCACATATACATAGGCCCGTCTAAAGCCGCTTTTTTCTTGAAGGATCAAGAATATATGACTAGCTTGAAGCTGTTGAACATGGAGTTTCTTGTGTGTCTAGGCATTAGTGTAATTCAAAAATCAAATGTGTCTATCTCATAAAAGTTGACTGTCCTTATCCACTTGAATTAATTGATGAGCTTCTTCATCAATTTCATCATCCCCTTCTTCATCCTCCTCATAAATATACTCATCATCAAACTAGGAGGATACAATCCACTTTCATTTTCATCATTGGTTTCTCCTGACAACACCATGAGGCCAAGGAAGGCCATATGCAATACAAAAACCACATTCTCAAATTCAAAGAATAGGAAAAATGAATTGCAGTAAGCATATCTTCAATTTCCCCACACAAGCTGTCCCATATTGGAAAACAAGTTGAAACAAACTGTCCACAAAGAAATTTGAGCTTAAATTTGTATAAAACAGCTGCTACAAACACTTTCTCAAATTTGCATCCATTGTTGAAGTAAATTATGTCCACAAAGAAGTATGAGCAGCAGACCTTAATGAATATTATGGTCACTAATATTGATAGAATACTCCACACTAGCAGACTTATGGAATACACCACACTAGCAGATAGAATACTCCACACTAGAATACTCCAAACTGAAGATTATGGTCAGTAATATTGATAGAAGACTTCTTTCCAAAACCTTAATATATGTCATCCACCAAGTCGATTTTCTACCATCTGCAGACCTCATACTTGTGAGTAAATCATGTAACACTTTTGCTCTTACATTTTGAAGTTAACAAGTACTCTTAGATATGGTATTGGAAGCAATTTTTCCATTTCCAAGTTTTTATTCTACAGTTGTCATACTCTCTATATATATTATAGAATTTCTACATCCTGTGTCCCTTCTTCAATTTCCAAATGGTACAAAAGATGATGGAAAATAATTTGAGATTTCTCATTCCTTCTTTGCCATGTGATGCAAAATGGAAAGATTACACAAGCTAGAAAGTATGATGAGATTTTACTGCAAGTAGGTATAGGTTTTGAAGCCTTGGTGAGTGTGCATAATCAAGCCTTGGACAGTATTGTTACAGTAGATAATTTATCGGCCAAACGGCTCCTCAGATAAGTGATGGGAATCCCATGGGACATTCCGATGAAAAATCTTCTGACCAAGTAAATACTAGAGTCAAAACTTTACATATTCAGAACAGTAAAAAACAAATGCACAATGCAATACAACAGGAACCTAATGGGGATACACAGTCTAGATAGTTACAACTTACACAAGATGAGGAGAGAGAATCAAGAAGTGTTAACAAAAAGGTTTATTGGTCTTACTTAACAGGAATATATGCTGGTGGCTTGGTTCCAATTATGTTGCTGTCACGGTCAATTTTTCAGGTGCTACAAGTTGGAAGAAACTATTGGATGGCATGGGCATGTCCTCCCATGCTAGATAAGGAGCCTACAATTAGTATCGGTTTCCTCATTCTAGTGTATTGTCAATAGGATGCTCATTGTGTGTGTTGGTCCGAGCATTAGTGGTAGCAGTATTGGGCCTTTTGACATCTCAAAAACTCTTTTTGGGCATGCTCCATAGTATTTTCAATACCCCCATGTCCTTCTTTGATATGACACCAATAGGTCGGATCTTGAACATGGTTTGTGATGCTTTCTCAATTTGTGAGTTCATTGAGTCATTTGGTTACATAGAAAATTAATAAGCAAACATGAGTATGGGTTGCTTTCCACTAGCAGATAAATTACGATAAGTTTGATTACAGATTGATAAATTATCAAATTGAATCTCATTAGTAAAGATAATTTTTTCCCTTGTTTAAAATACCTTGGGAGATTCTTTAAAGAAACATGAATTTTCCTTGATTGACCATAGCGGAATATAAACAACTAATTCCACTCAAGCAATATCATCAACCATTGCTAAGTAGCTATACCCGTAACCATTGTTTTTAATTGTATGAAATAGGTATCAACACACCAAAGCATCTTGGATTTAGAAATTACATTGAGATTAGGTTGGTTTGCCTTTTCAGTAATACAACTCTTGGGGACTTTGGTAGTTATGTCGCAGGCAGCATGGCAGGTATTTGTTATATTTGTACCTGTAACTGCCATTTGCATATGCTATCAGGTGAGTGCTTCATCTTTCTCTAGATTACAAACACATTGGCACACCCCCCCCACCCCACACACACAAAATTACATAATAGGCATGCCAATTTTGATAATAAAAAATCTAGTTATTTAACTAGTCCTATCTCAAGATGATGTGCACTACGTAAGAAAAGTATGACACAAGACAAGGACTGACACACTTATATGAAAATAAATTTCAAAGAATGAAATGCTTACAACTATGTTATAACAATTGCACATCAATAGTATGTTTAGTCATTTTACTTGTGATTACAAATAACGCTTGTTGATTCAATAAAACTGAGTTGATGGAAGATTGATCAAGAAAAAGCATTCAACAATATGTTAGGCATAAGTCAATAAATGTGTTGCAGGAGTTTTTCTATTTTCCTTCTAGCTCAAATGAAACAGTGCTAGAGAAATTTCCTAGAGAATTGCATTCTCATTGTTAGTTTTTACAAATATTGTCCAATTAAATATTAGTCCTTTCCACTTTGGTTGGTGAGTTATGATGATGTTTTATGGAGTTGTTCAATGTATTGGTTGACGAGAAATTATTGACTAAAAAAAGAACTCATCAACCAATACATTGAACAACTCCATAAAACATCATCGTAACTCACCAACCAAAGTGGAAAGGACTGATATTTAATTGGACAATATTTGTAAAAATTAACAATGAGAATGCAATGCCAACTAAAGCCAAAGAACACTAATTTTTATTAAATTTATGATATGATATTCTTCGTAACTTACAGGATTTGGGATGAGTGGATAGCCCTTTCAATGTGTTGCCTTGAGTTGTGGATGCAATGTGTTGACTAATGAAACCAAAAAGAACAACCAATGTGACTCCTGGATTGAGAAAACCCCTTCACAACAGTAGATTAATTTTGTATTAGACGTTGCCTTCAGATGGCTATAACAGTAGGTTAATGTGTCCAATAAGCAAATTTATGGCTGAGATAACATATCTGATGTCTCTGTGCTTAAGCCGCTCCTTGGTTGACTGTAAAAATCATTGCTTAGTGTCAATGACTCCCCAAGAGGAGTCCCATGACTTCTTCTTGTAGCTTCCCTTTCGCTTCAGCTCTGGTTAACAGTATTTATGCCTAGACTATCTCTTCTTGTATATTGTAGAATATGGTGCCTCTTCCCTTGGTGAAATGCGCCCTCTCTATCAACAGAGATCTCCCATATATATATGTGCACACTTCTTCAAATTGGCCACTATGACTACAAATACACAGTGTTCCCTCTCACAAGAAGAATACTAAACCCTCTGCAAACTCCCACAAATTCTCAAATATGAAGATAAAAATGCAATCACATACCTCCACAATGAAAAACACTGAGAGATCTGAGTGATTCTACCAAGTTTTTCCCAAATTTCTAGCAAGTTGTTCCTATAATTCTAGCAAGTGGCATTTTAAGTAGTCCATGAACAACTCCTAGCAGCATGCAGGGGTGATTAAGCATAGAAAATGATGTATTAAAGGGAAATAATTATTGCAAGCTTTGTCTACGCAACTAATAATATTGAAAATTTTTTACCTGCTTTGTGGATAAATAGAACACTTTGTTGGGGAACTCTAATCTGTATTTTCTTGTCTTAACCATGGTCAAAGGAAAGGACAATCTACTTTGCTCAATACTGTCTTTGGATAGAATCAGTTACCTTACGTAACTATTTCATGCCAGTGTGTAATGTTTCAATAGCTGCTGTAGAAAAAATCAGCAGACTCGTATTTGATGCCAAATTTCTTCAAAAACATTGCAGGCAGAGAAAAAAATTTGATTTTAAAGTGACTTTTCGGGGCTCATCTTGCTTAGCTTGGCTTAATCCATAGAGCTTACTAATGGTTTGTCAGGCCTTAGTTTATTATCTGATGGAACAACTTCCATTGGCGAGCAAAAACATGGTAAGTCACAAAAAGAGCATGAAATTACTGAATCTCAAAATTAATGAATCATGCCTGAACACTGTGCAAATGTTGGTATTTATGGAAGAAATATATTTTTATAACTTCAAAAATTATGTGATGAAAACAAAAGTTTGGAAATGTCCAAGGGATGCATGGGCCATTTCAGAAAGAAAAAAAAGTATGGCAGTTAAAATTTGAGAACTATATGTAAGTTTTTTAGGGTGAGAATCTTCAGGTATTGAAATATTGAACTTGATAATGGCTTGATGGTGGCAACTGTCCTTTCTAGAACTAGCCATTCCAACATTAAGACAACAGAAAAATTTGACACAAGGAAAATGAAACCAGACATAAAAATTTCTGCAGTCTCTTGGTTAGGAGAAAAGATAATTGATGTGGCACATTAAGGGTATGTTGAAGTAATTGGCCTTGATTCCTTTGTCAGACCAATTTAACTCTTAAGCAAACATTCAGTCTAACATAATAATTCCATGAGGGATGCACGTTATATTGTAATTGTCTAATGAACAGTGAGTCTTCTGTCTTCGACAAGAGGGTGATGGCAATCAAACAAAGCATCAGTGGAGAGTTTAAAGAAACAACTGTTGTTGATGACACATCACATGACTAGGTCGTATTCTAGAAAAGCAGCAAGCACCGTGATTTGTTACCCAAGAGACCCATTGGATGGGAGTTTACCCATATGCAGTATATTTCGTACTTTTTAGTTGTGATTCTCCTTTGCAAAAGCCTAGAATTGTAAAAGTCTTGAGACTTGTGTTACAAGATAAATAAGTTGAAAATGCCATTTTCCTGTTAATGGGGGGTGTTAGAACTTAGAATATAATACAAAAATGTAAGTGTAATATTCTCATTGTATCAGTGACAAGTGACAAATGAAATATTATAATGTTGAGTTTAGGAGTTGGATGGTTGAACCACCTTAACCAACTGTTCCATATAATGTGATAGGACTAAATCAAATTGACAGTGGTATATGTAATTGTGGTTATCTTTCCTTGATCTCACAGATGCACTTGTTATAGAATCGTTAATATAGGTGACATATTTTAATCCCTAGAAATATGTAGCATCACCCCCATGCTTGCACCCATATATATGAAATCCTAAAAAAGATCAATATTTATGGTCATTTGTTGGAAATTTATAAAATTGTCTTATCTTATCTTATCTAATCTAGTATATGTCCTTGTGGTATCACAGATGATATGGCTTTCCCCTATGATAGGACTAGTAAAGTAAATTGGTAGGAGGTTAGATATTTTGCACAGATTCTAGGAAAATGTTGCACTGGTTTCCGGAATGGGGGAACAAGTGTCAATTTCAATACACCAAGGTCAAATTCATTGTTTCAAGCTTGTTGGTAGCTACAATTGAAACGTTCAAACTTTACAGTTCACAGTTCAAACACCTCTTTGCAAAGGGAAATCAGACCGATTCCAAGCAAGTAGAGTGAAGGTCAATTCCATCCAAATTTGGTGAAGGTGGTTATTTGAAGGTCGATTCTAATTCCAAGCAACTACACATGCCAAGTGAAGGCAACTACAACAGTTTGAGTGAGAGAGTAAGCAGATTCCAAGCAAATAGGCCAACGACAACTACAAAAATGCCATTGCAAATGACTCAAAAGTGTAACATCACCTGTAAAAAGCAGGACTAACAAGCATAGTTGTATATTAGAATAATCAAAAGACCTCCTGTCATATATGAGGAACAAGCCATCTCTGTGGACTCTGGTGCTGAATAATTCAGATTATAGTGACCAGAGCTTGTCATTTTCTAAAATCTCAAGCACTGTTATCTGCTTTAAGATCTAGTTGAATTTAATCAATTTCAAATATCTGTGAAGACATCAACAGATAGTTAAGTATGGCATATTTAGAAGACAACAGTTACCGGTTACATGATAAACTACAAGAACATCAGTGCTTCTTCAAGATGTCCTTGTTTCTTGATAATTTAATTATTTGCTGCTCAGTTCCACTTGAAGAATTTGTTTTTGTGTCTAGGAATTTATTTGTTTTAGAATTCTCCTATGAAAAAATTGCACAATTACATAGAAGCAATATTAAACCTGTTGTGCTTCTCCAAGTTAATTGGACTTGTCTTCAGCGAGATTTTGCACTAACATTGCACTGTTTCCTAGTCCATGTTAGTTATTTGATTCTTACTTAAGACAACCAACTCTTAACTTAAACTTTAAATCCAACCTTCAGAGTATGAAATCTCAAGTTTCTCTATTTGTTGACCTTGTTTACAGCAAGAGAAGAGGTGCACAAATCTGGGGATGGTACAGTTGCAACATACTTAACATAGTTTAAGCATGTACTTTTTCCCATTATTGATAGCAACCCATACCTTACAGATGGTACAAGACAGGTTGTCAAATTTTCAATATTTTAAGAGACCATGTTAGGATCTATGTACTATTGTTTTTTAGCTAGTTATTATTAAAGGCGTGTTCTATACTTTGACTGATTACAATTGAGGAGATAAAGAAAAAGGGAAAATTTAATTTTTGAAAGGGAACTAAATCCATAAATATTGTGTGCTTTATTTGTGTTCCTGGAACTAAATCTAGAAATAATGAACCACTCAAATTCTCTTCCAAAAAAGAGTAAACAGAGCTCTCTTAAGAGCAAGAGCTTAAATGATGTAGGTCAACAGTCTTTAGAAAAGGTTCAAGTAGGCACAAGAATATTACACCAAGCAATGAAGGGGAATGATGTTGTAGCAGGAATACACAATTCCAAACAACAAGAAAAATAGAAGCCAAAACCGAATACTTCTGATAAAGGTATGTCTCTGCAAATCCTTTCTTTTGATTTGGTTTTCAATTAGTGATTCTTTTTATGTGCTTTTCTATTTGTCTATAATATGTCGCACTTGTTATATTTTCATTCAAACTTTTGTTCTTTTGTGTGTCCTACATTTCCATCAAAAGCATAAATCATTTTGCTTAATTCTTAATTTTTTTTTACAATGATGTCTTCCTCCTTTGTGTCAGAGGGCGATGCAATGCAAGGTAAGTGCAAGAATAAAAGTGAGCCAGAGGTACATGATCCTCTTAAGAAGGCCAAGGCCAGAGCTATAGTTGATGGCTCTAATGGTGAATTGTCAACAATTCTGAGAGAATCAAGCAAATCTGATAAAGTGCATGGACCACCGATGCGTGGCGTGAGACCTATTGCATCTAATGGAGTTACAGGAAGGGACACTGATGGAGCAGTTGCTGCAAGTCCTATTAGAAGAGACCATGGGAAAGCTATAGGAAGTTCTGTACTGAAAGAGGCCAAGGATTTGAAACACTTTGCAAACAGATTGAAGGTGTGCTTGACGTTAATTATCCTTGTTGCTCCATTTATACATAGCCTAAAATTATTCTCGTGATTTGATGCACTCCAATTTTTAAAATGCTAACTGCCTTAGAAGTCTAACATAGATGCAATAGACATTGCAGACTATGGGAGGTAGCAACCTTGAAATCACTGGTCATTACTTTCAAGCGGCTTTAAAATTTCTTCATGGTGCTTCATTATTGGAGCCTTGCAATTCTAACAATGCAAAGCATGGAGAAACAACTCAAGCTATGAAGGTGTGTATAGATACTGCCATGCTATGTGAGTAAGTCTCGTAAACTCTTAGATTTTGAGTTGAAAGTCTTATCCATTTTTTTCGTTAGTCAATGTGGATGTGAGCAAACTGTATTAGCTTTACTTTTGGAATTTTCTCAGGCAATTTTGAAATATAGTCATGTTGATTCAAATATTGATAGGTTAGGTTCTTTGTTACCTTTACAGGTTTTGTGCCTTAACATATGAGAGAAACAAAGAAATGGAAATTGTTGCCCTGGCATATAAATGCATGGGGGTAGCGCACATGAGGGTTGTGTTGTCTAAAAATTCATGTTTAGACATCAATGTTCGAGTTTGATAGAAGAAGAAACAAGCTTGAGAGATATGATAGAAATGTTGTTCAAAATACTTTGAAGGCCATCAAGAAGATTGAGGAAGTTTGTGTTAGCAGGGAGGCTAAATTATGGGAGAATAGGTTTGTCTCATTCTCTTCAACTTTTCTTGTAAAAGAGTCAAGGGATAGTAACTAAAAATTAACTAATAGGTTATCTTCTAATTGTTGTTGCTTATAGCACCTGTGTGTCCAAATACAGTAGAATCACCATACAACATTTGTCTGTTCTCAAATCTTACCTTTGTTGTGGTGATTTTTTTTCTTGTCTTTATTACTTTCCCTGTGGTGCACTTATGGATCTCCCTTGGTTCTGATAATTATTTGTATCCGTCTAGTTGTGGCTATATCTAAGGCAGGTTGTCCAGAGATAAACTTACAAACATGATTGAATGTTTCACATTGATTTTCATATAAAATGTGTCAACTATAATGTTGGGTATTCTTTTATTATTTCATTCAACTCTTTTTGAAATATGGGTTGAATTTCTTTTTCTTGCTTATTTTGGTAGCCTTCAGACTTCTATAAAAATATGTTTCATTTTCTAGAATTGGTTGATATGGTAGCTTATGATTTGCAACACCTAGTATGAAATCTTTCACATTCATTTATTTTTATATTGTCACTGATAGATTGTTTTATGAACGGCAAGGTTTGCTTACCTTATTTGACTTTTACTTTGCTTGATTTCATATAATGATATTTTTCTCATATATTCAGGCATGCCAAGAGATATTATGTAAATTGGTTGACTTAATTGGTATCACATCCACACAGAGGTATTCCGTTCTCTTTGGTAACATGAATGGATATGCCAGATAGGGAAAATTGTACATAGCTCTAAGGAATTAGTTTATCATAAATACTAGTTAGTGGTAAGTTGTAATAGTAATAATTATGTAGTTTGTAGATTGATATCTATCATAAAATTGTTTGAATATCATCATTGTCAAGCAATACCAACTTCTTAAAGGGTGCTAGCTCAATGGTAGAGCATCTGCCTAATTATAGGTAGGAGGTTGGTGGTTAGATTCCTCCATGCCCTATCATAAATTTATGACTACAAAAACGACTAAATTCACATATATATGACTATTAGTAGCTAATTTCTCGTATCTTAGTCGTATTTAGCTTAGTTATTAATATGTTATCATCTAGTAGTTTATTTAGTCGTATATTTGGTCATTAATTGTTGTAATCAGTGACTAAATCAATGACTAAATCCATGACTAAATCTGTGACTAAATCAATGACTAAATCATTGACTATCAATGACTATCAATGACTAACAATGACTAAATAAATGGATAATAAGTCAAGCTATTAATGACTAAGTGAAATATGACTAGCTATAATATAGTGGAAATTAGCTACTATTAGTTGTCGACTAAAAAATAGTCGTTTATATCCTGATTTTAGTCATTAATTTCTCATTTTGTACTAGTGATGGAAAATAATTGATTGGTTTCTTCCCTTAAATAATCCTTTTAAAGCTCTAATAATGGTACAACTTACATTACCCACAACCACGAGCATGTAAGGTTGACAAAGTGCTTGTCCTAGCATCATACCTACACAAAAGTAGAACAAATAGCATTAGATCACGTATTGCACAATTAGCTAAATACAACATAAATCGACAAAAAAATCAAGAAAATATTAATTATGCAAACCAACATGTATCATACGCTAAAAAACACCAAAGGTGAATACCTGCATGAGGTTCTCTTTGTTTTGAGAATAATGTATTCTGTATTTAATATGGCCAACCACGTGAAAGTGGAAGCTCATATGGCCCCTCCCTCCACTCACATCACTCTCAATTCCCCATACCCAATATTTTTACTATAACATACTTGAAAGAAACACAACGACATAAAATATAACACTCATTTAAACTTCAGTTCAGCCTAGGAACAAGAAGATGTGTGTGTGTGTGTGTGTGTGTGTATGTGTCCATTGGGCGTAGCTCGAGTGGTTGGGATATTTGGTTATTGCGCTCCCCACCTGGGTTCGAATCTCGTTGGGGACATTTGCTCCTTAGGAGCCTTTGTATGTAATGAAATATTAGGCTGGTGAGTCGTTTTTCATGATTAATGATGCCCA
>LPNX010311139.1:83632-105356 GCA_001517045.1 Pseudotsuga menziesii | reverse complement strand
TATAACACTCATTTAAACTTCAGTTCAACTTTGTAATTTCAAAAAAAGTAAACAAAAAATCTTATTACAAAATTATTTACTTGACACACATAACTAGAATGTGGAAATTCTTAGCAATTTTGTAATCATGAATGTGACGAAGATATGTGTCTCCATGTTTTTGCATAGTGACAATATTCATTTTGCATGTGGTCATATGACATAGTATGGCAAATGGATATTGTGCACTGCGAAAAGGGATAGCCACACACTTTTTTTCTAATTGCTGACATAAATGTTATCCCTCCAAGTGACCTGCACCCAAAAATTCATACGTCAACATGAAGAAAGAAAAGAAAATGAACATATATAGAGGCTAATTACAAAATTCAAATAAAATGAACATACATATATACAACAACAAACTTAACAGTCATATAAATTTCACGCATATAGAACAGGATCAAAAAACACTATAAATGTAAAGTAGAGGTAGATAACTATAAAAAATGGCATATAATCAAATCAAGTTTAGGCTATGAACATGTAGGTCCTATAGAAAAAATATATATACAGTGCAATTATGCATAGTACAAAAAACGTGTCAGCCATGCATAGTGGCCAATCTCTACTACCCTACTTTTTTTCTATTGTATTTTCTTAATGTAGTTCATAATTCTCTCGCTGGCATCAACTTCCTCAATCTCATCTCGACCAATTTCTTGTGGTATTGGATCAAGATCATTAGACCGCAAGATACGTCTGCGTATAAGCTTCCTAGTTGTCAAATCGAAGCTAATTACAATTAAATAAAACCATCTTTTAATATGAATTTCTATAATTGAATTCGCCCCTGGTACCTGTAGGTGTAGTAGGGGGATCTATAATAACACTTGTAGGATTGTTATAGAACCTCGCAATGTAGAATTGTACTTTATAAATAATTATTCAATCAAAACCCATTGAGTTTGTATACCTCATTGATGTTGACAGTAGAGGTGTCAGTTGCATTGGCCTTTTTTCTTTAGACCAGAGCATTATAGCCTCCTTTGAAGGCAAGTTTGAGGTATTCAGTTGTGGGCATGACTCCAAATTCGATCGACTACATATCCCAAAACATAACAAATTTTGTCAAGGAAAGCATTTAAAACCCAAATGAAAATACACCAAGGACAATTTTAAAATATTAACATTTATATATATGCCCTTCATTCTTTAATGTAGCCCCCTGGGCCAAGTTTGCGTTGGCCAATCTTCTAAAGTCTGTCTTGTGTGGCCTTTGTTGTGTCTTTGATCCTACGAAAACAATCAAGTACATGCTTATGCGATTTTAAAATCCTGGTCAAGTGCAATATAAAAAATACCATTTCCATGTTCGACACATTATTTTATCTACCTTGGTGTTTCAATCGCACTTGGAGGCAAGGACCCCTCTTTTCTCATCTTATTCTCCTTGACATCCTCTACAAGTGTTTCCCACTCACATTCTGTAATTAGTCTAAGATGCTCATAACTTAACTCTTGACCGATATTAGTGCAGTAATTGTCCCTCACAAATTTCAAATACTTCCTGTCCATGGTCTGGACCATCTTTTGGTTGAACACATGACCTAACAATGTGTTCATGTGGTTCATCAAACCCTTCTTCAAGTCATTTCTCTAGTATTTATAATTTTTTTAATGGTTGGTGCAAATAGGGAAAATTCCTTTTCATGCATATGTTGGTAGAGCATGTTATTGCCTACAATGCAATAAAAAATATGTTTAGATAGATTAAATGAATATAAAAATATTGTTATTTGTATAAAACTAATGTATTGCAATGGAGTGGAGGTAATTACCATGGATTTTTAATCCCTTTATGGAAACCAAATCACGGTCCATTTGTAATTCAACTGGTAACTAATTGGTTCTCTTTACTACCACCCCTAGCATCATGGAACTTGCATTAGCCTCTGATGATTGAGGCAAACAATACTAGAACTGGTGTTGATCCTATGTGTATTCAGGGTCGTGGTTTGCCCTTCGTGAACACTAGGTGTAGAATTAGGGGCAAACCTGACAATACCAGGAGTTGTGGCACCAATAGCATCTGCATCAGGAAGAGGGGGTGAAACCATAACTACTTCTCTGCTACTCCCAACACCAGGTTCTGCCCGTCTCATGAATGCCTAAGAAAATAGATTTCACCAAGTCAAGCTCTTGGATTCCTTAAAAAAGAATCATATTCTTTCAAAGAGATAATGGAATAAAACTTTTAAAAACTTACATTGTACTTCTCAATGTGCTCCATCAAGAATTTGGTTCTCATTTCATTTTCTGGAGTATCTTCTGCATACACCAATCCATCTAGTTCATTGCCCATAATTTTAACATTTTTTTTAGATCTACTAAAGGGTCATAAGCTCCTAAAATCTCCACATCGGCCTCATCAGGACATGGCGTCGACATGGGAGCCTACAAAAAATCATATCATATATATCAAATAATCAATGTAACAAGGATCTCTACACTGGAATAAAAGATAACACTATGGAATATAACAACAACAATATAAATGACCATATATATATATATATATATATATATATATATATATATGTATGTATGTATGTATGTATGTATGTATGTATGTATGTATGTATGTATGTATGTATGTATGTATGTATGTATGTATGTATGTATGTATGACCATGCCATCGTCGTTGCCTTTCCCTTTCCCTCGATTATCCTATAACAAAAAACATTATTTGTTAAGCATATATATAAGTATGATTTGTTAACAACATAAAGTATATGTTACGAAAAATAAGAAATAAATAGTATACATGTTTTTTAGTAAATCATGGACATGGTTGTTAAGCCATACTTACCTGATTCCTAAATCCCGTTCAAATGATAGTTGAGCAACAACTCCTTACTTGTGGATATTAACTTTATTTCATTGACCACAACTTTGTTATCCTCACCCTCAACAAAAACACAATTGGGTAGTTTGTTTGTGCTTCCACGACGAGTACTGTTTATAAGCCCAACACCATTTTTGCAGGATTTGGGTCTTCCATCAATATACATGGAAGATCCTTTATGTTGATTGTTTTCTTTCCTTTTATCATGATTTGCACAAATTTTGTATATGCTTATACACTGAAGATATATTGTTAGCATAACCCAATGCACGTAATCATACTTTGCACCAATGTATTTCATCAATTCCACTTCACTATTATATGGAACATTCACATTGTCCATTATAAAGATCCCCAAACCATGTAACGTAGATGGAGCAATTTGATATGTTCTTCCAAATAGTGAAATCAATGTTTATTTCAAGAAGCGGGTTTGGTTCCCAATTCCTCAAATAATGCATGTACATTAATGGAACTTCCTTGTCTTCGACAGACTCATTGTCATAAGAGCATGAACCTTCTTCAGGAAGAAAGGCATCCACACGTGTTTTAAATTTTCTTTTGACATTGCTACCTCTAGTTGATCTCGACGTACTACTTGACACTTCCCCTTCTTCAATTTGTTCAGAACAACCATCACTATTTGAATATAGATCAAATAAATGTTTATTTGGTTGTGTTTGTAATTAACGACAAACAATGATGGTCATGTTCCAATCTCATGATTTATATAGCAAAAGTAGCAATTATCGTATATCACAAGGAACAATCCTCATGCAACAATTTGGCATTTGATTAGGCTACAACCTTCAATTAGATTATTTATATTAATATTTTTTTTTAACCAAAACGATTAATTTTTATTTATTTATTTATTGATAAAGAATAGGTTGGGCCTTCACCCAATTACATATGATATGATAAAATCAATTCTTTTCATCCACAAAATCTCTTTTCAAAATTAAGGAAAGGGATGCATTAAACAAGGACCTTCATTCCCGCTAAGCATTCCTAGAGGAAGAAGGAAACCCTGATTTGCTTTGAAATTTGTCAGCTTATTCAAGTCACGAAGAATGTGATAAGAGGTAACTGAAACACAATCTATCAAAATGAAATGCATCCTTTGCATGGTCACATTCAGGCTGAGATTGTTGAACATTGTATCATAATTTACAACTTTAATGATGATTTCAGAGTCTCCAAAAATTTGCATGATGTTATGTCCCGCTGCCTTTGCAAGTTAACATGCTTTTAGAAGTGCATATAATTCTGCTTGGTTATTTGTAATTTGTCCTACTCCCCAGTTGAAACTTGTTTCTAACTTTCCTCCTGGATAGAAAATCAATCCCCCTGCCCCGACTTTCCCTAGATTTCCTTTTGACGCTTCATCAAAGAAGACTGAGACTTTATTTTTCATTTGCCACCATTATGAGAATTCCTCTTATGAAATTCTAACCTACCAAAATGGTTTAATAACAGGCTTGCTCGATCCCAACTGAATTTTATCCACTTGCAACGAACCAAGCCATTTATGCTCAACTTCTAATTTAATTTCATCAATTTGATAGTTTCCCACTACTTCCAAAAGAAACGTCTTAGCTTTTGATGCTACAATTTCTGGTTTCGAGATTTTGCTATTAAAGATCAAATAATTTCTAGCCAACCAATTTTTCCACCAAATAAATTTTGGAATTGATTGCCATATTTTCCTCCATTCATGACTAGATGGGAGATCACCAGTATACCTTGATTGCCAATTTTTAAAAGGAATGTCAGGTTCAAAAATTAAAGGATCACAAGAATAAGGAAGCCCACGCAAGAAATGTGCCCAGACTTTCTGAGCAAAAATGCATCCAACAAAAATATGAGCCGAAGTCTCGGTAGCTTAATGACAGAAACAACATCTATATGGTCCTAAGAAACCTCTTTTTAACAAGTTTCATCAGGTTAAAAGTTTCTGTGCATAAGAGTCCATGCAAAGAAATTTACTTTTGGAATGCTAGGAATATTCCACACCATTTTCCAGAATGTTGCATTGAGGGATCCAGAGGAGGGAGCGAGTTGTTCTGCGTTGAATACTGTAACATCTTGAATCCGTTGGCAGCATAGTAAAACCCATAAGATCCCCTATCCCACATGTCTTTACAAGATAGGTGAATGGGAGCCATGCCAGCCAATTTGTCCAACAACGATTTCTGTTGAGCATGAAAAATAGGGAGATCACGATCTAGTATACTAGGAAGGGACCATGCTTCCCAATTTCCTTTTGAATCCCATAAAATTATATCAAACAATATGAATAGTCCTTTATTGACCAACCAACTCTTAAACTCATCAATAGATATATCAGAATTTAGTGGAGCATTTCCATTAATTTTGTCATCCCACAGAAAAATCTGTCTGCCATTACCTGGAATTCTATAAAGATGTTGAGAAAAAAAATCGAGACGTTTCCTGCATAAATTCCAAGTAATAGAGCCTTTAGGAGTATTTGTCATTTTAAGATTTCTTAGAGTTCCTCCATGAAGATATTTTTTCCATAAAATTTGACTCACCGGGTGCTTTTTATTAGAGAACAGTTGCCATAGCAGTTTGCCTCCCATAGCTAGATTAAACAATCTTGGGTCTTTGATTTGCAATCCTCCTTTAATAACAGGTCTTTTAACAATTTCTCATTTAACCAGATGCATGCGATTCTTATTTATTTTTCCACCTCTCCAAAGGAAGTCTCTCATCAGTATGGATATCTTATCCATAATTGCTTTTGGTGCAAGGAGAAGAGATGATTGGTAAATAGGAAGAGCTGAGAGAACTCACTTGATCAATATAAGCTTTCCTGCCTTCGTAAGACAGTGGCCACCCCACGAAACAATCTTTGCTTTTATCTTGCTAGTGATTTCCAGCTGGAGAGACAGGTTATTTTGTCCCAAGGTTAATGGAAGACCCAAATATTTAACCTTATCCCAAGAAGCATATCCTTCAAAACCCAAAATATGAGAAATGTTTGCAACTTTTGATTGATCTACATTCCATCCGAACATGACACTCTTACGATTGTTGATAAGTGCCCCTGAAATAATACAAAATTGATGCATAATTTCTGAAAAAACTCTTGCCATTTTTAATGAATCCCCTCCCAAAAGCAAAGTATCATCCGCAAAGAGGGCATGGTTAATAGCTTAAACTCCAACTACTGAAGTTATGCCCGGAATGCTCCCATCATTTTTTTCCTGATGTTAACTTTTTGCTTAAAGAATCAACCATAAGAATGTACAAAAATGACGAAAGAGGTCATCCCTGACGAAGACCCCTAGAAGATTGAAAGAAATTTGTTGGTCTACCATTTACCAATGGCGTTATCCAAGGTTTATCAATGCAAGTTTTAATCAAATTTATAAAGATAGAGCTAAATCCAAAAGAATGGAGAACTGAGTAAAGAAAGGAAAGCTTTACCCTGTCAAATGCATTTGCCATGCCGTGTTTAATTAGCATGCCCTTCTCCTTCTGATGAAAGTTGGAATGCATAGCTTCCTGAACTTGAATTACATTGTCTAGAATATGTCTCCCTTTTACAAACCCTCCTTGAAGAGGAGAAATCAATTTCCCAAGAAGAGGTTTGAGTCTGTTAGCTAAGAGTTTAGAGAATATTTTATAAGAAGCATTGCAAAGTGAAATAGGTCTGAATAGATCAAAAGAAGAAGGATTATCTTCTTTAGGAATTAATTCAAGAAATGTGGAATTTGTGCAACCACCCACTTTGGCTTTTAACTAGAATGATTTTATCATCCGAAGTAAATCTTTCCTGATTACTATCTAACAAACTCGATAAAAATGAAAGGAAAAACCGTCAGGGCCTAGGGCTTTATCCGACTCCATTGACCAAATAACATCAATAATTTCTTGCTCCGAAAAAGGCTTCATTAACTCATTATTTTCTTCCTCCTTCACCATACAAGGAATATTGGACAAAAATTCAGAGGTTAAATCTGGATCAGAGGAGCCATCTTTCCTGTATAGGTTCTGAAAATGAACTCAGCCACTTGTTTGATTTGAGAAATTCCTTTAAATGTTTCACCAGACAGAGAGGAGATTTCTGAAATATGATTTTGGGAAAGTCTGACTCTACATTGCTTGTGGAAAAATTAGGTATTCTGATCTCCAACTTTCATCCAAGTACTACGAGACTTCAGTCTCCAATATTCTTCTTCTTTCCTAAAAGCTCAAAAATAATTGAACTGAGCTTTTTGCTCTTTTTCCATCAAGGCAGGGGTAATTTTTTAGTCTTCCATTTCCATTTGGATCTTCTCCAAATTTTCGAGGGCTTTTTTCCTTTCACTGATTGGATTTTTTTAGTGAGTTTAATCCAGTCCTTTAACGCAGCTTTGGTATTTTTGAGCTTCCTCTCCCAAACAAAGTTTGATGATCCAACAATTGGAAGGTCCCATGCCATGGTTACAGTACTCATAAAACCATCTCGGTCTTTCCATAGTGGGCTTAACCGAAAGGGGATGGGGCCAAGGTCCTCTTCATCTTTGATCTGCAACATAATCAGCTTGTGGTCTGAAGTAATCTTAGGCAAGATACTGGAGGAAATAATTTTTTATCCAACAACAAAGAACTCTACACCAAAAATCGATCCAATCTGGCATAGATGTTTGCTACTCCAGTTCTATTATTTGTCCACATATATCTTCCTTTTTTGTCTTAAAATCAATCAGCTCCCAAGTTAGAATGAGATTTTCCACCAAATTAAGCATGGGATCTCTCCCACATACACCTCCTTTTTTCTCTTTAACGTTCATTATGATATTTAAATCACCAGCAACGATTATATTGGAGAAAGATTTAGCAGCAAGAAAGGCTGCCAGCGAATTCCAACAATCTCTTTTTTCGGCTTGGAAATTGACAGGCACATAAAGGTTAAAAAGAGCAAGCAATTTCTTACTTTGAGTGTGCCGAAGTTTAGAAAAAAAATCCAATGCTGCTATGTATGAGAGTGTTCCAAAGAAAAAGCATTTTCTATCCATAAGGTAGCAATTCCACCAGCGGTGCCTCTAGCACTCACAACCTTCCCTACATTCGTTTTCCATTTCTTATTGCTTATGGATAGAAGGCTATCCTCATCAATTTTTATCTCTTGGAGCAGAAGAACGTATGGAGAAGCCATTCTTATAAGATCATTAACAACTTCCACTTTCGATAAATTTCCAAGCCCTCTGCAATTCCAAGAGATGATGTTCATAATTTGATTGAAGGGAGAGGACTTCCTTTTGAAGGTCTAGCCCTGGTGTTCCTGGCAATTGACATCTCAATTGTAGATTGACTTCCTTGCATCTTCAGACGTTCTGCTTCTTCCTCCTAGACTTCCTTAAGATATTTGCGTCCTTTTTTGGAGGACGACCTCTCAATAGAATCTTCATGAGATGAACTAGAATTATCCATGGGTTTCTTTTTTTTCCATTTCTGCATATGTGGGTGAGTGTCCATCCGTAGGGGAACCCTGATTTGACTCAGCTAATTCCTTATTTTCGTCTCGAATCTGATCTTGATATTGAGGAACTTCTCCCTCTTCAAGTATTGAAGGCACTTGTTCTTCAGGAATTCTCAAAACTTCGAAGTTGTTTTGAGTTGTTGTTTCCTTCATTGCTGCTTCATTTTCCTTCTGTCTTAGTCTAGTGGGATTACTTCCTGAACCAAATTCTGCTCTTTTCCCTTTAGAAAAATTACCCTGCTTTGCTGTACTAGTTTTTTGGACTTGCATCCATTGTCCTCCCTTATCTTTAGCATCTTCTTCATCAATTTTCTTCTTGCATCATCTGGCAATGTGCCCATAGCCATGACAATGTATGCACTTAAAAGGCAATTTCTCATAATCAAGCTCTTGAACATGAGACCAATCAGCTACTGTCAACTTAATTCCCTTAGGGAGCCCTACCTCTAGATCCACTTCAACACATATTCGAGCACAAGTATATTGTTCTTTTCTTTCATCCCCGTCCATGTACGTCCCCAACGTGTTTCTGATAGCTTCAAGAGACTTTGAATTCCAGCAATGAAGAGGAAGATGTGACATCCTAACCCATACAGGAATGATAGAAGGGAGATCTTGATTCAAATCAAAGTCTGCAGTATTAAATTGAGCACATAGATCTGTGGAAAAACACACAACTCACAAAATAGATCACACAATTTACTCAGCAATTGAAGAATGAAACAATGCAAAAATGGCTTGCGACGATGAATGCTTTCATTAATAAAAAAGTTATCATATAATAATTACAATGAAGTACAATGGCTTCAATAGCCACAAGCAATTCGAATCCACATGAGGAAATTTGAATTGATTAGACTCTACTTGACTGTAGGTAACTAAGACCTTGTCTAAATCACTATCGGAGGACTCAATGGTTAACCGATCTTGTCTAAACCATAACCAAAGTTCATCGGAGCTCTAAAACACAACTCAAGTGTTACATGTAGTGTTGACTAAGGAAAAATGATTGTGATAGGTGAGAAATGCGCCCCTCCTGAGTGCAGTCATGTAAACCTAGCGCTAACTGAATGTAGAGGACTAGAACTGAATGTAACTGACTCCTAACTTAGCTTAACTAGTCATCAACTGAACTGCACTGACCTTGGTTGCTTTCGGCACTCCCAATGGCTCCTAAATTGTAGGTATTGGTCTAGGAGGCCCCTAAACTGATGCAATCAAGTGCAATTAGTGGCAGTAGGCCTCAATTAGTGTTCCCCACACTTTAGTAACTGAAACATGTGCCCCAATTAGGCTAAGTGGACCCAGTGGTGCTGGTGACCAAAAATAGACTAGATGGACTCTCGATTTAAACATGACTCTTGATTTAGACATATGACCAAATTGGACAAGGGAGGATTAATAATCCTAACACCCCCCTTGAATGCTAACTTGGACAATCAATGGGCCCTGGTAACTAAGACCATAGGTCACCCATTACATCAAGTAAAATAAAGTAACTGCTTAATACAAGGAGCTGGGGCAAAAACCACATGGGAAAAATGCCCCCCCTCTATCTAAGTAGGTAGAATCAGGTCTCAAGTTTGAAAAACTTGAAAATATGTTGCTGCAATCTTCATCTCTGTGAGGTAGCCTTTGTCTCTTGCTGGATGAAGAGGTGTGTGATCATATCCATTCTTCTGAATGTAGCGAGACTAATCCCTTGCCATATAGCATATTATAGTGAGTCTATTGCATCTCTCTGAAGGAGGTAAGATTGCATGGCATAGCGCAAGGGTCTTTCCTTTCTGAGTGTAAGGTGAGTTTCCAGTCATCTTCCTAGCTTCTATTTTGGAAGTAGGGACTGAATCTAGATCTGAGTCACCCTGAATCTCAATCTCATAAACTGATAAAGATGGATCTGCAATACTAGTAGAAGCTGTAAAAGAAGTAGATGCAATGATTATACCTTCCCCTACAAGTGGCTGCTGAGAGTGCACTGGTTCTGAAGGAGGCATGAAATGTGAGAACTCATATGCTTTTGAAGCATGATTTGCAGTACCCTTCGCTATGATGCTCCCAGTAGAGATATATGTGATCTCCACTGAGTCAGGACCAAATATCACTCGCTTTGGAGATCCAGTATGAGTCATCTGATAGACAAATAACAGGTTTGAAGCTAGGGAGGGAACAAATAGCACATCTTTGAACCTTCCATGTTCAAGCTTGACAGAGCCCTTCCCTTTTGACTTTACTCTTATTGCCCATCTGAATACTAGGACCATCAAAGGACTGAAAAGAAGAGAATGATTCTCTGGATGCGGCCATATGGTTGGAAGATCCAGAATCAATGAGGAAGACATGTGTTGATGTGCAACAAGCCTTCAGTGCATGGCCTTTCCTTTGGTATTCTTCATCTTCTTCTTCAAAGTCATCCTTCATTGTGCTAGCAAGTATAGAAATGTTATGTTTCTTCAAAACAACAGCCATTTCATCAAGTTGTCTTCTCATACAGGAGCTTTTTGAATGAAAGCCCCTTCCACAGTAAGAGCAGAGGACCTTTCCTTTGCGATTCTTCTTGCTTCTCTTCGAACCTGAAGGCTCTTTTGACTGCTCTTTCTTCACAGGAGACTCATCTCTTTGCTTCCCTTTGTCATTCGCTACCTTATCTGGTCTTGCAACCAGAGCTAGATCTTTGGAAGATCGAATGATCCCCATTTGAATCAATTTATCATTCTCAGAAATAAGAGATTGGATGAAGGCATTAAGAGTGGGCATCTTCCAATTTGGAGTAGTGAGCCTTACTATTTGGAAGGTGGATACAAAGACTGAGTAGTTTGCACTGAGCTTTGTGAGAATGGCAAGAATGAGCTGATCTTCATCCTTCTCCACTTTGCATTACTTCAACTGATATATCAGGTTCTTGAACTTTGTGAAGAATTCATTCAGTGATTCGAAGTTGGATGGATTAAGAGTGATCAAATCATTTTCTAGCTGATGGATCCTCATCTCATCCTTCTTATCAAATAAGGAGGCAAGATTGTCCCAAACCTCCTTGGGAGTCTTCAAGCCTTGGATGTGGAATCGAATATCTCTAGAGACTGAGGAGAGCAAGTGTCCATGGGCTTCATCAAGCCTGTTCAAGTACTTTTCTTTGTCATTATCTAAAGCTGGCACTGCCTCTGTTTCTTTTATGAGTCTGAAGAGCTGCTTGGTACAGAGCATTACCACCATGTCTTCCTTCCACCGGTAATAGTTGAAGGGAGTGAGAGGCTCTATTGGATGAGCGATTTTGAATGCAGTAAGAAGGACTGAGCTGCTGTAGCGAATGCAGTGAGAAGAAAGGGTTGCTTGTAGTGACTGCTATAAGAAAAGATGATAACTTGTCACACAATCAAACATACAAAGTAAGGTCAACAGTCTGCACGTTTGGAATTTCCTTCACACCCAGCATAGTTGATCAAGCAAGCTTGATCAACAATTTCCTAACTTGGGATATTAAGTGGTAAATTCTCCACTTCTGGTGCAGTACTGGAAGGAGCAATTTGCTCAAAAAAAATGATCCAGCTAAATATCTGAGGAGGAGAGGTGTCTTGTCCGTCAAGGCTCTGATACCATATTAAATTGAGCACATAGATCTGTGGACAAACACACAACTCACAAAATAGATCACACAATTTACTCAGTAATTAAAGAATGAACAGTGCAAAAATGGCTTGCAGCTGTGAATGCTTTCATTAATAAAAAAGTAATCAGATAATAATTACAATGAAGTACAATGGCTTTAATAGCCACAAGCAATTCGAATCCACATGAGGAAGTTCTAATTGATTAGACTCTACCTGACTGTAGGTAACTAAGACCTTGTCTAAATCACTATCGGAGGACTCAATGGTTAACTAACCTTGTCTAAAACATAACTGGAGTTCATCGGAGCTCTAAAACACAACTCAAATGTTGCATTCAGTGTTGACTAAGGATAACTGACTGTGGTAGGTGAGAAATGTGCCCCTCTTGAGTGCAGTCATGTAAACCTAGCGCTAACTGAATGTAGAGGACTAGAACTGAATGTAACTGACTCCTAACTTAGCTTGACTAGTCATCAATTGAACTGCACTGACCTTGGTTGCTTTCAACACTCCCAGTGGCTCCTAAATTGTAGGGATTGGTCTAGGAGGCTCCTAAACTGATGCAATCAAGTGCAATCAGTGGCAGTAGGCCTCAATTAGTGTTCCCCACACTTTAGTAACTGAAACATGTGCCCCAATTAGGCAAAGTGGACCCAGTGGTGCTAGTGACTAAAAATAGACTGGATGGACTCCCGATTTAGACATGACTCCTAATTTAGACATATGACCAAATTGAACAAGGGAGGATTAATAATACTAACATGTAGTCCACTTATTCAGATAAATCCCTTGAGGACCCATGAAATATGGTCCATTTCAAAAAATAAAGTCTTTATCTTCTAAATTTTCAAAAAGAAAGACATAGTATCCTTTACCTATCAGGTTGCTTCAAATGTCTTCTGAGATAAGGGGTTTCCAGTTTCTTTGAACCTACCCATAAATAGCCTTTGGAGATGGCCAAAGACCAGTAAATTGGCCAATAAGGCCCCAGTCTACAATGTTCATGGCTGTACGACATGGTTGTTCCGCAGGAAGATCCACCAAGGGAATATTGTCCAGTTTCTTGACAAAAGTTTGCTGGTTCTAGGAGGGATTCCTTTTACCACTTGCTGCAACCAGTTTCCTAAAAGCAGTGAGATCGGAAGGAGGGGAGGATCCCCCTCCAACCGCCATAGAAAAATCTCACAAAGCTAAAAACCTTTAGAGAAACACAAAAACAAAATCAAGAAGCTCAGAAAAATCCAAATTAACACAAAATTCTCCTCCAGATGGCTTATTCAGTGAAAAATTGTTCTAAAATGTCGGGATTAGCCACAGCACAAGCTGGGCGAGCACACCAACCAGTCACAGCCGCACAGAGATTAGCAGATTCACTCTTCTCCAAGAACGCAACAACAAAAGGTCAAAATATTGCAAAGGTTTTAGGATCAAGACAAAGACACCAACGAATTAATCCTCAGATCCACCTTGCACTCCAAAACCTGCAAATAGAGTCAAGCCGAGCGAAGACAAAGAGCCACCAAGCCTGTAAAAAAAAATTTAAATGACTTCTTGGAGCGAAAAAATCCTATTTATATTAATATTATTACAAATATTATCACAAAATGTCAATCCCAAAACAATGTACCGAATTCATCCAATATCTTGTTTAGGGATTATTTTGAACAATTTGTGGGCAAAGCTAAAATCCCCACATTTGGCATACATGTCTACAAATGCATTTCCCATGAAATAAATGCATCCACTCTCCTTGTTATAGAGACAATTCCATAACCAAATATAGTTCTTATTGCATAAACATGGATGCAAGAATCTATGACTAGGATTTTCAAGTAGATAGCATATGAATTTTTATTACGGCCTTGAAAGTTTGCATTTGATTCTCAACAAGGTTCATTTCATTAGAAATTTGAGGAACCCCACCAAGTAACCATGGACTAATCACTTGATTTCCAACAAGGGTTTACGATTCTATCTATGCCAACAATTATTACATTTCATTTCTACAAGACCTCTACCCACGACAAGATTTTTTTCCCAAGACAATTTTCTTTTTATTGAAAAAAGTTTTCAGGCTTCATGGGGATCATGGCATCTCATTTAGGCATTCTTTTGATCAAATAATGGGCAATTCTAAAATCACGCATTTTGCATACAACTCTACAAATGCATTTCCAATTACAACTTCATATACAAATGCACTTCTTGTTCCATAATAATGGATCCACTTACCTTGTTCCAGAACCAATCCCATAACCAAATGCATTTTTATTGCATAACCATGGGTGCAAGATTACATGATCTTTAATTTAAATAAAATATGGTGTATGTTTTGATTATCACAAAAAGACTTCTCTATCTATTACAATATGACCTCAAATTGTGGGTGAATGTATATTAATATTGACACCACCTTCTCTTGCATTTTACTTTATGTCATAATTAGAACAACCATGATCTAAATCACAAGTTAATTTTAATTTGTTACTTGTTTAAGACCAATTTTATCTTCTTGTTTAGATTGGAAATTTGTAACACTTTCCCACTTGTTAAAAGGATCCTCAATCAATGCATCCTTAACATTAAGCATGGACATTTTCCTTGTTTTCTCTTAATGGTATTTGTGCTTGAAAATAAAAAAATGGGGCCTTGCCTCGACTTTCCTTCAGTCTAGTGTCATATGTATGTTATTTTGTATGTAAAGTGAATAACCATGTATGTAAGATTCAATTTTAAAAAACCTCACCAAATCACCATGTTCTAAGTGATTCTACATTTCATTCCCAACAAGGGTTTACTTCTATCCCAACCAACAATGATAACATTTCATTCATACTAAAACACTACAAACAACAACATACATTCAAATCAATTTTGTTTTGCATAAATCCATGGATTTGCTTGCTTTGTCATTTACTTGTGTTTTATGCCCGAGAAAGCTTGGATTTATTTGAAGAATTTCAAGACTTCACCGGGATTGAAAACCAAGGAGTAACCATTATTAGCAATACTACTTAAAGCACGGGCCTCTCCATTGCTATGTTATATCTGCATAATAGTGGAATGAACCAATCTTAACTCATTCAAGGAAGTAAAATTCTTTCAGAGGAGAAGAATGAACCTACTAAAATATACCAATGGACAAATGGACCTATAATGTCATAAGAAAAAATTCCTTTATAACTATAGTTGACTAATGCATGAATGAAATGAAAATATTATGAGATGTTTGGTTTAGTTCAACATTATTACACAACTTTAGTGCATGCAACAATGGTTGTGGCTAGGTACAAATCGTAGGAAACATTACTAGAATAGGTGCCCCCCGCTCATGACTACTTAACCGAAGGTAACCAAACTTAATGTTTGGATGTGTATTCATGCAATGGTAAACACCTAGTGATCCCTTCCAACCATGTCTCTGCTAGTACCCCTTCACGACCACCAGAAAACTCTGGAACCTAATTTTTTGAAGCTCCCTCCTGATGTCCTAATGAGGAGGTCTCTGTAATAGGTTTAATGGTATTTCAGGGTTACCCTCCCTCAACGACGGGGCCTTGACCTCTACCTCTGGTGCAACACTTCCCTTTTGAAGTCCCCTCAGTGTCTCATTTATTATCTCAAGGGAGCTCAAAATGAGGACCGTCTCCAGTGATGGTATCGTCACATTTTGCTCAGGCCTCGTCCCCAACCTACTCGCCTCCTTTCCATAATAATCCCATATCATGGCATAAGTCGTCATTAGTATATGGTTCAGGTTTCAACTAGGTCACAATTAAACACATACTCATACCTACAGATTGAGTGAAATTTTATTTCTTTCTTTGCCTGTAAATGAACTTTACCTGATACCGAGGCAAATGCCTGAAAGGGAAGGGTAAGGGTACGAAGGCACTACTACATCCCTACATTGAAGTCGTCACCGTGGATCAAATGTAAGAAACTATGTCTTTGGTCGCATGTAAGGCGTCGCGTTGTCGTCGCGGCTTAGGCAGTCACTGACGCCATAACTAGTGTTGAGGTCACACTTGTAGTGATTCCCTGCATAAAACCTCCTATGTTACTTAATTGACCTGATTTTGAATTAAGTTGATTTGCCTCATAACCTTGTACCTTATTCAATTAACTGTTATTTAACCTATGAATTTAAATATTATTAAGTTTAAATTAACCTTACATTAATTTAATATTAATATTGTTAAATTATATAAATTTTAGCAAAACTTTTAAACAATTAACATACTTTTATTTAAACATTATAATTAAAATACTCAACAATTTTTTTTTAATTAACAAAATTATTAAATATTTAACAATTAAAAATATTTAACAAAATTTAATTAGAATAAACTTTTTTAATAAGTAATATACTTACAAAATTTTATTTTTTAAATAATAAAATTAGTATTTAATTTTAAATGCAAAATAGAATAATGAACCAGCACTAACCCTAAATCACTCGGGCATGGCATTACGGCCACGTGCCTAGTCTCCCCACCCGGTTAAGACAGCATGCTCGTTTTCACCGACCTAATTAAGACACGGTTTGCCCCTAAATGTTTACTCTCTTTACTGACAGGAGTTCTGCAACTTAGTGCAACCGCCATCGCTAAATCAGCTTGAGCTCCGTGGAGGTGTTAGGCGAAGGTATTTTAACTCGTCCTCTCGCGCGCAACTTGCTCGTGGTCACCTCAGCGCTTGTATGGTGGGTTTCATTTCCCTTTATGCATATACGGTTTTCTACAGGGAGTCGTGGCTCTGGGGACGCCAGTGGTAAAACAGTCGAACCCTTATGGCTCTCTTAGCCTCCACCCTTAAAGAAATGATTTATTTATTATTAGTTTTGAATCGGCTAACAGATTTATGCTATTCAATCTTCGTCATTCTCTGGCAGGCACTTTGGCTTGTTTTTTTCCCCCAATACAGGGTTATTGTCCAGTTCCATTCTATGTAAGTTTGTGGGCGTTATTTGACTAATTTTGGAGAACAATGAGCTTATCACTTATACCTTCTCCCGACTGCCATCTACGATGGTCGCCTACAGGCTCTCAGGCTGCCACTTAACGGCCCGGTTCATCATGACTAGTAATTTTGATTTTGATTTCAATGTTGGGAGGGTTTCATGGTTTAAAATGAAACATAGTTTTTTAACAATCGTTTCTTCAAAATCATCTCCTGCCTTTATTCAAGCTCTAAGTAGTTAGCATGTATACAGTTCATGTTTCTTAGGGATGAAATTATTTCTGCTCATAAGACCTGGGAATGGAATTCTTGTGAAACTTGTGAAAATAGTAGTTGTTACCTGCATAATTAAAAAGTGGTAAAAGTGGTAAATTTGCAGCTCAGTCCAGTGGTCAAATTTTTAGGGCTGGTCTTAATTTTTTTTTGTTTTGGAAGGGCATGCAACTATCTAACCCTTCAAGGATGAAAGGTTATAAAAATAATTGCACTGAAAATTAAGTTGGCCCTTGAAAATCAAGTTGGCCCTTCAATTAAAAAAAGGTGAAAATAAAATAATGCCCTTCCAAATATTTATAATTTTAAAATATCAAACAGAAAGTACATCAAACATTGTAAATTTTCACTAAAACTAATCAATAAACAAATGTCTCTCCAATTCCATTAAAAAACTAATAAGAAAACATATTTACCTTCCATTCATTTGATATTCTTCAAAAATATAACATGAATCTAGCCCAATGGAAGAGGCTTTCTGGCTTTCATTTATTTCCATACATCATAAATGCCATTCCAATCTACCTCATTTAAATCATGAGATGCACTAAGAGAGAAACATTAGCAGATCCAATGTTTCCAATGAAAGTCTTACAAATAAAGAGAGCTTTTGAAAGAGAACTTTGCAATATAAATATAAATAATAAATACTGTTTTCTAGCCTTTTCGATCTTAACGGCCATTCTTCATACACACCCAATGCAAATCCAAACAACCCCCACCCCCCAAAATAAAGATCAGACATTCCTTTTTGTTGTAAACAAGGCTTGAGAGTACATTGTTGTAAACAATGAGTGATTTATAAGTCTCTTGTTCCCCACGCAAAGCATTACGCAAAGCATTATTGCAAATTGCAACTACAGACAGCTTGAACGTTTCAAACTGTTATATATTCAAATATCGTTGTTATATTTAATTGAATAACAAATCTTATTTAATCATTTTATCCCGTATTGAGATGAATCCATTCATTTTGATTGGATTGTTTTAAACTTTATATATTTTAAGAGTGACTTTATGGAAAAGAGTTGAAGGGTGCACCTTTTTTAATAAAGCAGGTGAAAAGAGCTTTTGATAATACTAAATACTATTTTTATTGTTACAATTTATTAATATTTATTTAATAATGTTAAAGATTTTTCATGGATGTCAAGATTCTAATTATCTACATAGTTTTTTTTGACATTGTTTTAAAATAAATATATTAAAAAGACTTAAATAATAATAAATTGTTACACAGGTTATTAATTATATATAATAAAAATGTAAATATTATTAAAATGTTTTCTAAAATACCAAGATTTGATTAATTTACAAACTCTACTCCTTTTGAAAATTTGAAAATTATTTTATTAAAAATTTTTAAAAATGATGATTAGAGTTATTAATATTTATTATGATTAAGTTTCTTTTATTGAACCTTAAAAAAGTAAAGAAGCCATTTTGTTTTTTATGTCATCACAAAGATTATATATATAAATCTTAAGAGATTTATTAATGTTTGCGTAAGACTTAGAAATTTTTTGTAAACATTGATGTTGAAAATAAAAAATTTAATTATTTTTAAAAAGTATAAATTAAAGTTGCATTTTGATTGGTGTCATAATCGCTTGTAAATTGTGCTCGAAATTTGATTCGTTGTTGTTCCAACTTCCGCGTTATGTAATAATGTAAGCCTCGGGAAGCTGCTCACACGGATCGAACGATATTGCAAAACTGTTGCGTCATGCACAATGATTTGGTATTTATGGTTATTCATATGTTTGAAAAGGATCCCATGATGTGATGTAAAGTCATTACTCATTAATTATTATTGCCCATTGCCTATTCGCAGATTCACAGCATGTATTTACAAAGAAAAAAAATTTGACGGGCAAATTAAAAGGCTTACCCTTCTTTTGAAATATTTAAGTTAAGGTATCCCTTCATGGTGGACGGGTGGAATAAAAAATTTAAATTTTTTTTTACCGGGCAAAATTTTCGTTCCACTTATGGGAGAGGCTAAACCCCTTTGGAAGGGCTGGGACGGGTTCAAATTTGACCGCTGGCTCAGTCGTAGGTGTTACATTGTCATTTTCAAGAATGAAATATATATATATATACACCAAGTGGTGCTGTAAGTTGTAAGTTGTGAGCAGAGTAGAAGGTCTCATCTCAGGCTATCTTACCCTCTGGGAGGCTATACATCGTTATATAAAGGCCTCATTAGATGTCTCCATCGCCATCGGGTTAGCTCTCTGTAATCAGAGGGGCTATATAAAAAGTAGACAGTCTCGTCTCAGGCTCTCAGGCTATCTTACCCTCCGGGAGGCTATACATCGCTCGTCTCAGGCCATCTTACCCTCTGGGAGGCTATACATCGTTATCTTACCCTCCGGGAGGTTATACATCGCTATATAAAGGCCTCATTAGATGTCTCCATGGCCATCGTGCCCCCTCTGGCCCCCTCTGTAATAAAAGGGGGCTATATAAAATCCTCGTTAGATGTCTCCATCGCCATCGGGTCTGCTCTGATTACAGAGCGGACCAACGGAATTGGCCAGAGCCCCTTTGGGTAGGCCCCCAAGGCCCCTTCGGGTAGGCCCCCTATGTGTTGTTCCTATGGACGTAACAAGCCCAACGTTGGGGGCAAGTGAACCACAAAATATATATGCTCCTCCTCCTCCATTGGGAGTATCAGTTGTGTTGCCCTTCGTATTCTCCTCTCTGTGCAAGCATCCTGGGTGTAGAGCCCCTCTTGGAGCTGCAAGGTAGGGAAACGTTGATATCTTGGGAGTTGTGGCCTGTCCTAAGTCCATGGCGTCACTCTCTCCCTCCCTTCTCTCGCGTCGGATGACACCCATAGCAAGAGCTTTCAAGCAGGGGATGCTCGAATAATTGGGCACCAACCGACGTCTTGACTATGCCCTAAGTGGGTTGTTGTGTGTGTGTTTTTATAAATTCAACTTATTCTAGATGGACGTCATGAGGACGAGCCCACTCCTTTTCCCTCTCCCTATTTCCATCAACTACAGTAAGCTACAGGCTCACGGGATACCTGTTAATGGCCCCCCTCTCAGCACAATGTTTCCCTTGCCCTTCTACTTGCCAATTGGGCAAAAGATGGACGCACAAGGAACGATCATGCCCTTCCCACACACTCTGGTTGGTAACCATTGACTCGTCGCTACGCGCGTGTCCAGCAGGGCCCTTTGATGGCTTGGGTGGGCTCATAAATGGGCTTGCTTGACCCTTAAATTCATGTGATAATTCTGAAACTCACATATTATATAAAGAAATGTTGGTGAAAGTTTGAGATATATATTAACTTTGGGAGAGACGTTTGTATTGTATGTCATTGAATACTCGTTTGTCACTGAATACTCTGCAATCTCTAGTAAAGTTGGAAGACAATATTAATATCCCTGGGAAGTTTCTCTGCAGATTAAATTGCATATATAGTTGTTTCCTAAAGTTCCATAGATCCCAAGTGGTGGAAACAAAACGAGAAGTCATTAGAGTACAAATATATGGTAAGCAATGATTGCCAAGCCCTTTTTTTTTTCTATTTTCTTTCTTTTTCTGATCCGTTAATTTATAAATTACCTTTAATGATCTTAAAATAAAATAAATTATCTTGGAGACAATTGACAATCTAAAATAAATTATCTTGGAGACAATTGACAATCGATTTATTGCTGCTTCGAATTGCTATATGTTTAGTTTCAATTTGAGAATTTAATGGTGCAAGTTGTTCATAATTGTTGTTGCCAATAGAGTTTTCTCCAACAATTAAAACTGGAACAACTCATTAATAAATTTGAGAATTTAATGGTGCAAGTTGTTCATAATTGTTGTTGCCAATAGAGTTTTCTCCAACAATTAAAATTGGAACAACTCATTAATAGGGCAAACAGATACAAGCATCTCTCTATATGGATTCATGTGGAACAATCCTCATTTATTTTATTTTATTTTTTTGTGTGTGATAAATAAGATTGATTACATTATATCTTACGCTAGAAATCGAGTTAATGGATTAATTGAAAGCAATTGTCATGTTATTTAACTAGAGTAATTATTTACTATAAGGTAACAAGGCTTGGTTTCTATTGTTTATAGGTTGCAAGTGTAAACGAGACTCTTAACATAGGCGAGTCTTTAATTGTTTCTCCTCTTTTCCTATAACTAATTATTAGGTTTCTAGGGTTTCAAATTTTCATCTCTTCCCTTTTTTTCGAAATACACAATAAAAATAAAAATAAAAACTTACTTTACTATGTTGATAGTGTTTTGCTTTTCCCATATGCCTTTCCCTTTATATTAAGAATATAAAAAGGAGTGAAATTATGAGTTTGATATAATTTCATCTAAACAATTTGTAAATTTAAAAAAAATAGAATATGCATTTTTCCCTAACTAAATAAACTTGTTGTGTGCAGGTTCATGATTTGTTAATGAATCCTTCCTCCCACGTTTATTGTCGATGCAAGTAGCATGGAGCAACTTCCAAGTTGTCTCCT